>JAEVFN010000059.1:0-342500 GCA_030449075.1 Murraya paniculata | reverse complement strand
CAGGTTTTTTAATTCGAGTTCTTATGCTCGGATTTTATATTTTATAATATTATGTATGTATATTTTTTTAAATTTTTTTATAATTTTATAATTTTTAAATTTATTTTAATGAAATTGAACATAAAAATATAAACTTTAAATGTTTAAAATTTTACACCCACATATATATGTATGTATGTATGTATATATTGTATGCAATAGATTGGTTAAATAAATATAATTATTTAAAATAATATATATTTTATAATATTTTTTAATAAAATTAAGGTTTCGGGATGGACCTTGGGCTTGTCAAGTGATGCCTACGGCTAACCCGACCTCATCACCGAACTAGGCATTACCTGACCTACATCAGTCGAGTCCATTCTTGGACCAGATGAACGAATATTTTTGGAGAAAATCTAGAATACATCTGAGGCTCCATATTAGTCACACAACAAACAAATGATGTTTTAAATAATATATATTTTATAATATTTTTTAATAAAATTAAGGTTTCGGGATGGACCTTGGGCTTGTCAAGTGATGCCTACGGCTTGCCCGACCTCATCACCGAACTAGGCATTACCTGACCTACATCAGTCAAGTCCATTCTTAGACCAGATGAACGAATATTTTTGGAGAAAATCTAGAATACATCGGAGGCTCCATATTAGTCATACAACAAACAAATGATGTTTTAAATAATATATATTTTATAATATTTTTTAATAAAATTAAGGTTTCGGGATGGACCTTGGGCTTGTCAAGTGATGCCTACGGCTTGCCCGACCTCATCACTGAACTAGGCATTACCTGACCTACATCAGTCAAGTCCATTCTTAGACTAGATGAACGAATATTTTTGGAGAAAATCTAGAATACATCGGAAGCTCCATATTAGCCATACAACAAACAAATGATGGTTTGATATATATATATATATATATATATATTTATTTATTTATTTATTTATTTATTTTAAAAAAATTATGCAAGTGAATGATTATATTAAATTCAATTCTACATGTTACAAATGTATCAATTAATTGTAATACATTCTAAAATTTTAAATTTTTTTGACACCGCAAGACTGGATAAGATAAGAGTGTGTGTGTATCGTTATATGTCAATAAATAAGGGGGCCGAGTGAAAAACAACACTGAAAATTAGAGCTTGTAGTCTACGTCCCTTCAAGAGCGTGATCCCCGTGTGCACCGTCAAAAGTCCATACCTCCACTTCACTGGTATTTCTCAGTAGCCTTCAAAATCCTAGGAGAAAGTAAACGATCAATTCACTCCTCGGCTCTGATCAAAATCTCAAATTTCTCTCCTTGCAAAATCTACTAGTAATAATAATCATGAAGGGAATATCGCTTTCACCATCAAACAATTGTCAGCTCAAATTCCAAAACATCCTCACAAAACAACTCAACAAACCCATCAACACAACCCAATTTCATTTCACAGCCACAAATCGCCAATTCCCCGCACATGGCATTAAATGCCAATGTCAGCGAAGAGACCAAAACCCAATGCCCAAAAACCCCAGTAACATGCCGCCCCCACTGGTAGTAGTTGGTTCAGCCAATTTTGATATCTATGTGGAAATCGACAGGCTTCCTAAAGTAGGTGAGACAGTTTCAGCCAAGACCGGCCAGACTCTTGCTGGTGGCAAGGGGGCCAATCAGGCTGCCTGTGGGGCGAAACTCTCTCATCCAACTTACTTTGTGGGTCAAGTGGGGGAAGATGCGAATGGGAAGTCGATCACTGATGCTTTGAGTGGATGTGGGGTAAGATTGGATTATGTGAATGTTGTTAAAGATGGTAGTGTCCCAACTGGACATGCTGTGGTGATGCTGCAGTCTGATGGGCAGAACTCTATTATCATTGTTGGTGGGGCTAATATGAGTTGCTGGCCTGAGGAGTTTGGTGATGAGGATTTGGAGGTCGTGAAGAAGGCTGGGATTGTTTTACTTCAGAGGGAGATTCCTGATTCTGTCAACATTCAAGTCGCAAAGGTCAGGTTTTTTTAATCTTGTCTTATTGTTGATTGCAATTAATCCATATATTTGTTATTTTTTTAGTTTATTCATAAGCGTATATTCATTCGAGTATTGTGGTAAGTTATTGAATTATGGTTTAGTTTTAAAGAATTTGAATCAATCCAATAATTCAGTTTTAAGTGTTTGTTGGGATGTGGTTTGGGTATTTGAAACTTTGAAGGTCCTAGCCGTTTTACCATCAGAAGCTTTCATGTTTTGGTTTTGCTTTGATCAACAGTGCCGGTTAGATCAAAGAGTGGTAGATTGCCAATCAGATTGAGGGTTTCGAAAATTTCATGGGGTGTGTGGATTAGAGATGGCCAACGGGCTGGACCGGCATAAAGGAAAGCTCATGTGGGCTTGTGCTCGTGCTGTGCTGTGTCCACCATGTGCTTCGTATCGTCCTTAATTTTTTTTGGCTTAGGCCCGGCCTGGCAAATGCCTAAGAAAAAAGTGCGACAAGCTTTTTTTTTTTTTTTTAAGAAGGCAAGGAAGCTGTTGGCATACTTTTTCCAATCCCATGTACTTTTTTTTTTTTAGTTTATGTGCCTTTAGTCAAATTCAATAGAATCAAAAGTTCAAAACTCAAGTCTATATTCAACAATAATAAACTAACGATAGTGACAGAATGTAATACCAACTACTAGTTAGAATTCTTTTTTAATACTTAACAACAATAATAAATTTTTCTCAATGATTAACTTAATTGTTAACTTGGACTTACATAGAGTCATAAATTATATACATAATAACATTAATACATACATTTTATAAAATTATGATATTTATAATTTTATTAATTAAAATCATGATATCATCTATTTATTTAATAAATTATAAACATTAAAAAACTAGAGTTTTTTTTGTTTGAAACTAGGAATAAAATGAATTTAAAAAACTTACACTAATAAAATATATTAAAAGTTTCAATTTTAAGTTATTTTTAAAATCATAAAATTTTAAGCTTACTTTCATTAAAAAGTAAAATGTGCTTATTGCGAACTTTTTCATATGTTGTGCTTTAACCTATCTCTAATCGTGCCATGCTTTTAAGACATACGTGCTCAAAATTCTAAGCCTAGTCCAGTCCACGTACATGCCGTGCCGTGCCATGTGCCCTATCAAACGTGCTCGTGCCGTGCCACTGCTGGCCGGCCCGTAAGCCATCTCTAATCTGGATACATTAATTTCGAAAAGAGTTCAAGTTTTGTTGACTAGATTATACATATAAGATACGGGAGGATATTCTAACTAAAAGAAGCGGGCTTTTTTGAGAAATTTCATTCACCGAAATCGTCTGCTTGCTTGTTGGTTGTTGTGAATCACCTTTTGACCATTTTCTGGGAAGTTTAATAATTCTAATTGACAAAATGACATTAAGGGGATCTACAAAATTGTTGTACAAGTGGGTTGCAATAAATGGAGGATCAATGAGTAGATACCTGTAATTTGTGCTATGTTACATGGTAGTTATTAGTTCAAGTTGATGTTTTTCGGTGCTCATCATCATTAAGCATCTGTCCAACTTTACTTCTTCTATTCATTGGCTATAATTGAGCTAATAATCCAACATTATGATGGATTGGGTGGGACAGGTCCAGATGCATGATAACTAAAAGAGTATTATCTAGATAGTCATTTAGGATATGCTTATATGAGATTGTGGAGCAACCACAGAATGAAAAAATTGTGATTATCACCTCCTGCTTTAAAGGTCAGAATTTTGAGATCTAGAAGTATATTTCTTTATGAAGTGCAAGATGAATTCTTGGTTCATATGCAGAGATCAACAGAAGGTACGAAGAAGGTTGATATCCTGATATATGTTAGCAGCATGTTGATAATTTCTTTCTGTAGACAGTTAGGATTGTTCTGTAGTCCTGAAGTATGGAAAAGATGATAGAAATATTGATAGGAGTGTAAAGAGGCAAATTAAAAGATCACATGGAATTGGACCATGAAGAGGGAAAATTTATTCAAATCTCCTATTTCTTTTCTGGTGTATATTCTAAGTAAGAAGACCACTATTATGAACATGAGGTGGTGAAATTATATTGCTTTCTTGAATGAGAATTGCAGCATTAATATCTTATATCTTATCATGGAATGGGAGATTAGGTGCAAGTCTGTGTGGGATGATTGATGAACAGCTAGCTTGGGCTCAGCACATAAAGATAAAATGGAAGTAACCAAATTCCTAGGAAGACATAGTCTGAAATGGCATCTCGGTCTTGAATTGCAAGCCTGACTGTACAGTTTGGATGTTCAAGTATGGCTTTATTACATTGTTAACTCAACAGAGAAATCAGTTTGTTTATTCAGACAAATTCCACTTCAACATTCAAATTTGAAATTTTGCACCACTCATGTTGGGTCTCAACATGGTATGTGTATGTGCTGTTATTTTATACACTTGTGCTAATTTGTAATTTGTACATCCTTTTCACTGGCGTAACGCCATATTGCATGAAAAAGTTTTTAGCTATGAATACTTCTTAACCTTTTTCTCTCTCTCAAGTGCAAATAGTGGGCTACATATTGGCCCCTGTGATCCCTGAATTCCTCTTTACCCATTATAGTGGTTTGAACTCTGTAATTTCTCGTCAGAAGAAGTTAGATACCACTAATCAAAGCTTGTTAGATACCACTAATCAATGCTTGATAGTATCTTGGAGCCCACAAAACACTACACTTTGACTTGATAAAAATCTTTATATGGAAAATGATGTGAAAAACACAAATCAACTGGTGTTTGATCAATTATACTCTGCAATGTGGATATGCTTGTCATCGGGGTCTTTATATGGAATAAGACATTTTTCTAGGGAAAGATTCACTTTTTTGTTTATTTGTTTCTTTTGTATCCCTAGTAGATTTTTGTGGCTGTAAAATATGTTTATACTTTTTTTTGAAGGCATGAATTAATTATGAGTTTTTTGAAGAACCGTAGTATTAATTGGGAAAAATGAATCTAATTGTCTACAGTTA
This sequence comes from Murraya paniculata, assembly GCA_030449075.1. Classification (NCBI taxonomy): domain Eukaryota; kingdom Viridiplantae; phylum Streptophyta; class Magnoliopsida; order Sapindales; family Rutaceae; genus Murraya; species Murraya paniculata. Next base: position 337,488 of record JAEVFN010000059.1, on the reverse strand, counting down.
ACATAGCCAATATTATCAATGTGATTGTAATAGAACTTAAAGCATAGCCCTTAACAGATGAAGTCAAGAAAGAGCTGATACACCTATCAACTAATGTCGGATATAGTTGGAATGTTATCTTGTCAATTTGGGATCATTTTTAATCTTATTTGTTTACTTATGGAGTTAAGGATGTTACTGGTTTAGGGTTACCTGTTTCTCTTTCTTAGATTTTTACAAAGTTTATGGAGTCGGGAAAATCAATAACTCTGGGAAGTTTATTATCCATGCTTCTTATTTTGGGTATTAATTGCTGTAGGAGTCTGTTTCCGTTAGTTTGTTGGGTCTTCCCTAGTTCAAATCTGGTTTGAATTCTGAAATTGTATTTTACGGCAATTTGTACGAATACAATCTTAAAAAACATTTTATTACGTTTTTCCTGATTCAAATATACAATCTTTCTGTTGAATTGGAGGGAGAAAAAGAATAATAAAGAATTTTCATAAGCTTTTAAGATTAATTTGCTGGAGCCATTACTCAGTGTGTGTGTATATTATTTTTCTTTATTATATGTTTCTATAGAATTCATTCTTACTCCTAGCAACTGAATGACCGTAAACATCCAACAGTTTTTGCTGAAATCAATCCTTATTCTTCTTAAACCTTTTCACCTCAATGCAAAGATAGTTCTCAGCTAGAGCTGTGAATTTAAGATTTGCGCAGCAGAGTGTTCTTGTTCTGCATCCACCAAATATTTGAAACTGTAAAGCATCGTTAAGAAAAATAAAAAAATTAATGGCGCCAAAGTCTTCTTCCTGTAGTTTGCAAGTAATCATTTTTCTCTTGATTTCTGTTGATTTCCATTGAATGTTATGTAAGTATTGAATTTCGAAAATATTGTGGTTAAGGAGTTTTATTGTTTTACTGTGTTTCACTGTCTCTTGGAATTTGTCAATTTGAATTGCATTGAGGCTTTTTATGTTTTCATTTTCATTGGTTCGCTTTCTTTTAATATCTAGTTGCATATTCTGATGCCATCATATCTTTAGGCTGCAAGAAGTGCAGGTGTTCCGGTCATTTTGGATGCTGGAGGAATAGACGCTCCAATCCCTCAAGAACTGTTGAATTTTATTGATATCCTGAGCCCAAATGAATCTGAACTTGGTCGTTTGACTGGAATGCCAACGGACAGTTATGAACAGATTAGTGAAGCTGTGGTGAAGTGTCATAAACTGGTGAGTGTTGGCACATGAAAATTATTTATTTTTTGAGGCTTCATAACTCAGCACATATTTCATCTTTAGAGCAATAGATTTGTTAAAGAAAAGAGAGAATAGTTTGAGGGCATGTGAGGAGATGTTGCAGAAATTGAATTGTTACATTGCGAAATATTACATGTTTAATGAATCTGAGATCCCAGCCATCATTTTATACCCATATGGTTCATTTGTGGCTGTTAAATCCATCAGGTGCCAATGAACATAAACTTATTTGAATGTCTGAAGTGTCTGTTTTCAGGGTGTTAAGCAAGTCCTAGTGAAACTCGGGGCCAAGGGCTCAGCTCTATTTGTAGAAGGGGAGAAACCAATTAAACAATCAATTATACCAGCTGCAAGAGTCCTAGATACAACTGGAGCTGGTGACACTTTCACTGCCTCTTTTGCCGTGGCTTTTATGGAGGGCAAGTCCAGAGAGGAATGTTTGAGATTTGCTGGTACGTTGGTGGAGAAAGATGGTAGTATGTGTAGTAGTGGTATTCACTCCCCAAAAACACCGCCAAAATAACCAAACGCGCACACACACACACAACAAACAAGTATTTGTTATCCTGGAATTAATATCACGTAACAACAACATTTTTATTTTTACTTTTTGCAACTTTTTACAGCTGCAGCTGCTTCTCTTTGTGTCCAAGTGAAGGGAGCCATTCCTAGCATGCCTGATAGGAATTCTGTTTTGAATCTTCTTCAGTATGTTTGAGAATATTCTTGTTCTTCCAATAGCAAAGAGCTATGAACTTTCATTTTGCATATAAATTAAATGAAGAGGTAATTCTTTTTTTTTTTTGAAGAACTGGTAATTCTTTACTTCTGTTTGTCTCTGAAAATGCTCATTAAAATAGATTTTATTGTTTCTCACATTTAAAATTTTAAGAATCTGAAGTTGAAAGGTATCTAATGAGGTATAGGAAATTTCAGCAGAGTTCTTCTTTGATATGTTTGGGCTCAGCAATATGAGACAGTTCCACTACTCTTATGTCTTGTTTGGGATTGAGGTTGGGCAACTGTAGTTTTTAAATTACAATACTAAAGTATTTGGTAAACAATAACTGTTGAATCTTAAAAGTTAAGTTGATTTGATTTTACACTTGCATGATAGAAAATTTATTATATTTTTATTAATTTTTTCAAAATTATTATTTAAAAATTATATTTACTATATATTATCAACTTTGATTTTTCAATTATGGTTTTTTTTTTTCACAATAGATTTAGGTTAAAAATCACAGTATCTCAATACTAACAGGCTTTAATGGTATAAATTTCTACTTTAAATCTGAGCCCCCAACGCCACATGCCAATGTGATTTACTTTAACAAGACATGTCAGTCAACTTAGGGCACAAAATATCTATTTATAGGGGTTGATCATCGTTTGGAGCCTGAAGATTTTACTTGCTTTGACACTAGGACCTTAAACTTATTGCTCTCTTACATACATTCCCCTGTTGTTTTATGTTGTTTTATCCCAACAGATGCAAACCTCAGAGGGCCCAATTTGGGTTTGTGCGATCTAGGGCCTTATTTGATACTTCAGTCTTTGTATTACTCGTCCCATTTAGTTGATATATTCTATATGCCAACCTTTTCCCTTTGGTAGGCAGGTATTATCACAATTTATAAGAAACAAATGCCACAATTACAGGGTCTGGATACAACTAGGACCTATCAAATAGTGTTAGTGTTGCGTTGTTTGCAAATAATTATGTTGGCTTTGCTGAATATTTGTCGAACACATGAAAAAGTGGCATGTGTCCATTGATATTATGCAGCTTGAGAATGTAGTTTTGAAATTTTATAGTGTTTATTTATTGGATTGGGAGTAGGGGTATGTAGTCTTTCCACTCCAGTGTTTATTTACTTATTTAAAAGGGAGAGTGGGAGTTTCATTCCGTAGGCATCACCCACTTTAAGAGTGTGGAGTGAGATTCCTAATCGGATTCCCACGCCCACCTCTTCTTTTTTTATCTATTTTATTAATATAATTTATATTTATTAAATAATATATAGATATTATATTTATTAAAATAAATAATTTATTAATATTAATTATAAATATTAATAATATTAAATTAATTTATATTTATTAAATATAATATAATTTATTAGTATTGTCGCTTTTATTAATATAATTTATATTTATTAAAATAAAAAAATATTATATTTATTTAAATAATATTATTATATTATTTAATAATATTAACTTATTAAATAAAATATTATTATATTCATAGAGAATTAATAATATATCATATACTATCTTTATTTGAAAATATAATATTATTATATTTATTTAATTTAATAGTATTATATTTATTTACTATAATAATAATAATAGTTTATTAAAAAAATATTAATTTTGTAATATATTATAAAAAATAATGTTTCATTTGTGTTGCTCTTATCAATAATTTTTAATTTACATAATTACAATTAAAATTAATAAAAAATTATGATTTACATAATTAAAAATATTAATAGTAATTATTAAGTTATATAATTAAAATTAATAATAAAATAAATAGTTTATTTTATAAATAAATTTTTTATTAACATTGTAACTAAAAATTATAATTTTTTAAATAAGGGTAAAATTATAATTTGAAACTATTCACTTCCAATCTAAGACAATATAAACACATAAATAGAATTTTGATTTTTATTCCACATTTTCATTTCATAGTAAGTAAATAACCTACTCATACTCCTACTCAACACTTCTAAAATTCTCACTCTTCAGAATTCTCAATTCAATCTGAAAAATAAATATTACTTTTGCATTTTACTGTTGCCAATTTCATGTGATAAGGAATCGGATAGATATTTTAATTCAATTAGATATACCGAACACTCTCCAATAATGGAATTAAGGCACTGAAACTTTCCAAAGCCGCCTTATGAATCACAGAAAAGTCTAAAGTTCTATGTTCGCATGCGTCTTCCCGTACTCTTCAGTCTTGACCAATCCATAGAAATTGACATTTTCCAAAATGTTGAATTCATTTAAGCTTCGGATCAGGCTCTTTACCAAACTGTCCACTGAAGTGACAATTGAGATTTGAAACAAACAAATGTAATTGATCATTATTTTCTGGGAGGTGACAGGGGTAATCTGATGGGACCCATTGACCTGCAATATGGCAGGTTCTCTATAATATGTTGAGGTGGTGCATCTGTTCTACATAAATTTCTTCCTGTAACGTAATCAGTGGCTTAATTGATAATAATAATACATGAACTATTTTTATGTTCATTATAAAGGAAACAAGATAATGATGTCGATCTTTGACTGAAAGAAATGAACGAAGGCCATGAGATCGATCATTAAGCTAATTAATTTCAGTATAAATAAAAACGCTAGCATGCTTGCTATCTTTCCTCAACTTCATCGATCAATTATTCAATATAATATCTTCAACATTTCTAATTAAGCTTAAGGGACGATGGCGAATGAAGTCATTCTATTAGATTTCTGGGCTAGCATGTATGGGATGTGGGTCAGGATTGCATTAGCAGAGAAGGGCATCGAGTATGAGTACAGAGAACAGGACTTGTTGAACAAAGAGCTCATGCTTCTGCAGATGAACCCGGTTCACAAGAAAGTCCCGGTTCTCATCCATGATGGCAAACCGATATGTGAATCAACCAATATTGTGCGGTACATTGATGAGGTCTGGAATGATAAAGCTCCTTTGCTTCCCTCTGATCCTTATTTGAAAGCTCAAGCTAGATTCTGGGTTGATTATATTGACAGGAGTGTAAGTTCATTATGATCGATAGGGTTATTTAATATACATGGCAATTTTTGTTCTCTCTCTATCTTTTTTTTAAATATTTTCTCATTTTCTAAGTTTTGATTGTGGTATGTTGGTACTAAAACGATCTAAGTTTAAATAAATTTGTTTTTTTATAAAAAATCTCAATATATCTGAATGTAAATTTCTTAGTGATATTTTTATTTTAAAATTTCTTAGTGATATTTTTATTTTTAATTTTTTATATATGAATAGATTGTTGTTTTCAATTTTTTATATGTAAATAAGATTGTTGTAAAAATACTAAATAAGATGAAAGTTTTAATAATGTGTAAAAGAATGATAAGTTTTTTTTTTTTTTTAGTTTAACTGTTTATAAATACATTACATAATTTGTTGGTCTCTAAAGAAATGATCAAATGATTTTTGAATAATTTTATTTAACTGGTCACACGAATTTAAATTCTGAAAGGCAAAATATCGATCTCAACTTTACTCACCCTATATGTTCAGTAAAAAAAAAAACAAACTGTGCTAGTCTTGAATGAAGATATTTGTTGCTGTAATGAATCATGAATGGTATTAACTGTGGTAGAATAAACTGCAGATTCATACCGGTGGGAGGAAGATATGGGCCGTAAAATTAGAAAGATTGGAGGAAATGACGAAGGAATTCATTGCAATTCTGAAAACATTGGAAGAAGAGCTTGGCGACAAGCCCTATTTTGGACGCGAAAATTTTGGGTTCGGATGTGGCTTTGATTCCTTTCTATTGTTGGTTTCACTCGTATGAAACATTGGGCAAATTCAGCTTAGAGACTGAGTGCCCCAAAATTATTGCATGGGCAAAAAGATGCATGCAGATGGAGTCTGTTTCCAAGTCTCTTCAAGATGAGAAGAAAGTATTCGGATTTGTTCTAGAGGTGAGGAAAATGTTTGGTGTGGATTAAAGAAGGATAACAAATGGGTTTGAGCAGGGAAATAAGGGGAAAAAAAAAACAATAAAAGACTAGAAACACAATTCACGCTACAATTATTCTCTTGGATCATATTGAAACTGAGTGGGCTTCGTATTTGTTTGATGTATGGTGTAGTATTAGCAGCACCCTAGCATTAAATGAAAAATTAAATGCCATAACGTGCCATCTTACTCTCGCATTAAAATCACTTGCTAATTATACTCTTCCGTTACATATTTGGGAACAAATGTTTTTATTTTAAAATTTGAGGGAGAGAGAGAGTGAGCGAAAGACCAAAGCTCGGACCTGGTTTGATATCGTTTTCGAACCGACATTTTTTGTTTCTCAAAAACTGAAAAAACGAAAAACGAAAAACTTGTATGGTGCAATTGTTCTTCAACATTGTTTGAATTTCGTCATTCTCATTTTCCATTTCCCTTTTATAAAAATAGAAAATAATATGGTAGATATTTTAATTCAATTAGATGTACCGAACACTCTCCAGTAATGGAATTAGATACTTTTAAGGCAGGGAAAACTTCCAAAGCCGCCTTATGAATTATTAAAAAGTTTCTAGCACTACTTGGCTGACGTGCATCTTCCTGTACTCTTAACTAATCCAATGAAATTGACATTTTCCGAAATGTTGAATTTAATTTAAGATTTTGCTAACATACAGTTGCTGTATGTTACAGTTCGGCCAAAATGGATGAACAGTAACAAGCACGCCAAAATAGGTGAACAGTAATCACGTGCTGATTACTGTTCACCTATTTTGACCGGGCTGTAACATACAACAAATGTATGTTAGAGGGCTCCATTTATTTAAGCTTCAGCTCAGGCTCTTGACCAATTTGTTCATTGAAGCGACAACTGAGATTTGAAATAAACAAATTGTTTCTTTTCTTTTTAATGTTTGGCTAAATGTTCTTTTCTTTGTCAGCAGTGTTTTCTTGTACAAACTGAAGAAAAATATGTGAGCTGGAAAACTGATAATTATTGGCATGACGTTTCATGTTTATCATAAGGAAATTGGAAGTAATTTTTTTTTTAGTACATGAGACTATTGTTCAGATTATAACTATAATCTGATATTTACAATCAGATAATTACAACTCTTATATAGTACAGTCCAGATTTTCAATCCTTTTTAATATTCGAGGGACGTCCACTCTACTCACATTTCGAAAAGGAAAAGACTGTCTGATATTTACAATCAGATAATTACTGGGACTAATTTACAACTGTATAATTTTCAACCCTCTTTAATATTCGAGGGACGTCCACTTCACTCACATTTCGAAAGGGAGAAGACTGCTTGATATTTACAATCAGATAATTACTGAGACTAATTTACAACTCTTATACAGCACGACGTCTACTCCACTTACATTTCGAAAGAGAGAAAACTGCTTGATATTTGCAATCAGACAATTACTTGAGACTAATTTACAACTCTTATACAGCACAGTCTAGATTTTTAATTCTCTTTAATATTCGAGGGACGTCCACTCCATTCACATTTCGAAAGAGAGAAGACTGCCTTCAAGCAAATTGAGGAAGGAAATTAAACCTTTACAATACGTTGTGGAGGCTCAAACTCGTAACCTCATAATTATGAAGTTGGGATTTTGATCACTAGTCTAAAGTCTAGTGACTGAAAATTGGAAGTATTTGCTGTATGTATGAGGAGACTACACAAAAACTTAATTTTGAGGGATGATAGCAACTCATTTGAAGGGGGCAATGGTCCCTCTGTTGCTTATTACGTGCTGATGCAGGCAAGTCTTTCAACCACACTCCATTGGTCCCTCTAAATACATGCCTCCTGTCCCATTTTGAGCCACATTTAGTCTACCTTTTCCAAGCAGGGAATGACACTTTGGTCATTTAAGCTTTTTATTATTTATTATTTTTTTACTCTATATATATATATATATATAATATCGTTCTTAGGCGATGGCATTCTTTTTGTTTTTGTGACACGATGTTAAGTTATGTGATTTAATAAAATTATTTTTTAATATATTATAAAATTGTGCAGTTTAAATGTATTAAAATTTAATTAAAAACATATCCACATAAAAATAATAAAGTTGCCCACATTTTATATATATAATAGTCATTATCTAGTGACCCTTCCTGCAGTAATTTACTCACCTTGGAAATACCGGGGGGAAGGCCTTTGTGATAAGCAACAAAAGCGTCAGATAAATCAGCAAAAATCAAGGTCACCGTTTGAGCAAGTTGAAACAAATACGGCAGTATACTTGCCTTCGCTATAGGGCTTACAAAGGACAGATTAAGGAAAGAACAAAAGAGAAATCAGTGTGCATGATTCAAGGAATCCAACGGTACGGTCACAAGCTAATACTGTCAGCAAGCACTCAAAGTTATGATTTTTGGAAGTTACTGTAATTGATACAATTTTGATAACTTTTCATTTGCACTGCACATAATCTGTGTATACAGAAAACAAGAAAACAAACTGTTTTAGATCAATCCTTGTTTATCTTTACTTTGCTCTATCTGGTTCTTCCTCTTCCCAAGAATGAATAATTTTCAAAAAATGATTTTCTTATATTGTTTATACATAGATAGAGGATATTTTATATTGTCTATCATTATTATATTAATTAGTAATATCCTATAATAACGTTCCCCCATTTTAATAAAGTGTGGAAACCTATATATATATATATATATAAAAGATTTTTCTAAGTTATAGCACCTACAGGCAAGATTAGGATAGCACCTACCTACAGGCTCGACGGAGATTAGGATAAGCTTTGATGAATAAAAATAAAAGAAGAATTATTTTCCCTTATCTGTATGAACCGTATGGAGTCGATTCCTTCTGATCTACGACCACCCTTCTGCTCATGTAAGCAAGAAATCCGTTGCTTGATGAAAGAAGCTGATCTGGGTGGTTCCTTCCCATATATATATGTGTGTGTGTGTGTGTGTGTGTGTGTGTAGTAGTTTTTTAGTTTGAGATTTTAAAGTGCGAGAAAAGTTTAGGAAAACTTTAAAATCATGGGGTTTAAGAGGTTTAAAATTCTAAATTGGAACATATAACTATATATATATATATATATATATAAATAGTTATTTTTTTGTCTGAGATTTTAAAGTGTGGGAAAGTCTAGAAACCGTTCTGGTTCGGGATCTTAAAGTGTAGGAAAAGTCTAGGAAACCTTTAAAACCATGGGGTTTTAAAGGTTTAAAACTTAAAAGGCTTAAGCACAGTTTATGCGTTTTCCCAAACTTTTTCGTACTTTAAAATTTCAGACAAACCTTATGGTTTATGCATTTTTTCAAACTTTCTTGCACTTTAAAATTCTAGATTGGAACTAGTGAGGGCATCCTCACTTTAACAAAGTGAGGATGCCAATAAAAAAAAAAAAAGCCATAGTTTTCAATGTACTGAAATTTTTTTTTTTTATTTTAACGATATCCTCAGTTAAAGTGACGATGTCCTCATTAAAGAATGACTACATACATATATACACACATACATACACACGCACACATGCATACATACATAATATATATATATATATATATATATATATATATATATATATATATATATATATATATATATATATATATATATATATATATATATATATATATATATATATATATATATATAATTTTTTATGTAGGACATTATTTAGGATTTTACAATTTGTTGTTTTATGGCTTTTTGATACTTTCTATTTTTAATTAGCGTCAACTATGGTATGTGGTTCTATAATTTATTTCCATTGTAATTTTGATTTAATTTTCCTTTTTAAGTTATCTTGAGTAAGTAGCTTTACCCTATTATAAATAATAAAGTCTTGTTATTATTTTCATAACTTCAATTATTCAATAAAAACCCTCTTTTATAATTTCCTTTGGGATTATCTATCAAATCTCTCTTATAAAGTCATTTGGTATAGAGTCTCATCTAATCTCACTTAAGATATTATCAAAATCTCATTGAGTTGTTTGTATTAAAACGAGATCTAATCATGGTTCGATTAAAGCGCAACCTAATTGCATTGACTTGGTCTGGTACTAAATCGATATCTAGTGTTTGTCTATCCTATCAATCCACTTCCACTGCCCTGCTCTGTCCATTTTATTGTTTATTCTCTAATTCTTCAAAAGTGACTTTTTAACATAAAATGACTTTTTAAGTGTAATATATCTAGTCCCAGTAATAGTCTGCTTTGTACATAGCAGTTATAGTCTCATTTAATAGAGTTGTAATCTGAGCAATAGTCTCATGTAATCAAAAAAAAAAAAAAAAAAGTGCAAAAGTACCAAAACATTAGGAACGCAAAAGTTTCAATGCATTCTTGCTATCGAATGCGGATTTATGAGTTACTATGAAACTTCATCGACAGTGCTCGATCAGTGCATGTGACTAATTGCTACATCAACCATCCAATTTCATTAATTTATCAGACTAGCTAGCTAATTCTTTCTTATAGTTACAGTAAATATTGTTGTTTTCTTTAATTCAAGCTCTCAAGGTAAATGTCATAATTGTAATAACGCATGCAAAGTAATAGCTATAAATGCAACAGAATCGATGGTGATAGAAAATTTATGGGGCTGAGTTGGAGTTGAGATCATGCATATCCATGATCCATCTAAGCTCATAAATACTCATTGGATGATTTGGATCACAATGCAAAAAGAATCTGTAAAAGATTGATGGTCCCTTTCTTGGTTTAAAAGGTACGGCTTGGCCGCTTTCAGCTTTTTGCATAAAAAACAGACGATCTGAAACATTGCCATTGCTGCTACATCGCCTTCATGCAATTACTACTGAAAAGCTGACGGTTGGGTTTCTGTGCAATCCTTCATGCTAGCTGATAAGGAAACTAATAAGCAGCCTTTAAGCCTTGTGAGGGGACATTTTCTTCTTTTGTTCTTATCAGGCTTTTTCACGTGTACAGATCATCTTGTCCTCCGCAACCAAATGCTAGCCAAAGAAAAAATATGCAATTTAACAAAAGTTACACCATAATATTAAGACGGTAGTTTTGTCTTTTACGCTTTATATTGCAAAATGTAAAGATCAGCAATAGTTCCTTTCACGCGTTACGTTTCTCTAATTAGCTAGCAACAACCAATTGTCTACTTGAATTTACTTAGCTCAAGTTCATGTTAGAAGGGAATCCTAATCCTGCTTTTAACATAAAATTAAAACACCTCAAGCGTGCAATAGAAACTGAAAACAATACTTCAGGTTGCATTATAAAATAATGGCTTCAAATACAACACTTGAATTTCCTGAAAGAGAAGTTAAGACTTGAGTCTCAGCTAGAACAATACCTAGCAACAAAGAAAGCTACATAAAAAATTTCTTAACACCGAAATGAGAAAACTAAACACACTAGAAACAAAAATTAATGCTATAGGATAACCTATCCTAACTAAGAGATAATAAATCTCAAACACATAATTTCTTGAGATAAAGCATCGTGACTCCTTCTTCCTTCTCTCATGTTGTCATACACCAACAAGAAGGGGAAAGCTGACAAAAGAAGAGGAAACCCTGTATTAGTGAATGGGAAAAGGTGATTTGATCGTTCATTTCACTTAAATTCACGATAATGGCTTAGCTTCAACAATTAATTTCATCTTTTTCAAGTTACATTTTCAGTCCAAAATAAATTTACAAATCGAGTTGGCACTATTAAGATCGCCCACGTAACCAACTTATCCCGTCATTTTTTCAACAGTACAAACTCAATTATCACATCCTTTTAGCATGGAAATTTTGAATTTTCAACTTAAGTAAAGCATCGATCATTTGTCTTTCTTATCAAGTATATATTGACATGTTGGAATTATTAGATCAGTCGCAGTCTTTGACTGTGATGATTTTTCTCTTGGAAAATGTAGAATGAGCCCGGAAAGAAAAAAGGGAAAAAAAAATCATCGATTTGAATTTTGACACGCATGCAATGCATGATAGCATATTATATTGGTTGCCTGAAAGACAAGAAATCAAATGGGTTGCTAGGCTAGCCATCAAATGCTTAAAAAAAGCATATGCTTGATGGCTTGCATGAAAGCTACTAAACTTTTGGAGTGAACCCACTCTGTAACCGACCACATAAATGCTAAAACCTCACTCTTTAACTTTACCTTCGACTTGAAACACTATATAAGTTCATTGACATTATATTCATATAGCCATAGCAAGCATCTTAATCTTATCTTCATTTATACACTTCTTCACATTTCATCTCCATTAACGCTATTCTTTCATTACTTCATCACATCTATCAATGGCAAAGATTCAGGTTTCGAGGATTACAACAGAAGTTGCGCCGCAGCAGTTGATCTCGGTAGCAAAGCGCCGGCCATTGCCAAAAATGTTGGCCACAATTTTTGAAGAAGAAAAAGAATTTCGAGTTTACAATGAAAGTTCTTTATCTTCACCACCAAGTTGTGGGTGTGGCTCCCCTCATCACGCTGCATTGCATCTTACAAGACAGATAGAAAAATCTTTCTTGCTAAGAAGCGCTTAAAGGTCAAAAAAAACTCACATATATGGCAGCAGCTATATTTGTTGATCAACTTCAATTTAGTTTAATTTATTACTTAGAGAAATAAAAGAACCATGACCTACATACGTACATCTCGTACGTATTAATTCATGGCTTTGCGGCAGAATTTAATAATTAGAGCTCAGGGGAGGAACAACAATTTTGCTGTAGCATTATGTTGTTTTTGTCTATCTCTTATATCTCTGTGTTTTTATTTTTGGAGAACTTTTAGACCTTTAGTCAGGTTCCTATTCGATAGTTAAATTTTCTCAGCTGCCCTGGAACTTCAAATAAAATTCTTAAGGTGTACCTTTTTAATGTACATTCATGTTACCATGAGAACTCCTTTTAATCTATATATCCACACACACACACACACACACACACATAATCTTAATCATCTTCATTTAGGAAATTGTACCCATGGGGAACATGTGGTCGATTGGAGGTCGAAAATTGTAAAAAGCTTACGATAGGGACATTGGCTGATGAAATTAATCAGCTGTGAATATGAAATAAATGTTTATGTGAAATAACGGTATATTTCTCCCCAGTTTGTTGTTAATAGCGGGAGTAGATTTCTAAGGTAGTCTTAGTAAAGGTTCGGGTTGTAATATGCATATGTATATATCTAAATTCCTAGTAGACTTCATATCGTAACAATTGAAAAAAAAATTAACGCAATAATGGTATGTTTACAAAGTTATGATGTAAAGTTTATACCTCAAGTGACATGATGACATAAAATTATTTCAAATTTTTAAATGTTAAATTACTGGCTACCCTATCATCTTTTGTCACATAGTGAATTGTATAATATATGTAAGCGATTACTTATTTGATCATTAAAAAAATGTTCTTTTATTTAAGTATATTACAATTTGTTGATATGGATCAAACCTGTTTCGAAATACTTAGAAGAAGTTGATCTAAAAAGAAGTAAGGGATAACTCCAAGATCATAATCAAAGTACTAATATTTATTACTAATACTAATGTACTTACAGCAAAGAAGTTTATTATCTCAAACAAATTTACACAAACTTTATTTATTTAATTATTTGAAGGACAAAATCACAGACTTAAAGAGTTAAGACAGCATAGAAACAAAAGTAATTAAAGAAAACAATGAAAAAATATAGAAAGAAAGAAATAATTAAAAGCACACAAACAAATGCCAAAAAAATAAAAGAATTGTAATATGAATTTGCTGTAACCCAAAATTAGTTAAAACCGTAATTGCACCCAACATTATTTCCCAAACTAGAACTGTAATATGAAGCTGATCTGAACCGAACCAAAATAGCTTTTCAACTCGTTTGCATTGAACTCTCAAACCCAAACAGGTTGCAAATCAAACCAAAAACCGAAACTTATATATTATTCACAAACCATGTTTTCAACTTTATATATTCTAATTTTACTTATATACCAAATCACTCTCAATAAAGACAATCTATTTTTATTTTTTGAAGCATAAAAACCAATTCAATTTTTTTCAAATTTATGCACTCTAGTTTTACTCATACTCAATGGAATAAGATCAAACAACTCTGGTGTAATAATCACTATGCACATTTTCCTGCCATTAAGAAACATTTGGTAAAATCATTAATAAAGGAGAGATTCTACCGTATCTCTGTTGTTCTATATCCATTTAATATATATATGATATGTGTGTATTTATTTTAAAAAATTATTATATAATTAGTAATTGTGTTTGGGTATAATATAACGAAAATGTTATAAACTCTCTAAAAAACAATTAAAAGGATTTGGAAACACGTGCATTGCTATAAGAAGTGAAGTCACCAAGCAAAGGTCAGTTTTTAGATGTTTTTGGTTTGTATTCAAATGCCAATCGCGTCCTATAAATGTATGGATATGATTGGTGGGCGTGACTGCCACTCCACTCACATGCAGACAAATTTTAAGAACAACTAAACTGGTTGAGCGGGTCTTCTCTTTGAACAAGTCCGATTAATTAAAAAAAAAAAAGAAGGACGCGAGATCTGGGGGTGTTCGTAGATCGGACTTTATAAATTAGATATCAATTCATATCCAATTCATAATTTTACGAATTATAAATTTTCAATTCAATTCAATCTACATATTGGCGAATTCAATCCAAATCCAATCCATATGTCTGCGGATCGGATGTGGATTTGATCCAATCCATATCCAATCCGCCATTTTACGGATTAGTTTGTGGATTAAAAATTTTCAATTCTATTTATACTACGAACTAATTAAATAAAAAAATCTAATTTAAAAATAATTTTACTACCGATCAAATTCAAAATTAAATAAGATTTAAATAAATTAAGTGTCTAAAGTTAGAATAATACAATCAAAGTTTCAAAATATGACATAGTGAAAAGAAAAAATCTCATTTGTTTAAATCAATACATGAAAATTAACTAAAATTATAAAAATTAACTATTTAAAAAGCTATATTTGTTTATTTAATTATTCAATTATTTAATTATGTTTATTATATATTATTATCGGATAAGATATGTATAGTGTCGATGTAATTGTATTTTAACTTATTTATTTATTAGTAAATAGTAATGCCACATTTACAAGTTTTATTTTTTTAATTGAATAAATAAATAAATTTTATTTTTTTGCAGATTCGAGGATTTTTGCGGATTTACAGAAGTAAATCCATATTCAATCCATCAACTACGGATTTTTAAATTTTCAATCCAATCCAATCCACGAATCCACAGATCGAATTTTTTCGGATCGAATTTTTACGGATCAGACGGATTGAGCGGATCAGATTGGATTCTGAACACCCCTAGCGAGATCGAGTGGCTTACGCTCATTAACGGAAAAAAGAAAAAGTGATCTAAAAATATGCATTAGTTTTCTTATAAAATGGGTTCTTCTAGCCTCATAATCTGTTAAGAATAAATACTGAGTCAGCAATTGGAGTCAGCTGAGGTGTTCAGTATAATGATGAGTCAGCATCAAGTTAGCAGCCAAGTTGAAAAATGGTTACACTAGTTGTTATTTCCCTCCAAGCACAGAGTCAGTAGGTTGTTATGGTTAGTTGAAAATGTGCACACGAGATTGTAGTAGTAGAAGCTTCCACACACAGCTATATATATATATATATATATATCATTGTATTCACAATTCATTTTAGGAGTCTAAAAAATAAATCTAGTCTGTAAAAATTTTCTTTTTGAATCAATAAAATTTTCCATTCATTTTTCTTATCAAACAAACAGAAAATACAAAGTTTTTTTTTATTACTTTAACTTGGTATCATAGTCGATCTAATGGCTGTACTAAGCTCAAATCAACAATTTAGTGCTAGTACCATGACCTCTTTCACCTTCACTACTCCGATCAAACTGGATCACTCAAATTACACAGTCTGGAAAAAACAAGTGCTTTCTTCAATTCGTGGCAATGATCTTAAAGGCTACATTGATGGATCAAGAGTTTGTCCTGATCAGTTTCTTCCTTCTGGATCTAGATCTGAAGGCTGCTCATCCAACACAGGATATCAAGAAAATCTTGAGTATGCTGCATGAAGACGTTAAGACCAGCTTCTACTCAGTTGGATCATGTCATC
Organism: Murraya paniculata; assembly: GCA_030449075.1. Taxonomy (NCBI): domain Eukaryota; kingdom Viridiplantae; phylum Streptophyta; class Magnoliopsida; order Sapindales; family Rutaceae; genus Murraya; species Murraya paniculata. The sequence goes on along the minus strand of JAEVFN010000059.1, from coordinate 321,365 downwards.
TATAAGTGTTGATATACTTAGCCTAGTGGTAAGCTCCAAAACCTCCTCTGAGCTGTGGAAGAATCTTGAAAAACAATTTGGATCTGAATCTATGGCTAAGAAGGTTTATCTAACAATGCTTCTAAGTAATTTGAGGAAATGATCACTATCAATATCAAAGTATTTCACAAAGCTCAAAACTGTGACTAATGGTCTTGCTTTGGCTGGTACTCCTGTGAATGATATAGATCTGATTACTGATCTCATTTCTAGTCTAAATTAGTCATATTATCTTGTTGTTGTTTACATTAAAGCAAACATGTTAACTATGGATCTTAGTGAAGTATATGCCATGCTCCTTACACATGAAGCTAGGCTTGAAAACAGCAAGCATAATGATAGCAAAGAAATTAGGAATAATTTTGTAGCAAATGTAGCTCAAGCTGGAAATTTTCCAAAGAAAGGAAATAATAATATGTAAGGTAGTTGAAATAAGGCTAGGAACAATAATTGGAATTCTAGTCATGGAGGAAGAGGTGGCTTTAATGGCTTTGGTGGCATTGGTGGAGGTAGTTTACAAGGACAAAATCCAGGAAGAGGAAATTGGAATAACAACTCTAGAGGTGGTTTTGCTGGTGGTTTCAACAATAACTATGGTAGAGGTGGTATTGGAAAGAACTTTATTCAAGGAAGAAGTGTTGTTTGTCAAATTTGCTTCAAGTACAATCACACAGCAGCTGAGTGTAGAGACAGGTTCAACAGAAACTTTGCTCCAAATTTTCGAACTTCACATCACTTTTCCAATCAGAATCAAGGTCCATGAGCAGCCTATATCACTTTGGTTGGGCGATATATCATGCCGCCCATATACTAGGCGGTTCTGGGCAATAGCATGTTGGCTTCTAAGTTTTTTGAATGTTTTAAGTTTTTTTTTAAAAAAATATTTATGCTAATGTTGTCCTAATTTATTGTTTAGATATGTCCGACAAGCAAATGCATCCCTAATCACTGAAGACACCAATCAATGATCGCTTCCCGAATTGCGTTACGAATTTAGTGAGATTTAATTTTGTAACTACACATATACAGACCAAGTTAACTGATACTCAGTTTGGGCTATTCAAAAAGTCAAATTTTTAGTCATTTTCTAGCCATGGGGAACCCTAGATTTAGCGGCAATCTTGTACACTATTTTTTGCTCAGACTAGTAGTAAAACAAGTTGATGATGAGTACCAAATGTCTTTTAGGATTGGCAACGAGATGTTATGTTCCTCTCCTCGGGAATGGTGCTTGGTGACAAGATTGAAATGTGGTAATATGGAAAAATTGCACCAAAAAAAAAATTGGTTGGCGAATACGTGATTTTCGGTGGAGCAAGGTACTTTAAGCTTAATGAATTCGATAGCAGGTTTGATGATTTTGATTTTGCTAACATGGATGACACAGACTCATTGACGATTGCCTTAGTCTATTTCACATATAAGGTTTTGTGTGCAAGACCGTTTGAAAGGAGAATCACGAAAGGGATAATGTATGCTGTGAACGATTTGGATTATTTCAACAAACCCCAGGCAACAACGACTGTGGAGTGTTTATGTTGATGTACATGTCTTATCTAGTGTTAGGTCGTACACCTAACTTTAGCTATTGTGGAGATTTACTTAGGAAGAAGATTACTATAGATATCTTTATGAATGAGATTCTGGAAAAAGACATACAGTTAAATAGTCTTATTTCATATTCATATTATCAATTGACATTTTCAGCAGCCACCAAAATCAAGTAATATACAACTCTTTGGAAAATCGGACGACAGATTGTGTCGCCCCGGTGATGCGCCTGTCACCGTACAATCCATCACCAATTTTACGTATGCGACATAAGCTGTCGTTCGATTTTCCAGAGAGTTGCATATTGCTTAACAAAATCAAAGAATGAACAACTCTTTGGAAAATCGGGCTATAAGCCTGTCGCTAGGGCGACACAGCTTATCGCTCAGTTTTTCCAAGAGTTTGTCAATTACTTGATTGTAATCAATAACATTAACACCATAATTAATCAACATAATAAAGTCATTCCAAATTTAGATAATACAAGATTAATCAAAAGTCTTTATATAAAATAAGGTCCTTTAATAAGCCTTACATGATAAAGTCATTCCAAATTAAATAATACAATTTGCAAAATTAAATATATCTTTAAACATACTGAGACACCATCAACGTGGATTTGTCAGGAGGGGATTCTTACACATCTTGGAGTTATGGCCACGCTCCAAGCACCGACCACAAGTTATAGTAGACTGAGGGATATCCTCACCTGTAGATGGTATTCTTCGTGTTCTCCGACGACCAAAAGATGATGATACATCTGATAGGTTCACTTGCAATGTTTGGACATGTTCTGTAATTTTCCAATTCGCCATATCACCAACTGGAATAATAGGTTCTGAATATGTCGTCATTAATGTTTCCTTTGTGTAGTAACGAGAACAAAAGCTTATAGGATCGACTCAAAGATACAAGCAAACCGCAATTGCATGAGCACAAACAAATTGATCTACTTGAAATATTCTACAACTGCATGTCTTGTTTCTTATGTCAACAAAACCCTCCTTAATACCACCTTCTTTCACCTAAAACTGGTTAGATACATTTAAAACACACATTTTAGTTTCAATGTCTTTTCTTCAATGTCTTTTCTACCATAGTATATTTTCCATGCCCAAGTTGCAAGGCGAGTAGTCATCACTTCGGCTACTTTTTTTCTATCATAAAACTATTGTTGCATTGTAAGTCTAAAGTGATCAACCAATTAACTAATATGAAATTTTCTTGATTCCTTCATCAAAGCATTAATCCTCTTTGCAATATTAGTGGTTAGAACGCCATATTTTCGACCTTTGAAATGAGACCGAGCCAAATAATTAAGGCTTATGTCTTCCAAATACTTTGCTGCACCTACATGCATACCTTACAAACCCTTTCTTTGTTTTTCAAACTCTATAGGATCATACATTTTTACTACTTCTTGAAATGTTTGCTTAAAAGAATACTTCTAAAGTTTACCAAAATTCTTAAAATGAGACTTTACATTACCTTGCAAATGGTAAAAACAAATTCCGTCTAGTACACTAGGAAATACCCTATAAACAGCTTTTTGAATAGACATGCAACGATCAGAAATAAATGCCAACTCCGAAACATCTCTAATAATTCCATGCAAATTTGTCATAAACCATTTCTATAAGGCATCATTTTCTGAATCTATTATCCCAATGTCTATCGGATAAATTTGGTTATTCCTATCCAAGCTTGTTGCAACTAACATAGTCCCCTTGTATTTACCTTTCAGATGAATCTCATCCACAACCATCACTAGCCTTATAGACTGCATAAAATACAAGATCCAAGAGCCAAAAAATAGTACAAAAAATTATTATGCTCACCCAGAAAGAAGGTGATAAATGGTTCTATTGGTATTATTTTTCAAAACATAAGAGTATTTAAGAAGTAAATTATATGATTCTCCAAGAACTCCTCGTATTGATTCAAGAATTTCTTCCCTGGCCCGATATGCTTGTTGGTATGATAAATTGATTGCATAATGATTCTTCACATCTAAAATGATAACTTTAGGAGTGTATATATGTTTGGTATCAAGAAACTTTTGCTTGATCATTTCACCAATAACCCTACTGCTTGCTTGACGATGACCATTATAGAGAATGTCATTCTGACAAGTGTGTACCGTGTCATATCTCTTCACTAACCACTTCACATTCTCCTTATCATTCGGCCTTGTTGCTAGAAGCCACCATGTATCCAAAGCATAATGGGCCTCATAACGTACCGTTGTTGACTATCATTCGGCCTTGTTGCTAGAAGTCACCATTTACATGTATCCAAAGCATAATGGGCCTCATAACGTATTGTTGCTGACTTATTCACCTTGAACTCAAGCTTGTCCCTAAAGGCAATATTGCTAAGCTCCATGTGCAAGAGTTTCTTCGTGCTCAATAACTGGCCCACACAAATACCAGTGGAACTAAAACCATTAGCCATGTCTGAAGCTACCCATTCTGATGGCACAATTGGAGCCTCCACCTGCAGTGGGTCTATTAGACCTGGAACTCTGGACCGACTTCGGCTATGAGCCATTGGACTGACAGATCAACTTCAATTATAAGTCCTTGGATTGATAAGATGATTTTGAGACGAATCATTAACTTCTTGAAATCGATCCACATCCTCCACAATGTTGATTGGACTCTTGTAATGTCCAGAATTCATTTGGGACTCAATATTATATGTTTTTGCATGCATATTATCCACATGTGTATTGACAAAATTGTCATCAGTATGATCATTATAGGAGCAGAATGGGGAGTAGTGTTTAAAGGCTGAAGTTTGAATTGATAGCATCAAAGGAAGTTCTATCGAAACTCTAGGAGTTGTCGTCACATAAATAGGAATGCACCCATAGTTAATTGGATCATAGTTCATACGCATAATCACTCTCACCATTTCATCGTCCACTATGTCTACAGGCAGTGAATCAATGGGTGTGTCGGATGAGTTGATTTCACATTTGTCTTTACCGTGAGGGAATATTCATTCAAACTTTTCTTCAGAATTGCATACAACTTTGCAATAAATTTGTTCAAATGTTGCATCTTTCTGGAAGCAAAATGCAATAACTTTTCCATTCTTGTACTCCAAATGACCATCCTTCAAAGTCTCCCATACTCCATCAAAATACATCTTAAGCACTACCGACTCCATTAACCTAATGCAAAATAATAATAATACTTTATTAATAACACACCAAAAAATAATATTACTATATTAATTAAATAACTAATTATCAACAAATTTAGGTGATCTAGGTGACAACACTATCACCCAGGTGACAGAAAAAGTTTCCCGAATTACATGCGATTGCATATTGGGCGATGCCACGAGCACTAATCGCCCAACATGTAGTATCCTATCGCCCGGGCGACAAGCCCCTGTCGCCTGGGCCACGAATACTAGAATCCAAGCAACAAGTACCTGTCACCCGGGCGACAAGTCATTCTAAGTTCGGGCGACAATTTTGTCGCTAGGGCGACAAGTACGTGTCTCCTAGATTTTGGGTTTCGTCTTCAACATCGTTCAAAACGCATTTTGTAGGATTTTGCCAAACGCATTTTGTAGGATTTTGCCATAATTTTACTAATTTATAAATCTATGGCCTCACCTTAACAATTTAATGTACCCTTGTTGTAATAAAATGAGCAACCAATCTTTTGTATGAAACCAACTGAAAAATAAAAAATAAAAATTAAAGAAATACTAACCTTAACTTCTTATTATTCTTTAGCTTGTTGTTTAATTTTGTCTTCAATACTTGGATAAATATATTAGTTTGATGAATGTGAGATAGGTGAAAGGGGGTTGAGTGATAGTTGGATAAATAACTTTATTATGAATATGGGAGAGGTGAAATGAGGAGTGTTTTGGTGGGGTGTGGAGAGGTTCGGCTGTTGCTTGGGAGTTGGGGGTTTGTTTGTTTAGTTTTAAGGGTATTTTGGTCTAAGAACCTTGTAAATGGTTGCTATTGTAACAACAATTGGAGTGTAATCTTTTTTTATATTGAAAGTTGAAAGGTGGTCAAATGGGTAAATTTCCAGTTATTGGATGTTGAAAGATTTATAAATGAGAATGGAATATAATTTTAAAAAAGAGGTTTCAAGAGGGTGCCAATAGTCCCATATAATTGAAAAAGGAGGTTTCTGAAAAAGGAGGTTTCAAGACCGATTCGCATGCCAAACTATAAAATGCTTAATTCACATCTGGGTCTTCCCCCTTGAATCAAAACTGGGCTTTGTTTTATTAACAGGATTCGTCCTAATTCCTTAAAATCATTGCTTTCGTATAGGGCAAAAAATTTCTAATCGTTACTGTTGCTCGACCCCTCTTCCTTGACTCATACCCAACTCCCTTTTCTGCCAAGGCTATTCTAATCCTCGTTGCAAATGGACTTCTAAACTAATCCAGTAAAACATTGTTACAAGATTGTTACACTCCATAACTGTGTGCACAAACATTGTTACAAGATTACAATTAAATAAACTTGGGACGGCAATCTAATTTTAGTTGTTGAATAAAATCAAAGAACTCTGATGATGACATCATTAGTCCACAAAAGACCATTAAAATGATTTGGAAACAACAGCTCAAATCAGCTTGCAGTTACTGTAAGTGAAGTCACTAAACAAAGTGGGTTCCGAATTTAGCTTCATCATACTGAGCGTAAATCTCACTTATAGTACATAACTACATATCCAAAAAAGTACTGTCCGGCTACATTTAGATGGAAAAATTGTAGGCATCCATTAAATGAGGATTGCTATATGAAAATTATCATACAAAATGCTAAAGAATCCTGCTACCTGGTTCTCTGACAAAACCAACTTCACGGCCTCAAGGAAAGAAGATTTTTCAACAATATTTTAGCTCATCTCATTATCTCAACAGCATCTAAACAGTCTTGCAAAGCAGAACGATTATACGACAGTATAACAATCTCTGGTCACTGTCAGCACTTGCTAGGATATAGAGAACATAACGTACCCCACAACTATGGTCTCAAGAAGATATCTCAGTTGCTACAACTTTTTTCTCCCGACCAACAACAATTAGTAAGACAGTCTGTACATCACATATTTTTTACTCTAAGCTCCACTGGCAACATATCTCAGGTAACTGCAAAATCATCAATACCCCAAAAATATATATATATTTAAGGTAACGCAACCAGAAAATTCTGAATTATCACCAAAATCCCATTGGAAAATAATAAAATTATAAGTTTTACTACTACCTTATGTAACAATGGAGTAAATCATGGAGCTCGAAATTCTCGCTTTCCATCGCTAAATGATCTGAGATGTTTGACAAGGTCATCTTTCAACGAATTAGGTATTTGTGAAAGAAAGGTTGACTTTGCATCTCTAATCAACAATTTCCTGCATTAGAAAAAGGCTCAACAGAGTTTCTAATTGGTGCAGGTAAAAGATTACGACAAGTGTCCCATAATAAATAAATTGGAAAAAAAAAAAAAAGGACCAGACAGTAGAGAAATCAAGGGATCTTATGTAAATTTAGCAAAACACAAATTCATAAATCTTATTACAAGTTATCAAGTTCGAACTTAATGATTAGTTTAAAATATTTTATTTGAATCAAAAGGGACATACTTTTTACCTTCAATCTAAAGCCAAAATATTTTACTAGAAATGTTGCCCTTCAATAATTCTTCAGTCTACAAGTACTACTATGGAGTATTGCCTACTAACTTCTTTCTATTCTCAAAGTATCCAAGACCAAAAACCTAATATCTCATCTTCAAAATCAACCCCAATGGGCTTCATCTTTACTCTACTTTTACTTGTCGACTCTCTCTATTCCAAATCTTCCCGTATGGGATGAGGCCATTGAGAATAGAAGGCAGAGAAAACTTAATGACATTCACCTAACTGCTACCATACTTCAATGGAAGGCAGAGAAAACTTCATGACATTCACCGAACTGCTAACATACTTCAATGAATTATTTTCCCCTGATCCCCTCACACACACACCCCACCCGACGCGCCCCACCCCCCGCCCCCTCCCCCCCTCCCTCTCCCACAAAACAAAAAAACAAAAACATAACAAAACCCCTCTCTGATGATAAGTATACAAGTAAACTTGTCTTTAGATTGATAAAGATAACTAACAGAAATAGAGATAAAAGGCAGGGATTTGGTTCTATCAAAAAGCGACACCAGAGAAGTTTACTTGAAAAGTAATAAATAAACCGAAATAAAATAAGTTCAAAGAAAGAAACCAAGAAGTACATTAAAGAAGATATAATAAAAAAATAGGTGGAAAACGTAACCACATAGCTAATCGAAAATACAAAAAGTGGGAACAAATGCAAATATTCGAAGCATCAGAACAAGAAATGTCAGTTTTTAGATTTTCTTTTTTTTTTTTTGGTCAAACATTAGACATAAATAAATAAATTTCATTCAAGCAAACTCTGATTTTAAGAGGATTTAAATCTTTCCAAATTGACTACAAAATACTAATAATAAAATTAATTAATTTATTAACAAATAAAATAGTTAAAAATAAAATTAAAAAAATAACAATTAAAAGAGCAAGATATTTTCTATGGTTCAAGTTGTATTCGAGATTCAGACTGCAATGGGTCAAGATAAAACATTTAACAAAGTAAATTAACATCTAATGCAAACCTTCAAAACAAAGGCAACGTGTTCCTCTTAAAAAGCTATTAAGGAAGGAAAACAAGGGAAAACAGGAATAAAATTATAGAGCAATAAAAAATATAAGACAAGTAATATAGACAAATAAATAAGGAAAACAAATTGTAGTTCTACTTCGTTCATACCCACCTATAGGCAATCAGTATGACCTAAGGAAACTAAACTCACTGTTGTTAAATGCACTGTCATTTTCTACTCTATTCAAATGCCAACCATATCCTATAAATGTAGGGATATGACTGGTGGGCTTGACAGCCACTCTAGTCAGTAGTCAGAACACAACAAAGACATTCAAGCTCATTCAGTACAAGAAAAGGATGAAGACAGCATATACATAAATGCAATTCCAGTAGTAAGAAGATGCCAACATAAAACCAATTCTGAAAATAGAAAGGGGTACACTTTCCAGAATATTTTCTTCAACTACTGCATTTTGCACTGGTTAAGGCAAAAAGGCATTTGTTGCTCCAATAAAAAGAAAGCTAAGATGATCTATGCTAAGGTGAAAGCGATTTGACACCGCCAAAATCTAATCTACGCTAAGGTGAAACCTATTTGACACCACCAAAATCAAAATAGGAATTTAGAGGAACTGTTTTACTAATTGTTGAAATTTGGAGATTTATGACAATAACAACAGGTTAGAACATCATTTTTCTCATTTAGCTCATTCATAATATCTAGTCATAACTGAACCACCATTGCAAAACAGAATATCTCTCTATGGCACCATGGTTTTCAAATTTTTGCAGTTAAAGATGATTACATATAACAAAATAAAAAAAAGAGCCATACGATGATTGTCAAAACCAATATTTCAAAATCATGTCGAACTCATTGTTTGATTAAGTCTTAACCAAAATTTGAAAGGATTTTTGCAAAAAAATAAAAAATCACTGACATATCATTTGCTAGATATAAACATCTTAGATCATGAGTACCCAATAGCTAAGCTTATCAATAATTTTCCCATTAAACAAGTGAGCCTGGATGAAAACATCATCAAAACCAGAAGAGGGATTTCCAAGAGAAAAGAGACGATTAGTGTCCATAAACTAGGTAAAAGCCATCAGCCAGATCTATAAACCAAATTGCAGCCAAAATGTCAATTACTATCATATACAGACTACTCATCAACTATTTATAAAATGAGAATTTAAAATCTACACAGCCAGGATAAAGTCAATTAATGTACTCAAAAAAGTTAGTTGAATAAATATTGAAAGAAAAATTTTAAACAGTTTAAAAGTCAAAACTTTAGGTTCATAATCATAATATTATATGTTGAAAGCTTAACTGATTAGTTTGTATGAAAACGTCTTTGGAGAAACAGCATTCCAGCAAAAAACTAGAATGCCCACAATGGCATGAATTGACTTTTAAACTGAGCCAGAGCAGGATGGGAAACAGATGATCATACCCGTGTCCTTCTCAGCCGAACACAAAGCAAATAACCCAGTTTTCAGCCATAACATTCCAGCATTAAGAAATATCAAAAGTTGGTATAAACAGAAAGAAGAAGAATAAGGCTAAAGATGAGCAACGATCACTCAATTATTACAGTTGCAGCAACAAGATTCCAAAGGCTTTAGGTGCGTCCTTGTTGGCTCTAACTGTGTGATCCCCTCCCACAGGGATAAAACATCTCAGCCTTTAGAATCAACCATATGTTGTAAGTACTCAATAACCCCCTTAGACTATCCCTTTTGAATCTCAACACTGCTTTTTCCCCCCAAGATTAGCCCCCTAGGTAATTAAAGTTAACCTTTTGGTCTAAAGAAATCTAATCAAGCACTAAAGCAGAAGCCTTCTAAGGGAAATTATTCCTTTGAACCTTTTAACACAATAAAAATATCAAGAAAATGACTTACTTTAAATCAATATCCCCTGGAGTGATTCCCACCTCTTGTGCACATTGCCTCTTTCTTGAACGCATATAACTGAGAACCTTTTCAGACCAACCACATGATCGCAAGACTGAAGAAGCCTCTTTCTTCAGACTGAAATTCCGGAACGAACAAACAAATAGAAGTATTAAAACCAGCGAGACAACAAAAGCAAGACAACAAAATGACTAACTTAAAACATAAGTTATCTATGGATAATTATATTCTCATGCTGAAGGAGAGACATCAGACCCCATAAACAAGATAGGCACGCATAAGAAAAAATGAACAGCAATAATTTTATTAAGGAAATGCAAAAAGATTTTGGATTGGGTTCACAGGTAGCACTAAAAGGGAACTAAACAGGTAGCACTAAAAGGGAACTAAATGAAATCCTTGTAATCAATACACAAATATTACCATTAAATCATTTCTAACCAGAGTAGCAAACATGTATCATCTTAGATAAAACAATTATCAAAACATGTGATCATATAAAACAATTTTCCCACAATAAGTGGACTTATCGGGAGTTCAGAATATCATTTCTTTTGGGACAGAAATGATATTCATCATGTACAATGATTATGTTGACTCAAAACACCCACCCACTATATCTGGCCTTAAATACACTGAGATAAAAGTTTCACAAGATTCAAATCCCACAGTTCTTGTTAAAGAAACAGAATCTGTATACTGATTAAAAAGAGAAAAGTTACAAGTGTGGACCAGATATTCACACAGGAGATGAAAACATACTCAAGCTAACCAATTCGTAATCCTAACTGGTGGGAATCACATCGCAATAGGTGGGATGCATGTGACTGGGAGAATTGGAAGCAGAGAATTTCATGAACAGAAATCAACCAAGAGAAAACAAACTGCAGAATCAAGGATAAACGAAAGAAATGTAACCAGTATAAATTTACATTAACCAGAAAAGTGTAGAATAATTTAACTGACAGCACATACACTTCTTCCATTTCTTGAAGCTTTGCAAGAGATTCAGAATCCTGCGCCAACAAAATGCAAGACTCTTCCTGTGATTTTCTCTTGGACCCAGACATATCAGTATCAAATTTAACACTACCATTAAACTGTTTGGCAGGATCTGGCACTCTTCCAGCTGTTGTCCTGCTGCTCGTGCAATTACCTTCATGAGGACCTGGCTTTACTGAATTCAAGCCAACACTTTGCATATCCTCATTTTCACTAGTTGAAACTGATGCAAGGCCATTCCCTCTACCAACCGCATCAACTCTTTTACTCTTGTAAGAACCATTCGTGTTTATAAATGGAGCTTTTCCACTTTTCTCCTTAGGAACTGAGTCTTTCACAACCCCATTCATTTTCACGCTCTGACTCTTATGAACATCGACCTTTCCATTACTAGTTGGAGGAACACCCTTGCAACCAGAGCTTCCAGAAATGCTAAATTTCAGACGAGGGCTAGAAGGCACTTTCTCAACCTTAGAGCTGGTAGAGAGAGTCTTCCGAGACGATTGTTCAGCACTGGGCTTTGTAGCCACTGCTTTCAACGGAACAGTGCCCTTCACACCTTTATAAGCCTCCTTTCCATTTTCGTGAGATTTAAGACCATTGGAAGCAAAAGTGCCATTGGCTGATACTGGTCTTTGGTTAGCACGAATGAAGAAGAGTATATATACCTTCTCCGACAGAACCTCTTGCAGAGTTGAGACAGAAACATATGAATCATTACAGCAATACCATCGGCCAGTAGCATCCTGTAAGCAAACAGAGAACCAATATCAACACAATGATGAGATAGTTGCATTCCTGAAACTCACTAATGAATAAAATGAGCAGTACATGAAGTTTGACCTTGATATAGGCATAATAATGCCCAGAATCAGGGGAAAAGCCCGAATGCACAATTGTACCAAAAAGTTTATACTCTGGCTGAGGATCCTGCATTACAAATGGATGGAGGAAATAACAATTCTATATGGAAAGGAAACAACTTATAATATGGTACAACGAGAACAAAGAGCACTTCCAACGGTTCCAAAGCAGATGATTCATCTTCACAGGCAAGCAATAGAATTTCCGTAAGTTAGAAGAAAAGGGGAGAGAGAGCATCATATTAAAGATGAACAACTAGAAACTTGATTTGAAAAGAGAGTGAGTGAGAAAGCAAACACTACAGACAAAATTACAGAAATCAGAAACAAACTCAGATTACATAACCACCCACCGTTCATCTTATTTTGAAACTTGCTAAATACTTTGACATGTAAGCATCCTATCATTTCTTCATCCTAATCAATCACTCGAAAATCTGTTGACCATCTCTACTTAACTTCCCCTACAAGTTTAAATTACCTAATAAACATGAGGCTAAGGAAGTAATAAATTTGTAGCCTACATAATGTCTTACTTGAATTATTGAGCAAATTACACACTTCCTAACTATGACTACATAAGGAAAAACGTACTTGCGCAGAAATCTATCATAATTCTATTAGACTGAACTTCCTAAATGAGTCAGTACATTCTTAATCCAAAACTATAAACATCTGTGTATGCATCACTAAACTGTGTTACAGAAAATTCATTCAATTGTGCAGGCACTTATTTAATCAAACCTTTCATGACCACTGTATGACTAACTTCACAGTGTCAAGCTCAACTCACCTGGCTTGCTTTGCACATGAAGCTCGAAAGAACCAAAACTTCTTCAAAAGCAACGGCCTTATCAATTTTCCCACCAAATATTCCCTCAAATCTCTGCCAGCACAAAATAACCCATCACTCAAAATGCAAAAACAAGAATGTAAATGACCAACTAAAATCATTAACAACTAATCCGCAGCTAAATATATGTATGCACACCTTGAGCTGGATTACAAGTATATTCGGCGACTGCAGGATCGACATTTGCTTCCTTGCTGCCACCAATTTCTTACAACTAAACAAGCATAAGCCTTTCATTCAAATGACACCAAAATAAAATAAAAATAAGTATTACAATGGAATTAGAGAACTTACTTATCACACTTGTACTTATTATTGCCATCCAAAACCTCAGGTTGAAAAAATTTTTGCATAGCTTCTTTAAGCGAACAACTATTCAAAATATCAAGACTAATATCCATAATCTCATCGACCTTATTCGACTCAGCACCACAAGCCAAACACTTAACCTGACTCTGCAACGCGCCTCCAAAGATCTCCTTAACTACAGAACTACCACCATTAATGGTCTCTCCAGCTCCGCCGCCACCTCCTTTCCTCCTCAGCTTCTTAAGCCGCAAACATGTGTTGTGGCAAGCATCAATCACGTACCGCAGGAACTCGTGCGCGTCCTCCTGACGTCCGCACTTAAAATGCTCGGCGAAAATCCTCAAACAGCTCTGGATCTTCGCCGGCGCATCGAGCGTGAGGTCCACGCTCAGCGACCGCACAATTCTCTTCTCGAGGATACAAAACGGACACTCGCGCTTTCTCTCCGCGTCCAGGGCCGAATCACCTGTGATAATTATAGTTTTTCAAAAACTAGGTCAACAAAACAAGAGAAATTAAATACTAAAAAGAAAATTAATTTAACCTGTAAGTTGTTTACAGAGAGAGGAGTGTTGGAGCTTGAGGCAGAAATTGGCGAGGGGAGGAGTGTAGGTGAGGCACTGAAGGACGCTGTTGAGATAACAAGAGTTGCCGAGATTACGTAAGCCTAAAGGAGGGCCGCCGCGTTTGCGTTTCTCACTGAGTAGACTCGGCTGCCAACTCATTTGCAATTCGTGAGCAAGTCCCATCAACGGAGACGACCGAGGCTTGCCGCTTCAAATTCATCGGTGAGAAGAATATGATGAAGATGAAGAAGATCGCATCGCTCTCTCGAATCCTAACTAACTAACTCGAGATGAATTGGACTAGAATTGGAGGAAATTGACAATATTGATAAAAAATAATAATGATAATGAATTTAATTCAATATTTCAAAAAAGAAATTGGGGAAATTTTAAATTCATTAAAGAGTGAAAAAGAAGAAGAAGGAGGAGGAGGTAGCAAAGCAAACCCCCAATTCCCTTCTCTTGAATTTGAGAAGGTTCATTTTTTATTTTGTTTTTGATTATTTCCCCCCTTTCCTTTCATCTCCTGTCTGTTCGACTTATTTTTCCCTTTTTATTCAATTTTAATTTTTTATTTTATAATAATTTTATAATAATAATTATTATTATTATCAAGATAAAACCATAAACAAATTAATAATAAGTTATTTTAAATTGCTTTATAAAATAGTAGTCATAGTCTTGAGAGTTTGATTACAATATATAGGTGCCATACCTTACATGATTAAATGGTCAGAAACAAAATCTCATCATGTGATGGTACATAATCTAGACTATAAGATACTGTACTCAAAGATAGTATTATCAAATTTTTAATATAAATTTATTTTAAAAAATATTTTTAAAAACTTTACTAAAATGATAATTTTATCATTTTAAATAAAATCCCATTTTAGGATATCTTTGCTGAAACGGATTTGAAGGGCTGCATGGATAAAAGAAGACGTACCTTTGTCGTTGTCATGTCTTAAATTTTTTTTTTCAATTTTTATTGGTTTATTTTAATATATACATGCTTCGGCCGCGAATTGATTTCTGTAAAGAAAGGTTTGAAATTATACAGTGAAAAATGCAAATCTTGCCCTAATTTTTATCAACAACATGGATGATGCAAGTCAAATTTCAAGAATTCTTGGGTGAGACCACTTTGAATTTCTAATTAGAAACAATAATAATTTTGTCACATATTACTTTCTTTTATCATTTAGGTCCCTCATAAATTTTCAATATACCCCAATGTTAATCAAAAAGTATATTTTAATAATTCATATACGCATTAAGTTTTATTGAATATCAATGTCAAAAGATCACATTTAGAGATAATAAAATTACTTACGAACCAGCGAACCCACCATAATCCACCACAAAAACCCGCCTACTATAAGTAATCTTGTGGGTTGCATGTTAGTTTAATATTTTAAACTTAAATCCGTTGCGGATTGTAGGTGGGTTTAGTATAAAAAAAAAAAATCCTCTGGATACCCGCTCGGGTATCCGCCAACCCCCATTTTTTACTTTGATTATTTATGTTTTAATTTTAATCATAAAAACTGTAATAAAAAAATTTAATCATGAAAGTTTATAATTCCTAAACATAACCTTCAGACACACACACACACAAAAAAAAGGCTTTTAATAAGTAGAACTCTTATAATTTTTAAGTTTAATATTATTGATATCTTATTTTAATTTGATTGATTTTGTTTGTTTTGCTTTAATGACTTGAACCTAACAATTACTTACTAAAATAAGGTTTTTGTTTGTTTAATTTATTGATTAAAAGATAGAACATAACATTGATATTAGTAATGTTAATTTGCCTATGACAAAAATATTTTGTCTTAGATTAATATATTTTATATATTTAAAATTGAGTATCATATGTGGATTTTTTAAGCTATTGTTACAAATTCATAGTTTAAATTATCTAATCTAAGTTTTATGTATTGTTAAAAGTATTTTTTAATATTTATAGTTTTAAATGAAAAACCCATAGAAAATCCAATGCGAGTTACAAGTGTGTTTAGTAATTGTTAAAACCCGCAGTGGCCAGAGTTTTTTTTTTTTTTTTCCTCAAATAAAAACTCATTGCAAGTTGCGAGCAGGTTTAGTTATTTAAATTTTTTACAAGAGCACTGTTTCTGCATTCAACAATGCGATTTTGACAATAAGCAAAATCCAAAATTTGCCAAGAGTCTAACCTAATTTCTGCTTACGAAAGACCAAGGTATAGCAGTAGTCAGGCAACCTTCCTAATTAAAATGAATTTATATATTTAATTCTACCATCGTACAAAAACTAGTAATGAATTTTGGTGGCATTGTTGCGTCCATTGTCAATTCCTTCATCACCCTCACAGGACAACTATTTGAATATATAGTCACCAATTTCCCTATCTTCATGTAATTTAATCTGTGTGATTAACATATACTAGAGCCGGTTAAAATCAGCTCCTTCTTCGGAGCTTCAACATCAATTCTGACTCAAATTTTACAATTAAGCTTCAACAGGCAAATAAGGTTTGTAAACTCCAGTGCAGGCTTCCCAAAGTACAAGAATTCAAACTATAAAACTTGGTGTATTATCATAGTCATATATACCAAGCATCTGGTACCGATCATTTTCAAGAAAATTGTTAAAAGGGAAAATGAGAGTATGAAATACCTATCAATCTTTTCAAAAAAATAGCCTTCAACATGTGTTGCAAGTGTTTCTTTTCATGATGATATGTTTCTTTTTCATGATGATACAGTTGTGGAGTTTTACATCTTTACACACAACTTTCTCCTCTGCAGGAGTTGATTCAGCTCCAAACCGGCAATATAAAGAAAAATACCATGATGAAGAAGCAGCCGCAAACATCAATAGAAATACACGATATTACAAATTGATGCTTTGCCGAAAGAGTTATCGAGAACTACAAACACATTGAGCTTTCCTGCAATAAAGAAAGAACAGAATAAAAAAGTAGAAATAAAAACAGTTTTACAAAAAGAGATAGCTAATATTTCAAATAGAAGTTCAGTTGCAAGAAATTATTACCTCTAATAAGTCTTTCACAGATTGCTGTTGGCTGATAACTATCTTTCAGAAGTAGATGATGTAGTTGTTGCTGTCAGTTGTGTTTGTTGTGACTCATCAGAAATAGCTCGAGAAGCTTCCTTTTTTAACTTGTGATTGTTATAAGCGGCCACACCAGCAATAGCTGCATATGGAACAAATAAGAAAACAGATGAATAGACAAAAGCAGAAACATTTACCAAGATTTTAGAATTGCTTTTCTAGAAAGCAGCCTTTAACTTGCTCAACATTTTCTTTACAATTCATTCAAACAGTCCTAGCACGAAGCACACAAGTTTGGGTGAGTCTAACTACCCGAGGCATAAGATTGCAACTCACAAACAGAAACCAACTCGACAGAAACCCCCAACACTCCTCCCCTAGGGCCAGCACCACACTTCTTTGGAACTAATACTAGAGTGTTAGCTACTTACTGTTATTACCCAGAACAAATAATTTTCAAGCATCTAACCAAAAATGAATTTTCAAAACAGTCCTGATCTTAATGTCATAAACAATTTCAACAATAGAAAATGTACTTTGCAGGATCCAGTCTCCAAAAAATGGGTCTAACGTTTAGACAATCTAGAGCATAGATGCATAGTTTTACCATACAAAAGAATTTCTGATCCAGGCAGTCGTGCACGGCGGAAGCTACAAATATAACTAGCAGGGCCAACGTCCTCCCAAACAATTCAACATCTCCCATTTTATTGTTTATCTCCAAGGTCTAACTTAAAAAGTTGATAACTGTCCCCTCCCAAGATTACATACGAATCCACTACAAAACCAGATCCCAAATTGTAAGCAGATGTCGACTTTCATCTTAAATATTATATTTTCTACCATAGGTAAATTGATGCCTCTGCTGCTGGACGCATCAAACAAAGATATGAAAGTTGCAATAAGATGAAAACTCATATACAGACTCGAAAGCACAGATGTTCATGTACTTACCAATGCCATAGCCAAAAAGATTAATAATTGTCAGCTTTGTATCCGCAAAAAGAAGCGCAGAAAATAAGACAACCACCCAATCCTTAACTACTCCAGCAACACGGATAGTGAGAGCACTTGTATGTGAGATCACAAGGAACACTGATAAGTTGAGAGCAAACGTGCAGAGAGAGTTCAGTGTTAGCATAAGTGGTGGAAAGTGCCATGTTTCCAATGCATCCATCTTTGGTTTCTCCAGAAAGATCCACGGTATAAAGAGGCAAAGAGCACTGCAAAATAAATTAATATATGGTTGCCACATGCATAAGTTTTCTGCATGCATAAGAAAACAAATATTTAACTAAGCGATGGCTTGAAGCTAAAGAAATTATATAAATTGAAACGTGCCTGCAGGGACTAATGTAATACATGACAGAAATAGGGTTTAATTTGAGACCCTTCCTCTTAACCAGAATCTCCATGAATATAAGTCTTAAAGCTTCACCAACGACGCCACCCATTTGGTAAACAACTCCAATCCAATTTATATTTATTTCCCCATAAGAAGCCACTAGAACTCCAAAACTTATCACTGACATTATCAATAGCATTCTGCAGCTCATTACCTCAAGTCCAGCAGCTACTCCAAGAATGAAAACAGCTACTGGCACTGCAAATATCATTCAAGAAATTGGATGACAACAAAAATTCTCTCATTAGAATGCCTGGAAAAATTTATGCTACCTACAACTTCACAAAAAAATTTATGCTACCTAGAACTTCACAAAAAAATTTATGCTACCTAGAACTTCACAACAAATCTTAGATCAGCATGAACATCCATGAGAGGAACAAGAAACAGGAACGGTAACTATCATTCAATAAATTGGTTAACAACAAAATCTCTCGTTAGAGTGCATGGAAAAATTTATGTTACCTAGAACTTCACAAAAAATCTAAGATCATCATGAATATCCATGAGAGGGACAAGAAACCGGAACGGTAACTACTTACTGATTGCCTTCAACATTTGTGCAAATGCAACTGAAATATACAGGTAGGCAGTGTTTCCGAGCCATAGAGTCATTGCAAACATTGCACCAATAGGGATAACTGATGTCGTGTATCTGGATATATAAAGTTTAATTAAAGTTAGGCCAGCTCTTCATCCTGATTGTTTTAATGTGGAATCAAACTAACATCTGCTGGGTGTAACCCCACATTCATATGCATTCAAATTTACAATTTTATTTAAAATTCAATTTTATAGAACTAATAAAGATCTGAAACAGTGGACCCCACTAGGGAACATTATCTAACTTCATTTCCGGAAAGAATCATATGATCGTATCCTCTAAGTTTCCATTACAACATTTGCAGCAGTTACCATAAAAAAAGACTCAGAAATCGGCCATCAAGAGTTTTCAATAACCACAACTTTGCAAATTCAAACATCATGATTACATTTCCATTGTCATTCCGTCCTCAACCTTCATGACCTATTAGGGAAAAAAAATAACATACATTCAAGAGTTGCACAAAATAGTTGACTGCTAAAAACTCAGACACTAGCATAATATATAGCAAGCTAAATACCTTGAAAACTTTGGTGAGCACAAAACATAATACAGAGGAAAACACCATGTGAAGCAGAGTCAATCCAAGAGGATAGGGAAAGTTTATTTCCTTTGATGACAATACCCACTGCATTTTGGAAGAGGATGAGAGCAATGCGGTCAAAGTGTACATACACCCATAACATATGTGAATATGCAGGAAAGAAATCACTCAAAAGTTAACTCTAACAAGATGGACATCGACAAAAAGGTCTTACTTATTTCAGGAGATAAAATATGTTAAATACGGCATCAGGGCTTCAAAAATGAAAAAAAGATAGACCCTGCAGCTAATATTTTAAGCCTTGCATCCCATTGGTTCCAATTAAGAATATTTGAAAAAGTTTTCCCCCATTATTACATTTTTTGTATTAGTAGTAAACCATCAAGAAACAAATGATTCAAGACTTGTCAGTGATGGACCACAATATCACAAAATGTTATGCACTAAGATCTCCATTTAGTATTGTTTCCTAGCAGCTGTAGCTTTTTAAGCCATATTCCATAGCCGTATAATGCTTAGTAAACACTTGCAACTGAGGTTTAGAAGCTAACGCGATTTACCTCAACAGTTTATTAGTGAAAAACCTTATAAGTCCGACTATTTAATCAAAGTTATTAGTACTTATCAAATGTTATCAACTCTTATTTGTCATCAACTAGAGCTTAAAATCCACAGCACTGCAATAAAACATGGAGCTTAAGGTTCCATTTAGTATTGAGGCACTGTAGCTTACCGTGGAAAAGAAGCTGTAATTATAAAATACAAATTAATACTACATAGTAAATATGAATTTTTAGAATTTTTGACGAAAATAGTAAAGATATTATAAATTTTTCATCATATAAGTCTGGTCAATTAAATTAACTTAACTTTTAAACCAGAGCGGCTCATATTTACCAAATACTTTAGTGTTATAGTTTTTAAGATATAGCTGCCCTATCCTAAAACCAAACAGGGCCTCAATCACGGTCGAACTAGCCAAATAAATTTCAGTGACTTGACCACTCTAACCGAAATACGGTTGCTCAACTAGAAAGGACAGTAGCACTAGAACAAAAATCAGTTTTCAATTTAGTCTAGAATCTAAAATTACGTTAATAAAAACAATCACAAACAAACAAACAAAATAATGATGAACATTTCGATTTCAAATCAATATGTAGTTAAAAGTTGAAAAAAAAAAATCAATGAATTGACAGATAATGCAGGAACTGACCTTGTTGAAGAAGATCTGACCACTAGAGAGAGCGATATAGAGGAGAATGTATGCGTAAGTTAACACTTGTTCTTTAAACATTCTTCTCTCCCGATCCGCCATTGCCGCTCCCGCTTCCACTTTACTTGACTGTAATCCCTCGCAATTCTTTAATTAATTCTTCTGTCTTAATATATAATTATTCTTATATTCTTTTTTCTAATTTCAGCCCTCTCTCGTCTGACTTTTATCTTCGCTGTTTCGCGAACTATTAAAAATTTTAAAAGATCTGAACAGCAATTTTTACCGAAATGCATAAGCGGAGTTTCCTTTTCGGCCCACGGGCCACGTTGGATGCAATTGCCTTTGAGCCACATACGGCAGCCCAATAATTGGGCCTATGCGTAAGAGAGAGAAGAGAGTATCAAGAGAAAAACTTTTGTAAGATCTTCCGTGGTTGTGTGCTCAGTCACTCCGACAGTGGGATCATCAATTTGTAAAATATAAAATTTCGTAGGCCCAACAAGCGTTGTTGTACTGTGAGGACCAAAGGATTTCGTCGCCAATAGAAAAGAGCGAAGCTAACACTGGTGATTTGTTAAGGTTTAAAAAAGATATTAAATCATGTGATTTAATAGAGTAATGACTATGAAAATTATTAAATTCTGTGATTTAATTCTTCTCTGAATTTTAATAAAATTCATAATCTTAGATTAAGTTAGCACTCTACGATATATATGAATATCATTGAAAAAAGGAATATTGAAATATCAATTTATGTACATCTTTATTTATTTCTACTAATTTTATTTCATTTTTTTTCCTAACATTACCTTAAACAATTTATATATTAGAGAGAAAACTTACAGTTAAAACACTTTAGACAAAAATTATACTTATAAAAACTTTATAGCACAAGATCTATTTAAATAATTTCTATTTGAAAAGTTATGCATGCAAGCAATGCTAGGCATCTAATATTTAAGTCTCAATTTGAGTAAAAAATAATCTTTTAATTATCCCATCAAATAAGTGGAAGATTCATTAAACTGTGAAATGTTACTCTACTATATCGCGATGTGTTTCTAATGCCAATAAAAGGTAACTCACCTAATGGTATTTAACATTCAAAAAACTGCTAAATAAAATGGGTCCCGAGCTGAAATGTCACAATGTACCACTTCGTTCTAGACCGTCACAAGGAAAACTATAACCAAAATTCTTTTTATTTAACACCTTCCTCAAAAAGGTCTAATGGGTAAGGCACATAACATACATATTGACTCTCTTCTCCAGCAATAAGCTCAATGTTGTGACATCGCCCTTTGTAACGATGAAGGCTGCTAAGCCAATCAGTTTACA
Source organism: Murraya paniculata (assembly GCA_030449075.1). Taxonomy (NCBI): domain Eukaryota; kingdom Viridiplantae; phylum Streptophyta; class Magnoliopsida; order Sapindales; family Rutaceae; genus Murraya; species Murraya paniculata. The sequence continues at coordinate 299,420 of JAEVFN010000059.1, read as the reverse complement.
TAATTGTCCAAGTACTAGAAGATTTCGCAACTACAATAGCCCCGCTTCCTCAGGTGGGTCTCCGGATTGAGAATTACTCAAAATTCTGCTAAGATATCAATATCTTTGGCTACATAGTCAAGAGTACAATAAGTTAATCTACAACCTTTAATACCAACCTTAAATCCAATACTCGCTTTAGTCTCTATTTGTAGTGACATAAACCTCTCAATATTACATTCATATATTAGATGGTAGTTAAATAATTTTATAAATTATAAAGTTTATTATCTAATAAATGAGTAATGCATGACATTAAGACTCAATTATTGAAATTTCTAACACTTATTATATACTATATGGATCGTAAATCTTAAAAGAAAAATATTTATTTTCACCATTCTATCGATAAGACCTACCATGTATGTGTTATTTTTAAAATTTTAATAAAAGTCCTAAGTTTAATATAACAAAAATATATTTTATTAACAAGAGTTATTAGATCTGAACCCGCTCTTGCCGTTAGGATATAACTGAAAAAGGAAAAAGGAAAAAGGAAAAAGTAAAGTGAAGAGACAGAACAAACTACATAAACGGATAACCCTTCATAATTGGCTAACAGATGGAGTTATGGACGGGCCAACCCGAACACCCGACCCACAAAGTTATCATGAAACTCAAGTTCATACAATTCAACTGACGGAGAGGGAAAGCAACGGCCCTTGTCTCGTCTGTTTCTTTCACATGATTTATCCAAATTTATGTACAACCCAAGTCTTAAAATTCCATTTTATTTTATTTTTGAAATTTGATAACAAGAGATATAATGATAATGAAGAAGAAAAATTATGAAACACACACACCATATGCAGATGACAGCCACCCATTTCCCCTGATAAGATTTGTTCTCAATTTCTCACCTCCAAATGCTCATCCACTTAACTTGCATTTTCTTGTTTATTTTTTTTCCCTTCTCTTATCATTCAATCAACCCCTCTTCTTTTGTCTCCATGCAAACTTATATTTATTTTATTTTCTCTTTGCTTTCTGCTTCTTAAATCTTTCTCTATAACTCAGTCTTTGTTTATCATCATCTTCTCTCCACTGGCTTTGCTGCACAGTCTTTGTAAACCTTAGGTATGTATGTACATACGCTTCACTTTACTTCTTCTTTATTATGTATGAGCTTATTTCATTAGATTGACATAATAATCAAGTTCAAGAACTTTTTTTTTTTTTTAATTTCTTGTTTTCTTTAATTTGCATGAATAAATTTAATTTGGCCTGTTTCAATGTCCACAGATTAATATCAGTAGAAAACAGTCAACTGTCAAGATGGGAGAGATCACAAATGTGGTGGAGTATGAGGCCATTGCCAAGGAAAAGTTGCCAAAGATGGTGTTTGATTACTATGCTTCAGGTGCAGAGGACCAGTGGACTTTGCAAGAGAACAGGAATGCTTTCTCAAGAATCCTGTGAGCTCTCTATTACCTCATCGTGTGTCTGTATATATGTATGTCTGTATGTATGCATAGTACTTGAAAATAAAATCTTTAATGTGTTCAAGTTCTTTGGATATATAGATTGGCTGTGGTGTTTTCTGAATAAGTTCTGTTATTGTTGATAGGTTTCGACCTCGCATTCTGATTGATGTAAGCAAAATAGACATGAGTACCACTGTTTTGGGCTTCAAGATATCGATGCCAATCATGATTGCCCCAACAGCAATGCAGAAGATGGCTCATCCTGAAGGTACTCATTGTTTCTTTGTAAGCTTATCCGGTTTGTATCAAGACTTTTGTGATGAGGAGCTTCAAAGAATTGATTGAGTAATTGAAAATGCTGTTTCAGTATACAATTTTGTGGGTTAGTAGAAGGTAGAGCATTACAGGGATATATTATGATCGGTGCTCGGTTAGGTCTAGACTTGATTGAAAATTTTTTGGTCTGTATTGGGAGCTTATGGTGGGTTCCTGAATGATTTGAATTAAAATTGATTTGAATAATCTGAGTCTACAAGGTGTCAGTGGTAGCCATATGCCTGCACTTCATTTTGGAGCTAGTTTACCCACGGATTTTGGTACTAAAATCTATTGACAGGGATTGTCATCCTGACAAACACCATATGCTTTTGACTCGTGCAGGGGAGTATGCTACAGCTAGAGCTGCATCGGCTGCTGGAACAATTATGGTTTGGCTTCCCTCCTTTTTTGAAGTTTAAATTAACATGGATACCCTCAAACAACTCCACAGGATTTGTTTGTACAATTTTTGTCATGCGCAATCAGATGCCCTGTCTTTAAGTTGGATACCTTATGGCAATTGCATAGATTGTTTCAATGCTGATTCAGTTTCTTGTGATGCTACTAATCTGGATTAAGCTTTCCTGTTAGCTCTGAAAGAGACTTAGCAGCTAGACTCAAGTAGATATGGATATTGATAGCAAAAATAATGAAAAGCAAATGTATGAACTAGAATTGTAGATGATGTCAGTGATCCACAAAGCTACAGAATAGCAGATTGACGATTCCTACTCTAGAGGCGATGGATGTCTAGCACTTTTCTTGTTTACAATCGCATCATTTGGATACCATAATTAGGATTTTCAGTATGACTGCTTCATGCACAAATATTTTCTGTAATCACCACATGAACACTTTCAAGTTTCAAGTTTTACCTCACCACAGCTTATCACACAGTTTCTGATTTGGGATGAAACTTTAGGTCTATTTTTAATTGTACAGCTGTATAGTTGTAATGATGATTTGTTGGATGGTTTAATGTAAAAGCTTCCACTCTTTGCTTGAATTTTCAGACATTGTCTTCGTGGTCTACTTCCAGTGTCGAAGAGGTTGCTTCAACAGGACCTGGCATCCGCTTTTTCCAGCTCTATGTAAGTCAATTACCATGTTTGATGTCCCTTATAAGGTTTACTCAATCAAACATTTAGCATATTATTTCATCTGATAATAGCTATTATGCTTTATCTGATTGATCATTTTGCTATTTAAATTATTCAGGTGTACAAGGACAGGAACGTGGTTGCTCAGCTTGTGAGAAGGGCTGAAAGAGCTGGATTCAAGGCTATTGCTCTAACAGTTGATACCCCAAGGCTCGGTCGCAGAGAAGCTGACATCAAGAACAGGTTACACTTCTAACTTAAACTTGAATCCAAATGATTCAGTTGATGTATAATTTGACTTGCTAAATCAATTTACATTTCCAAACTGCTGCTGACATGTTGTTGTTGCACAGATTCACACTGCCACCATTTTTGACATTGAAGAATTTTGAGGGTTTGGACCTTGGCAAGATGGACGAGGTAAGTGGAAATTACAGCAATCTGGGAACTATTGCGTTTGAACAATGAGTTTTATTCTCCATAATTCTTATTTTATTTTATGATGTCCTGCAGGCAAATGACTCTGGGCTTGCTGCCTATGTTGCTGGTCAAATTGATCGTTCTCTGAGCTGGAAGGTATATCAAAGATACCCAATGGCTAAGACTTACATTGAATTTTATCTGCAAAAGGTCTTTAGCCACCGTCATTAAAATTAAGTGGTAATTGAGAAATACAATAGATACTTCTTAATGAAGTTATGAATTTTCAGTGAATTAATGCATAGCAAAATGTTGTGATGCATAACATTCTGTGTCTGTGTCAAAACTTGCCATTTGAATGGTATGTGATGTTATACGTATAGGACGTGAAGTGGCTTCAAACAATCACCAAACTGCCAATTCTGGTTAAGGGTGTACTCACAGCAGAGGATGGTAAGCAAAATAACTCTCCAGGCTTTTATTATTACTACTATTAATTTCTAGCCCTCCAGTAAGTCTATGAGTGCTCATGCAACTCTGTTGCATGTGGTATGCAGCACGGATTGCAACTCAAGTTGGAGCAGCTGGGATTATTGTATCCAATCATGGAGCTCGTCAACTTGACTACGTCCCTGCCACTATCATGGCCCTGGAAGAGGTAAGTCAAAGCGATTCATAGCTGATATCTTTTTTATGTTTTTTACCTTTTCATTGGCCCAAAACTTCTAGTGAGGTTTAATTTAGATTATCCCTTCCTCAAAATGTTCTTATACTTTTATCTTCGTCTTCCCAAATTCAGGTCGTGAAAGCTACTCAAGGGCGTGTTCCTGTGTTCTTGGATGGTGGTGTTAGGCGTGGAACTGATGTCTTCAAAGCTTTGGCACTTGGAGCCTCTGGTATATTTGTAAGTATCGTGCCGTGCCAATGTCCCTTAACAGAAAATTAAAAAATAAAATAAAATGACAAAATATCATTTCTGTTTAAACAAATGGAGACTCAAGGCTTTTATAATTATGGTCTTGGTTTCAGATTGGACGACCCGTGGTGTACTCATTGGCAGCTGAGGGAGAGAAAGGCGTTAGAAGAGTACTCAACATGCTGCGTGAAGAATTTGAGCTAACAATGGCACTAAGTGGTTGCCGCTCACTCAAAGAGATTACTCGTGATCACATCGTCACTGAATGGGATGCTCCTCTCCCTCGTCCGATTCCCAGGTTATAGATACGTGCATGCAAAATAGAAGAAAGAGCAAAATTTGATTACTTTCTGTTACTTCTTTCTTGGAGAACTTGTTCATGTTTAAATGAGTCTGAATTATTTTAAGCTTCTGTTATGATGATTATGGCTACTTCTGCCCTTTCCTGTATATTCTTTCTTTAAAACTGATCTAAATAGTTTTTGCTCGGATATTGGACAAATGGGGGCATACATTGAAGTTTAATAGAAAAAATTCTTAGTGTGGCATCCATAATATGATTTGTGCTAATTTAATTGCCTAATAGAAGAAGGGAGGCTTCATTCCGCTCTACTGGCAACAACCAAATTGTGACAGATTATAGCGATGTCAAAATACTCGCCCGGCCTAGTCCGGTGCAATGTGGACCGGGTAGTACCCATGCAGGGATTAGGCCGGACCAGACCCAAAATTGAAAACATATAGAATTGGAACCAAAAAATTACTAAAATACGTGTGGTTTATAAATTTGAGTATTGGTATAATGTAGAGAATATATAACTCAGTATAAATATAATTCAAGTTGAAAAAAGATTTTAAAAAAAGAAAAATTTAGGGACTGTTCGGTATTGTTTTTGAATTTGTATTTTTTTAAAATAGAAATGAGAATGAAAATGGTATTTTGCTGTATTTCGAATTTCAGTATGCGGCTGATATCATTTTCTGTATCCTATATTTTAAAACTAAAAATATAATATACATTCAGTAAACATAATTAAAAATGATAAAAATAGAGAATATGTGCTCGGTAATACCATTTTCAGAAATAGTTTTTACTAAACATTTAAGTTATACTTATAGTTAAAAAATAATTGTTTAACTAATACATGCACAAACATGCCATAGATAAATTAAACAAAATAATTATGCAGTAATTTGAATTGTTGGATCGTTTTTGTCCAAGGACTCTACAAAGAATATCGGCTATCTATTTCTAGTAAATGGTTTACCGTTTTAGACAAATTCCTCTCTTGAATTTATCGGTTAGCCGTTTTCGATAAACGGTTAATCGTTTATGTCCATAATCAAATATCATGTTAACCTTATATAATCAGTTTGCCGTTTCAATATTGGTAGTTATCCCTTTTTATCAAGAATCACAAAATTTATTCCAAGTTATTAGTTAGCCTAAGAAATTTATCTAATTTTAAAGGCTACAACATTTTTAACCTATGACAGATATGGTTTGTTATCATCAAAATTAATATTATAAGTATATTTATGTCAATAGATATGTTTTAGTATTAGCATTAATAAAAAAAAATTACATTGTCATCATTTTTACACTATAATTAAGATATATATTACAACACATATGATTTAAACAAAATAATTATAAAAAATTACATGGTAGACATTATGCATTACATGTGTAATCATGCCACATAGAAGTTGCAATTCTATCTCTTGTAGCATTCATTTCTACAACACTTGCTAGAGATAAATCATTATTAGTAAGTGGCTACTAGTATTTCCTTCTTCATTGGTGACCATATCTTGCACATCAAAGTCCTCATGGTCATGCACCATACGAATAAAAGCAGTTTTAGTGCGGCTAGACCAATCAACCTTATTCTCACCATCAACATCATGTGGATCCATATCTTATTGTTAAAAAATTGAAAAAAAATAACATATATCAAATATTAATGAAATTATAGAAACTACTTCTAAACATACATAGCTTAAACTTTGAAATTAATCAAATTCAAGATAGCATGAAAGCGATTTCAGCAACATGTCATAGATTAAAAATTGAAGGCTACTAAACAAATTTAAAAAAATAACATATATCAAATATTAATCAAATTAAAAAAAAAACTGCTCCTACACATACATAGCTTAAACCTTTGGAATTAATCAAGTTCAACATGGCATGAAAGCCATTTCAACAACATATCATAGATTAAAAATTGAACAGATGAAAATCAAATATATTCAAATTAAGACCAAGCTCTTGTCGAATTTTTTAAACTCATATTTTCATGGACAACAAAAAGTTTATAATCAATGCCATTGTATTTATAATAAATTAATCAAAATTGATAAAATGGGTTTCTTTTGTTCTCATTTCCCCGAAGCTACAGACTATTTAAGTGATTTCCATAAAAAATAGAGCTTTGAAATCTCTATTTCTCTTTAATAAGAGTGGATGACAAATAAGTGCTTGGAGAAGAAAAGCTGAATTTGCCTTATTCATTTCCTTTTTTTACTAACACCAATTCATGCCAAAATTTTGTTTTTTGTAGGCTTCTCAGCCACGGAGGACATGTTTCAAAGCTGAACCATTATTGATGTCGTGTAATCATTAATTCAAATAAAAATAAGAAAATAGGAGTACAAAGAAAGTGGTGCAAATCAATTTAGTAAAAAATAAATTTCTTTCCATTTAATCTTAGAAGTTTTGAACAGCTTTAAACACGGCGCTAGTGACTAGACAGTATACCCATGCTATGCTAATAAAATGACATTCTTGAAGTGACAGATAACAAACTGAAAATGTGCATCATCAACAAAATGGCATTTGCAATGAAACCACTACCATGGCAATGACAATCTTAAGATAACAAAGACATCTTTACAAAATAAAAAATAATTACTAAAAATTTACTCAAATAGAATAAATACCTGCAACTCACAATAGTAGAGACGAAGCCGAAAGAGTAACAGCAATTGACGCAGTTGAGATGGAGTAGCGGCGGCTACGGCGGAGATGGAACAGCAACAGAGGCGAAGATGAAGCAGTAGTAGCGGCAGAGATGAAGCAATAGTAGGGATGGCAATTGTGCCCGCAAACCTGTAAACCCGTTCGAACCCAACCACCAAAACCCGCCCGCTGCAGATAATTTTGCGGGTTGTGGGCGGGTTTGGTACTATAAATTGAAACCCGTACTTGGATGCAGGTAGGTTTGGTATTAGCCCAATATTTGACGGATACCCATATGGATATCCGTCAGACCTGCAATATTTTTTAAAAATATTTTTAATTTAATTTTAAATGAAAAAATATTTAAATATAAAAAATAGATAAAGAAAATAATGCAATTATGCAAAGTGCCAAATAACCAAAGTGTAAACATATGTACTGTGTATAACAATGTAAGTAGCATACGTAACCCTAATAGTCATAAATTTAATTATTATACGTGTACTATATATTTTATACTTAAGTTTGAGAATTTATATTGGATTGATGTTGAAATTTTAATTTTTCATGTACATTGGTTAAATTTAAAATTGAGTATGTTATATGGAATTTGAGATTATTATTGTAAATTTATATAGTGAATATTTGTGAGTTTAAATGTATAAACCCACAAAAAATCCATCGGATATTATTGCGGGTTTGATAATTATCAAAATCCGCTGCGGGTGAGTTTTCTTAAAAAAATTAAAACCCATTGCAGGTTGCAGGTGGGTTTGGTATTTTAAATTTTATGCGGGTTTGGGTTTGGTAATGGCAAACCCGTTGCGGGTGGTGCCCATTGCCATCCCTAAGCAGTAGTAGTGGCGGAGAGGGAGCAGTACGGTGGAGACATAGCAGTAGCAATGGCTGAGATGAAGCAGCGGCGGTGGTAGAGACGGAGTATAGCAGCTGACATGGACACAACGAGAGAGACTAGATCGGGGAGAGATAAGGAGGGAGAGCACTGTTGTCAGTAGATCGAGAGAGAGAGAGAGAGAGAGAGAGAGAGAGAGAGAGCATTGTTGGATGAATGATGAAAAGATAAGTATCGACGAGATAGAGGATTTGTTTATTAATTTATTTTTGAGTTTAGTTTTGTAAAATGTGGAGAACATATTAAACATGTTTTCACTTTACTAGTTATAAAAGTGAATCCAAATTTCTTATTTTGTAATCTATTTTTTAAATTCAGCCCACCAAACATGTATTATATCTATACTCTAAAAATAAAAATGAAAACAAAAGCCCAAAAATAGTATCAAAGAGGCCCTTAGATACAAAACAATATTCTATAAAACAATGCGTATTGTATTATAATGTAAGGGACTTGCAAGCTGACTGGCAATAAATATTACAAGGTCATGTTGTGTAATAAGAAATGGAAAACGAAAAAAGTGTATTTTTAATTATTCTTTGTTAATTATGGAAAACGAAAACATCTTTTTTTTTTTTTTTTAAATCGAAAATGCTACAGGGAAAGATGCGAGCAAAAATGTTTTACCATTTTTCGTTTTTCAAAAATGAAAAATAATAGTCCAAAGACCCAAAGACGTTACCTAAGGCACCTTAAATTCCACTATTCTAACTTGTAAAATATAAAAAAAACAATGTTGTTTAATTTCTGATGTTGTGGATTGACCATAAGTAGAACAATTTAACATCATGATAAAAAAGATTTATTTTACACTTTGGTGATTCTTTAAAAACATATAAAAGTAATAACTTTGGATATTAAGGGTACATTTGGTCATGTTATTTTAGTAGTGATTTTGCCCACGGTTTTAGAGATGAAAAATGATGTTTTTGATCTTGATCTGATAATTTTAAAAAATGAAAATGTATTTGATAGTGTCACGTGTGTTTTCAAAACAATATACAAAAATAAAAACAATAAAAATGTATTTGGTTTTTTATTTGAATATATGAAAAATAGTGAAAACACATTTAGTTGTATGTCTGAAAATATGAAAACTAATAAAAATATGTTTGGTAGAATTCTTTATAACATAGATTTTTTCAATTCATTATGCAATGCATATACCTGTTATTTTTACATTTAATCTTTTGTTATTATAATTTTAATCAGAATCAAAACAAATTTCACATAGAAATAATATATTTTCACCATGAAAAGCCTCTTACAATTTATTATGTTCTAAAAAATACAATATAAAATTCAAAAAAATGTAAAATAATGAAAGCAGCGTTAATTAGCATATAACAAAATAAAAATTCAAAATCCAATTATATTTATCATAGACATTTTAATAGTTCATTTGTGCATAATTATAATTAAAAACCAAAAAATAAAACAAAAGAGTAAAGTACAAAATATTTGCATCCGCAACGTGTCACATATATCCGTTTCAACTTGAAAGATCATATGTGCATCAATGGCCATCACCTACAAAAAGAAAAAAAAAAGTTAATATTAGCTATATCTATTCAATAATAATAATAATAATAATAAGAGAAACTCAAATATATACAACAAATAAAACTAACGTACACATTTTACACTTTATGTCATATATAATCATGCCAAATGCTCTTACAATAATATCTCTGGTGGGCTAGGCACTATATGATGTGGCTCAGAACTGAACCAAACTAAAACTAATTGGTTCGCCATTTTGTGAATCGAATACAAATCAAACACTAGAACTAAACTGAAACGAACCAAATTAATTCAACGCAATCTATATTTTGGTTTGATTTTTGTTTGAATTTATTTAGTTCTAGCAATTTTACTTGTATATTTATTCAATGAAAAACAAAATAATAATAGTATACTATAGTTACAACAACAATTTTGAGTTCATAAATTCACAAATAATAATCCTGACACGAAACATATATGATTTGATAGTCCAATACAAATTACAAATCCACAATAATAAATAAAACAAGAAAGCAACAATACAATCACATATAGAAGAAACTTCAGAGTTTCATTGCCAATTTCAATTTGCCATCGACATTCACCACTTCTTGATTCTTCAACAAGTTATCTAACAATATTAGAATTTCACACCAAGTTACCAACACACATACACATCTACAATATCTATATTATTCTAAAAGTGAGAGAAGTACCAATAATTAATCAAAATAAAGTGTATATGATCGCATTAATAATAACATGTAGTATCTAATTTTATTTTAAATTTAAACTTTTCTCTCTGAATTGTTTAGCTTTTCAGTTTGGTTCAGTTATTGCCCGAACTGAATGGAAACAAACTACCATAATATAGTTCAGTTCGATTTGGGTTTGGGCATAATTGAACCAAATGCGCATCCCTAATTGGCATTCATTTGGCCAACCGATAATTCTATGTCCGTTATTGTTCTTCTTTCATTTTGTTCCTTAAATATCATATCTTCCACTTGAAATTCTTTAAACAATCTATCACATTAGGTCTCTCGACGAATAAAATTATCCAACACACAAGAAATAGGGATAAGTCATTGCCTACATAAAGAATAGTTTGGACTTAACTTAAATATTAGAAATCGAGCCTTTAAAATGCCAAAACACCATCCAATTACATTTCTCAATAAAGAATGTTGATAGTTAATAATTCTCTGGCCCTGTTGGTGCTTCGTGAGCTCCCTATAATCATGTAAATGATACCTTTTACATCAATGTGGTGTTAAAAATCAAGGCATGTTTATATATCCCGAGTCCACAATATGGTAATATCTTGTTTACAAGTTTGCATGTTAGTTTCACGTAAATGATTTTAAAGATAATTTCCCTAAGAAATATTTTTAGTTCACAGCTTCTTTTGGAAAGGAAATTGATTTTTTATTTGTATCGCATTTAAAAAAACTCTAGAATCATTAGTTGTCCATTCTCAACTTATATATTAAAATATAAACATCATATTAAAAGAACAAACACACATAATATTTTGCATGAATACAACCTTAGAACCTTTCTACCTCTATATGATGTTTGTTTCTTGGTAGGTGCCCATACAACTATATGAGTTCCAACAACTACACCAATACATCCTTAAACAAGAAATAAAGAAATTATTAAGAAAATATTTATTATATTTTTAATGTTTTTCATAATTTAATAACATATCTTAAAATATAGATGGAATTTCATATTATTAATAGTCTCTTTCAACTTTTACGATGAATAATTTGTGATGTCAATAAACATATTGCCTTCAGAACATGCTTATATTGCCTATGAATTGTTACATTTGAGTGCTAAAATTGATTAGGAGCAACACGTAAATGAATGTTATGTGACACAATAAGTAAGAAGATTGCCATGCCTCTTGCATGCCAACATCTCTATCATTTTGTAACAAGTCTAATTGTTGAACAATATCAATAAGTTTACAAATATATGTCTAAACCCTAAACCCTAAACCCACCCTAACTTCCCTGAGCAAAAAATTCAACAATAGATCATAAATAGCTCTTAAATAAACAACTAATGTAACAAAGTCAAATACTAAAGCTATTAGAATAAGCAAAAATTCAATAATATTCTCACTTTCTAAATAATGGGTTAGTTCTCAAAATATTTTTCTGTAAAATAACAAAGTAGATGCTCAAAAACACAAAAAATTGATAAGCTCATGTATGTATACCAAAATAAAATAATCTAAAATAAAGAGCCAATCAACATAATTCTTTCATACCAGGCAAAAAGCTTTAAAAAAAAGGATCTTTATTTTATATTTGATAAAACAAAAAATTTTGCAAAATTTAATAAATAGTATATAAAATCATATTTGTTTACTCCAGTTTACAAGAGATAAGAATAGAGGTTTTTTTTTTTTTTTGACATGTGAGGAGATCAGGTTGGTTTGTAGTGTGGAAATAAAACCATATGATAGAAAGAATTGGCGATTGTAATAAAATAATAAGCTAATAAAAGAAGCGTGTTGGGTCCAAATTGATACCCACCTTTTTTCACAAAATTTTCTTTGTTCTCTTACTTTAGAGAACACTTTTGTACACAAAAGTTAGAGAACAAAATGTTTTTGTTCTTCATAATATCTAGTTACTACTAGAAAATAGGCATGCCAAATATTTTTTTTTTTTTCGTTTTTAAGAAATGCAAAATGTGAGTGAAAAACATTACCAAATGCATCTTAAGCAGTTATTAACAAAAGTTTTAGATAAAAAGTAAAATTCAAGCTCCTAAAAATAACACTTTAATGATATTCTTCAAAATTATCTAATGCGAGTTCAAAATGAGATAAAAGTAACAATTATAATTACTAAGTAGTTACTAATAAAAGGCATGGACAAAAAATTACAAGCTTTAGAAAATAACATTTTGATGATTCTTCAAAATGATCTAATGCAAGTTCCAGAAACAACCCACTCTTAAAGCTTCTCTTTCTCGTCTTTAACATTGGGAAAGGAAAATTGCTCTGATACCTAATGGACCTTATCCTTTTTAACTACCACTTTCCAGTAGCTATCATCGTCACAATTGCCAGACATAGAAAACGTAAGAGATGCTGTAACCTTAAACACTTCCTGTTGTTATTGCTCTTACCAAATTGTCCACAACATCCTTGTTACTATGATTATGATCGTCTTACATCACAAAATTAACAAAATTAAAGCCAACACCATAGAATTATTAAATTAAGGCCAGACTTAGAAAAGACATACGAAACATAAAATCTTTAAGTCTCCGAAATGAATGGACACTTATAATGGTTACCATATAATTGGCCTGAAATCACAGACATAGACACTTCGTACGCACTATCAAATAATGCAATAAACAGATGATATATTGCTTTGTCCGAAGAGTGCTTCTTCCTCAAATGCTTTTGAATACCACTAAGATTGCCAAATGAAAATTTACCAACAACACAAACTATAAGAAAACAACTCAAATGTGATGGTATATGTGACCACAAAACCAATCACACAAAATACTATAAAATAAAATTTTAATTTTATCCCCACGACTCCTTGAAGTTGTGACCACTAGTATGACAAACTTTTAAGTGTTTTCCAATGAAGACAAAAGCAAAAGCCTGTTGGAATTTAAAATTTAAAATTTTAAAAGAATTTTACTTGAGAATGACTTACTCCATTATTCATCATTTTCATTTGATCATTTCATTTTCTTTCAATTTCATCATTTCAACTACACTATCTCATCTACTCGCATAATCTTTGTCAACTCCTAAACTGAATCTAGTAATTACATATTCTCCTTCATTTAATTATGCTTTCAAATCCTAATTTGAATTCCTCAAATTAGAGTTTGAATCGATTATAATAATTAGGGATTTGAAGACCTAAAATGGATATGGTTTTAATTATGCTTCCTTTTGAGTTTTTATCTTCATTTATATTTTTATGACTTATTTGATTGAAAAAACTTTTTCACAATTCATTTAGATTCGTATGATTTGAAGGAGTTATTTCCTCATACTTCTTTCTTTTTCTCTCTAATTTATGCTCAACTGTAAGTAAATTTGCTATTTAGCTTCTTAATTTGTTGATTGAATGTAGTATTGATAAGATTTTAGAGATCATTATAATGCATGCAAAGAGCTTGATCAATGTTTAACAGTCCAATTTAATATATATAATGATTTTGGTTTTCAATTCAATGTTTAATAGTTACTTGTCTGAATTTACTTTAATTTTATGTTTGAAGCTTTTGCAATGATTAGCTGAGCTTGGGTCTCAGTTTCATTTGCTTGATAAACTGAGTTTGGGTCTTAATTTCATTTGCAAATTAACTGACTTGTTTCCATTTATCTTGTATGCTCACCAAGTGTATATTATAATGTTTGATAGTTATTTAAATTAATTTTTGTCTGTTGCATATGAAAAAAAAAATCAATTTTTGAAAGGAAAGTGAGGTTGCTTCTGCATTTGCTCTTGACATGTAGGTGGCCTGCAGTATGTGATTTTATTTATAAATACAACTTACACTTGTAGGTCGCTTTGAATACGGTAGTTAAATGATATAACATTTGATTGCAGTTGTTGTTTAATTGTAAAGATTTATGAATGCTTATGTTCAAGTTTCATACTTCATTCTAGCAGAGCAAGTAAAAAAAATTTATTATGTCAAAGACCCTATAGATTTAGATTGGAATGTTTTTATGAAAATGACAGTTAATGATTTATTTGACAAGTAATTTTATAGCCCATTGGTAATGCCTCAAGTTGAGTAGTATCCTCAACGACAATTGAATGAGAGTGTGTATATGTATAATAAAGATATTGCTTGGGTTAAGAAGGATTTGATGTAACAACTGCGGAAATCAGTTCTGCGAATGATGATGATAATGATGTTAACATGGAAGATATCGATTAAATTCATTATTTTGATGTCAATGTTTCAATGTTATCATATAATTTTCAAAGGAATGTGAATTGACTCTGCCTTGACCTCTTATTTTTCCTTATTGCATAATATTTTATTTGAATTTTTTCAATCTAGAAACCAAATGTCTACTCGAACGTAGTATGTTGTTTTCAAAGGACGAAAGCCGGGCATATATTATTCTTGGCCTGGATGGTAGAAGCATGTGAATGGATTCGAGGGTAATGTTCATCAATCTTATAAATCTTTATTGGATGCCGAAATAGCATACAATAAGTACAGGTAACTGCATGAAAAATTGCTAGAGAAATTTAATAGGTTAGAAACTACTGTGGAAACATGTAACAAGGGGTGCAAACTGAAGTGCCTACATGCAACAAAGCTGCACAAACTAATAAAGCCAGAAATGGTTGTAGTATTTTGCTTATTTTATCTATTGTATATTGTATTTTAGGAATAATGATTGCAACATATATTTTGCGTAAATGAAGAGATTGTAATCGTTGTTATGTATGAAGTGCGATGTTTAAATTGTTGGGAAAGGGACTCACACGAGCAGCTGTAAATTAAGCAGAAACAAAAATCTTCCCCTCTTTATGTGATTAAATAAGATATGTACCACAAATAAATAAGTAAAAAAATAAACCAACATAATCTAAAGCAATAAACCAATACGTGGCAAACCCAAAACGGAAAAAATTACGGGACCGTAGTTCAATATAATCTTTCACTATATTAATGGGATTACAACACAAATTTTTTTCTAGATAATACTAGAGGCTAAAAATATCAAGAATCTTAATATCATTGGCTTACAGTAATAGCCTAATATCTGTCTCTCTAACAAATAGGTATTTTAAATAATAGCTAAAGAGATGATAAAATAAAAATCAAGACCAGTAGGATTGTAGAGGGCGATACCAAAAATTTACCCTCAAAATTTAGGAGAAAACGGAGTTAATTTCGCCTTTCAATCGTTCAATCAAAGATTAAAATTACTATTCTCAAATTAAAAATCTCCACTATCTTCTCTCTCTCTCTCTCTCTCTCTCACGCGCTAAAAACTCTGGGGCAGGGCTTTCACTTACTTTTATCTTACTTTTATAGGCAAATTTCATGGCAAATTGCATCCAAATCCAAAACTTAATATTAATTGCATACCAAGCAAACCTTTTTAATTTTGAGTTTTTGGGCCCTGAATGATATGGCCCAACAAATCTTCCCCTCCAGATCACATGGGGAGCACCACCAAGCCTGCTTTCTGTATACAGCTTTTTAGCTTCTCCTTAAGCAATGACTTTGTCATTATATCTGACCCATTCTCCGTTATGTGAATCTTCTCAAGCTGCAACTGTTTCTTTTCAAGCATATCTCTTATCCAATGATTCCCCACATCAATATGCTTGGATTTTGAATGGTAAATCAAATTCTTTGCCAAGTGAATGGTACTCTGACTGTTGCAATACACAACATAGCTATCTTGCTTCACACCCAACTCATGTAGGAAATTCTTCATCTACAAGTTTTCTTTGCAACTTTCAGTAATTGCAATTTATTTTCTTTCTGTGGTAGACAGAGCAACACACTGCTGAAGTCTGGACTGCTGTCCTTGCAAAAGCGAGCAAATATCCTGATAGAGATTTTATGGAATCAACATCCCCTCTCATAATTGTATATGTGTATACTTGTAACACAAGTTTATCACCACCAAAATATAAATAATCTTTGGAAGTGTCTCTGAGATATCTGAGAATCAATTTCACTGCTGTCCAATGCTCTTTGTTTGGATTAGAGAGAAACAAATTGACTACGCTAACTGCATGAGCAATATCTAGTTTCGTACAAACCATGGCATGCATTAAATTGTCAACTGCTGAAGTATAAGGAACTCCTCTCATCTCTTGCTTCTCTTTCTCACTTGTAGGACAATGTTCAGAACTAAGCTTGAAATGGCCCGTAAGTAGAGACCAAACAGATTTTTCCTTACTCATGTTAAATCTTTCAAGAACCCTTTTAACTTATGCTTCTTGAGACAACCATAATTTCCCACACTTTCTATCGCGGGAAATCTTCATGTCGAAAATTTGGTTCGCCGATCCCAAGTCTTTCATTGCAAAAGACTTGCTAAGTTCTCTCTTTAGATTGTCAATCTTACTCGCATCTTGGTCAACAATCAACATGTAATCCACATAAAACAGAAGAATGATAAAATCATTATCACTAAACTTCTTCACAAAAACACAATGGTCAGACGTGATCTTACTGAAACCATGATTCTCCATAAATGAATCAAACTTCATGTACCACTGTCTTAGTGCATGTTTCAGCCCATACAAACTTTTCTTCAACTTGCATATAAGTTCTTCTTTACGTTTAACACTGAATCCTTCAGATTGCTCCATATATATTTCCTCCTCTAAGTCACCGTGCAAGAAAGCTGTTTTTATATCAAGTTGTTCAATCTCCACATTCAAGCTAACTGCTAATCTCAGAACAACTCGGATAGTAGACATCTTCACCATAGGAGAAAATATTTCTTCAAAATCAACACCTTTCTTCTGATCGTAGCCCATCATAACTAATCTATCCTTGTACCGCTGTTGTGAGTTATTTTCAATCTTTAACTTGTAAACCCATTTGTTCTTCAATACCTTCTTTCCTTTAGGAAGCTTTACTAAGTCATAACTGTAGTTCTCATTCAAGGATTTCATCTCCTCTTGCATGGCTTTAACCCACTCATTTTTATGCTGATAAGACATAGCTTCTTCAAACATTCTGGCTCCCTTCTATTTGTAAGCATTACATATTCGTAGAGGATATCTAGTGGAAGGTCGTCGTTTTCTAATGAATCTTTCTCAATTCTGGCTCAACTTGTGGTGCAGGTGGTTCTGGAGGTGCTTGGTCAGCTAGTTCTACTCGACCATTATTATTATCCTCTCCAGCTCCCCCATAATGATCATGAACTATAGGTGGAGAAACTGAAGTTAGAATAATAGGCATCACTGGAGATGACTGAGACTCATCACTCTTATTTACATCACTAACTATCTGATCTTCAAGGAAAGCAACATCTCTACTTTTGATCAATTTCCTTACCACTGGATCTCATAATCTTTACCCAAATTTTTTATGCCTATAGCCTAAGAAAATGCATTTTTTAGCTTTATCATCAAGCTTTAATCTCTTATCTTTAGGGATGTGAATATATGCTTTGTAACCAAACACTTTTAAGTGTTTATAAAAAACATCTTTCACAATCCAAACTCTCTTAGGCACATCATTATCTAATGGAGCCGAAGGAGAAAGATTAATCAAGTCAACCGCAGTACGCATAACCTCTGCCTAGAAAGATTTTAGAAGCTTGGCATCAGAAAGCGTACACCTGACCCTCTTTTCAATTGTTCTATTCATCCTTTCTGCAACATTATTCTGCTAAGGAGTTTTTCAATGTGTCAGGCCGGATCAATCAGGCTAAAATTCCGGTCGGGCTTTTTAGCCATCCCTATTATCAAGTCTTATTCCATAAGATTTGTAATACTGTTCAAATGGCCCTCTATACTGACCACTATTGTTTGCCCCGACACATTTTAGTTTTCTTCTTGTCCCTCTCTAAACATAAGCATGGAAAAACTTAAACGTATCAAGGACTTGTTCTTTTGATTTCAAAGCAAAAACCCACACTTAAAAGTTACAAAATAAAGTGCACCTTCTATTGATCTACTTTGCATCATGTAAACATCAGAGTGAATCAAATCAAGTATTTGCGACTTTCTAGATAGAGAAAAGCTTTTAAAAGCTACTCTATGTGCCTTTCCAGCTAAGCAATGAACACAAGTCTTGAGTGACATACTTCCAAAGTTGGGTAAAAATCATTTTCTAGCAAGAGTTTCTAACCCTTTCTCACTAGCCTTTTATGTCATGTCTCAATGTTAGAATCTTTTACAGTAACATTCACATCTTCTTTCTTGATTTTGGCTTCTATCACATAGAGAGTGTTTACTTTCTTTCCCTTAGCTAACACTAGGGAGCCTTTGGTGAGCTTTTATTTTTTTTTCATCAAATTGGTTAATATAACCATCATCATCAAGGTCGCCTGTAGAGATTAAATTAAGACGAATATTTGGTACATGTCTGACATCTTTGAGTAACAACTTACAGTCAATGCTAGTTTCTAAGCAAATCTCTCTTATACCCACAATCTTGGATGCTCCCTTATTTCCAATCCGAACATGACTATAATCATCATTTTCATAAAATATGAAGTAATCACGATATGCAGTAACATGAAACGAAGCACCTGAATCAATTATCCAATCACTGGTATAGCAAGTGAGATTTACAGAGCTCTCATAATAAATAATACCCATATCACCATCAACTACGGCTATAGTGTTCTCTTTGTCATTTTTCTAAGCATCACCTTTTTCTTTCGCCTGTTTCTTTTACATAATCTACACTCCCTTTTAATGTGACCCATTTTCTGACAATGAAAGCACTTGACGTTTCTCCTCTGGGATTTAAATCTTCCTCTGAAATTATCATTGTTCTGCTGGCGGGAATTTCTGCTTTGGCTTTTCCCTTGTCTTTCTTGATTTTCTAAAACAAGTGCATCGACTCAGAGGAAACTACTTCAACGCTTTTTCTTCTAGATTCTTCATTCCGCAGCCTATCTGTAACCATATCTAAGGTTAATTTCTCATTTAGTGTTAAATTATTCACTGACACCACTAGTGTCTGCCAGCTGTCAGGTAAAGAACTAAGTAGCAACAATGCTTGTAACTCATCTAGAATAGTCTTCATAATAGTTAACTAATCAACCAAGCCCTGAAAATAACTAGTGTATTTAGTTATACTGCGCCCCTCTTTGTATTTCAAGTTAACAAGCCTTTTCATTAGATTAGCTTTATTCTGTGCTGTCAGCTGCTTATAAATTGTCTCTAATTTTCTCCAAAGAACATCAGCCCTAGATTCTTTCGCTACATGGTGGTACACACTCTAATCAATTCATGATCTAATAGTACCCACTAAGGGTGGGCGTTCCGTTCGGTTCGGTTCGAACCTAAAACCCGAACAGGTTATATCCTCAAAACCGAACGATTTTTTACTTAAAAGAAAAAGAAACAAAACAAGTAAACAACTCAAACGGCCAAACGCATTTCTATTTCACAAACTTGATTAACGACTTGGCTCTCTCACACACAAAGTCACAAACCAATTTCCCAATTGTAGATTTGACAAACAAAACAAGGCCCTTACTCACCCATAGCTAAAATCGATCCCGACAGGCAGTTCCTTGTCACTGCACGCCTGCACCACGACAACACACCCTACCTCACACCCTCACCGTCCAATCTCCTCGTGGCTCTCTCACATGAGCCACGACCACACCTTCGCCTCAACTTGTCGTCGCTAGTAACCCAGCACAGCAAATCACGCACGCTGTCACAGCTTGCCATCGACTCTTCATGCATGGTAAGTCGATTATAAATTTAGCTTGCTTAGCTGCATTTTCTTGGCTGGTGCCTGGCTAATTATGAAACCGAATCGAATTATGAACCCGAACTGAATTTGAAATTGAACTGCACCAAATCAAAATAATTTTCCAACTTGTTTGAGTTAAATTCTTGAACCCGAACGAGTTGCAAATCGAACCGCAAATTGAAAAAAACAAACCGTTAATCGAAAGTCCCACCCCTAGTACCCACGGTCTTCTAGTTTAATTACGCCCATTTTTTATCATCTAAATCGGCGGGTCTAGCTTCTTCGACTTCAATGGGTTCATATACGTCTTTCATCTACAGTAGATCCTCCATCCTAGACTTCCAAATACCATAATTTCACGACTTTAATTTAATCATGCATGCCGAGGACTCCTTTATCTCAATTTTGATACTACTCTATTGGGAAAGGGACTCACACAAGCAGCTGCAAATTAAGCAGAAACAAAACTCTTTCCCTCTTTGTGTGATTAAAATAGGATGTGCGCCACAAATAAATATGCAGAAAAATAAACCAATACAATCCAAAGTAATAAATCAACCACAAAAGGCATATATTTTTACGTGGAAAACCCAAAGCGGGAAAAACCACAGGACCATAGTCCGATATAATCTTCAACTATATTAATGGGATTACAGCACAAATTCTTCTTTAGATAATACTAGAGGCTAACAACATCAAGAATCTCAATATCATTGGCTTACAGTAACAGTCTAATATTTGTCTCTCTAATAAGTGGGTATTTTAAATAATAGGTCAAGAGAGAATAAAATAAAAATCAAGACTAGTAGGATTGTAGAGGGCGATGTCAGGAACTTACCTTCAAAATTTGGGAGAAAACGAAGTTAATTTCATCTTTTGATCGTCCAATCAAAGATTAAAATCATTATTCTCAAATTAAAAACCTCTATTGTCTTCTCTCTCTCTCCCGCTTCTTCTTCACGTGTTAAAAACTCTAGGGCAGCGGTTTACTTTTATAGGCAAATTTCATGATAAATTTTATCTAAGTCTAAAGCTTAATATTAATTGCATATCAGACAAACATTTTTGGACTTTGGACTTTTGGGGCCCCAAATGATATGGACCCAACATAAATAAAATTAATATTATTTTCATTGTGATTTGTGTTATGTATTCTTTATTTAAAATTGCAATGGTTTATGTCATAAAAATTATCAAAAAAACCACTGGACCAATAAAAATTATAAAAAAAAACAACAATAGTGCAATGATTTATGTCATCAAAAGCATAATATTCATATATCATTAATTCATCACTACAATTTTTCGTTTTAAGCCAAATCTACCAAAATGATAGAGAAAAAAAATGAACAGAATACAAGTCAAACATTAATCATGGTGATTGCTAGCTTTATTATATTATTGAAGTAGCAATCTTCATTACATTGTTGATGTAGTAATTGTTAGAAATTCCAATTTTAAGATCCTTCATAGGTCATCGAATGAGGAGAATAATGTGACTGCAAACTAAACAATGGGACTAGTTGCTATAATACACAAAAGTAGACATCATATTACATTTCAAAAACTTTAAAATATAAGTATACATTAACAAATTATGATTTTAAGATGACAATTTACTTTATGCCAATTATAAAAATAGGCTGATAAAAATTATTTCCACCAAATTGGGGTGAGTATATAGGTCCCTAAGCATATATATATATATATATATAGTGCATCAACTTGGTGGCAGTGCCTCTATTCAGTGCAAGGTTATGGCTTTGTTGAGTCCTTGTTAAAAAAGATCCTTCGTTGATTATCAAGGGGGATAAGATGTCATCGGCGTGGTCGTGTTGTTGTCGGCGTTGCCACACCAGTGGCCCTGTTAGCCACTGTGTTATGTTATTTTGGGTCAGACTGTTTGTACAGCAGGGTAAAGTGTAAAGGGGAAAATAGCACGGTTGTTGTTGGAGGTGTCAACGGTGGCTACGTTCGTGGTAAGTGTTTTTTTTTTTTTAAATAGCAAATGATTGTGTTGTTTTTGATTTGTGGGATAGTTTACAAATGGGATGTGGTGTTACGAGGACAAGGCTGGCTTAGATTTCCCTCGATTTTCCTCTGATTTTTAATATTTTTATTATTTTTTTAATTTTTATTGCAAAAAAAAAAAAAAGAGAGAGAATGTGCCCAAAAACTGCAGCACATGCTACCATTTCTGTCATTTCTCTCGTTATTTTGGCCATTTAGCAACACCCTATGAAGAAATATAATCCAAATACAGTGACTTGTAATCTAAATACAGCGATTTGCAATCTAAATATGTTGAGTTGTGATTTAATTATGGTAAGTTCGAAGGTGACAAGCACGCCAAGTATGATAGAGTACATTCATTTTTACAACACTGTTTCAACTAATATGATGAATAGATGCGTCCATTCGTGAATGACCAAGTATTAAATTTTAGCTAAAAATTAACACTGTAATTTATTTAATATGTGTTATTTGTTAGTAGGTTCCAGACACATCCAGAGCACATCATTATAATATAATTACTAGTGCAAATTATGTCCTAGACTTATAGGTAAGTTTCTACTTTTAGTATTTCCTCTTTTAAGTTTTGTCTTTATCTAAATATTTGGTAATTGATTTCTTGATATATTTGCTCTTAGGTACTTGTTTGCTAGACATTTGTTAAAGAAACATGATCGTATACAAACTCAGAATATGAAATGAATCTCATTATGCGTTTGATTGATTAGATAATTTGTTGTGTTAGACTTTTACTTTAACTTTAGATAATCTGAACTACATGGCTCCATGATCTTGATTAATATAGTGGTTTTTAATGTCATCACTGTTTATTCAATATTTTCACAATCTTTATTGATTGCTTTCCTTATTTGTTTTGTAGCCTTGGTGAAGGTGAATTTAAATTTCTGAATAAACATATGCTCAGATGTATGAAATAGATTGCGTTAGAAGAATGAAAGATTTATTCTTAATCCTTAAAATCAATGTTGTTATTGATGGACATTGGTTGTGTTTACATTGCTCGTATTTTTTAACTTGGTGTATTCTGTAGACTCTTGAGAGAGACCAGGCACTGGGTTCTTTTTAAACTTGCTGTAATTTTTTAGAGACAGTAAACATTGGGTTCTTGAGAGATAGATTTCTTTATATATGTATCAAACTCTGTTTTATATTGACTAATGAATAGACTTATTATTGATGCTTTTGTGTTTAGAGGACTCAATGTTGTAAAGTTGGATTTGTTTGTAATAAACGATGATGTTTACATAATTTTGTATTGAACTTTTTCATTTTAATTGAAAGTACGGAATTGTCATTTTAATTGAAAAAATTACACTTGTCAAATATTTTAAATTCGAAACCACTTGAATTAATCGCAAAGTTTTCAACTCAATGATTTATGTGACCGCTTAAAGCACAGTGACAAATTTCAATTTTAATTGTTTATGTGACCGGTTAAAGTTATATGGTAGGTTTTAATTTTAGCTATTTATATGACTGCTTAAAGTCATCATATAATTTGGTGAGCCATTCTATCTTTTGTAACGGTAGGTCTCTAGTAAAAAATGACATTTTGTGATGCCATATCATCAGTGATATAAACTATGGGACGCTTATGTATGTCACTGTTATTTGTCATCTCAAAGCAGTCGCAAAAGGTCATCTGTGACAGCAAAGTAGTAGTCACATAAACCAATTTTTTTATTTTTTATTTTTTTGTTATGACACACAAATTCCTTATTATTAAATGGCAGCATGCTGCCCAAAAAAAGGATCGACAAACTTCAAGTCTTAAACATCAATCATGCACATTATCTTAAAATACTTGGTCAGTAAATAGAGAGCAATCCTATTACATTGTACAAACATAGGAAAGAACAATAGGATAAAATTCAAACCTCATAAAATGAAATGTGTATGAAAATGCAAAGGTAGACCCAACTAAATGATTATTTTTTGTTTCCATTGTGGTATTTCGAGATAAAAAGAAACAAGCAAATCTAGACTATAATATTAATATAATAAAATTTATAGATATCTGAACTTTCAAACCATTGTCACTGAATAAGAAGCTCCCCTCCCTCATCCAATTTCGATATTATAAATATGTGCGTGCAAAATGAAAAAAAATGAACAATAATTTAGGTACTATCTATTTCATGTTCCAAGATTATGATTTTTTTCTTAGAGAACTTTTTTATGTTTGAAAGAATCTAAATTATTTTAAAATTTCTAAGCTTCTTTAATGATGATCATTGTTACTTTTGCCTTTTCTTGTATATTCTCTTTAAAAATGATTCTTATAGAGCTTTTGCTCGCAGATATTAGACCAATGTTAGAAGAAATTCTTAATATGACATCAATAGTATGATTTATGCTAATTTTGTTGCCTAATACAACAAGTAAAGGCTTTATTCTGCTTTGCTTACAACAACCAAATTGAAAGATATGGGAGTCATTGGCTGCACACAAAAATAATGATGATATAATATTTTGGCTTCGCTTTGCTGATCTATTTTTTTTTAATTTTTTTTTAAATTGTTACAATATGCTATTTACTTGGACACTTATATATATAGATAGATAGGATCCGCCTGTAATACAATATGCTGCATCAAAATTAGCATAAATCAAAATACATCATACAATTGATAGAGAATAAATCATACTCAACATTCTTAATATGACATCAGTAGTATGATTTATGCAGCATTTTCTATCAATTACAATATGCTATTTTTTTTTTCTCATATTCAACATTCTCTGTTCTTTCATCTGTCTCTAAAGCTTAGGAATTCAATTGATCTCCCCTATTGCTATGCAAGTTCGAAACAAAAATTTTGATGGTGTGGTGAGACTGAAAGCTACCAACGAGTCTTTCTCTGAATCCCTTTCTCAAATAAAAAATTACTAATTGACAACCTAAGAACTAGACCTAAAGCCTGAAAACCTAACTAGGTTCTGATCCTATTCTTATAATCTTGAATTGGCTCCAACTTAGTTTAGTTTCAACGAAGAATCAACTCAATCAATGAAGGATCAACCCAATCAACAGCCAGAACAAAAATGTAGTTGAACAAATTTTCAACCGCAGCTGAAAGAAAACTAGTGGTATGGATTTTCAAATTATTCTTGTGATATTTACTATGTTTCAAATCTATGCATACATTTAAGATCGTGAGTAAATTCTCTTTTATAAGGTAATTTCTTAATTAGTTTGAAAGTTCTCTCTATTGTCCTATTTCTCTTTAAAGTCTGCATTTTGAACAGATCAATTTATTTTTGCAAAGAATCAGCCTCAATTAACAAAGACTATTTAAAAAGATTCCTAACTGTAGTTCAAAGAAACCTACTAATAACACGTATAAATTTCCAAATTTCCATATATCCTTTAAAATCGCAAGTTCAACGATTAATATAATTTTTTAATATAGAAGAATTAATTAATTGAAGGGTATAATCTAACTTGTTGTGAGGTGATATGCTGACCAAAGGGGAAAAGAATGAACATGTATTTATATGATATTTGTATGAAAACAATGAAAAAGAAGAAAGCTAAAAAGACTGGGCTAGAGTATAGTGTTTAAATAGGAATGTAATATTTGGTAAAAGAAAAAGAGTGACATAACTAATTTTTTTGAAATGTTATAGGTTTTGATGGATGGATTTACAATCTTTTTCGTAGGAATACGGATGGACAATCAGCTACGCAAGTGTAAACAACAACAATATACTTACAAAAGAGCAATAACCAAAAGTAAACGATTAAAATATGGTTCGTACATCTTCAACATACGGATTTGTCTCTCACTTGTACGCAATTATATTCATTTACTATCCCACGCACATACTAGATAGCTAATAACTAGATGTTATGCAGTTGCGGTGATGAAGAAGAGCTTTTAAGAAGTCATAAATTTGCCTCCACTATTGGGTTCAATATATGTGTAGATATTTTTATAAATTAGTATGCTGATTAAATCTAGTATATAATTTTTTTAATCTTTATTACTTTTGTGACATATGAGGAAACACACTGGGAAAATCAACAAAGAACTTCTAGCAGAACATAAGGCATGGTACAAAAAGCAATGTAAAAGTATTAGTTGTGCAGATGTGTATTCTGAAATCAATGAATCAATGACTATTAAGGCAGATAAGTTTACCTTGGCAACCGATTTTGTACCCTCGTCGGCAACTTATCGGAAGACAAGAAAAATGCAACAAGAGAAATAAGAGTTGGAAACCTGCTTGAAATCTAATGTGGTCAATTGAGGAGGCAATTATGTCGTTGGTTGGTTGATCAATTCAAACCTCAATGCAACATTATTGAACTTCATGGTCAAAATTTGAAACTGTGGCACAAAACATTTTCAGACATCATGGTTGTAAAAGAGGAATTGGGTGAGCCAAGTGAAAATACTACTGAATTATGAGATATTTTTCAATCAACAGTTAAAGGGATCAACATCAAAACGCTTGAGGATATTATAAAATAATCAGATGAAACCAACAGGATTTTCAAGGTTTGCAAAAAGTAGATTTTGGCGCACTTATGTGTACACGCATTATTATATTAAATCATGAATATATGTTATATTTCTTTTGTAAGATATTCGATTATTACACCATCTGTATATTTTCTACAATATTTGCATGCGTAATTGTATAAAACATTTGAAGTTACTGTGAAAAGATGAGCACACATTAGCCACTTATCAAACTCATTCATGTTTGCTATTGTTCATTTTGCGTATAGTATTTTGATATGAGCAGGTTGCCTTTACTTTGTTCGCACTAGCCACGTTGTTATGCCCAATAAGTGGTTATATGTCTCATTTGTTTATGCATCCATCCAGGATGTTCACAAAGTTAAGTCACTTAATTGGGCTTCGTGTTGTTATAAATGTTTGGTAAAGTCCATTGGCAAATGTAAGAATCGTAAAACCACATATGTTGGAGGATGTCTTCTTTTCCTACAGGTAAGATGGTTTCCATAACTAAATTTAACTATTTTCTTTCTGACCATGAATAGTGCTAATTATACTATTTTCTTAACTATAAGCTGTTTATACAGACTTTTTACTTCTCTAATGTTGCATACAACTATATTCAGCCTAACAGGACTATAACTCCTATCGTATTCTGGAATGAATCAATGGTGAAGAGGTTTATGAAGTGGTTGAGATCTCAAAGAGGGATTGAAAGCGATAAGGTAAACTTTATTGTAGAGTGCTTGACATTATAATTAGCATAATAATAGATGACAAATTGGCATTGTCCTTTTTTTTTATATCATTTATTTGATCAATTAAATAGATTCGAATGTACTACTGACACTAGTGGAGCTTCTCAATTAAAAGCTATTAGACATCCCAATTTTGAAGAAATAAATAAAAAACAAATACTTTCAATCAGGATACTAATTTTTAAGGTTGATTACCTATCGATGCAATATTTGACCGGACTAAAATGTTAAAAGAATTGCTACATCAACGGCAAACTATGGATCATGTTGCCTTTCATGTCCATTTTCCTACCACAAATTACATTAAAACTCTATCCCACGAGTTTGTGTCTACTCAAAAAATAATGTTGGGGCTGAGTTTATTGAAATGTCATCAAATGAAGGTTCAACTCAGGTTATGGTAAGATAAACAGTCCTTATGATGGCTCCGCCTAAACACAAGGGAAAGGCAATTACCTCAAATATTGAGTGCATTGGAAATGGCTATGGATTGTGAAAGAACAGATGCATTTCTATCATAGAAAATGGAAATGTGCAAGGGAAAGCCAGAAGTGATTCTTAAGGAATCTAAGGTATTGAAGTGTATTTGTTATTGTTGCTTTTATATTTACCATAATTGTATGTTGTGACATTACCTCAGAATATGTGAATTGTAATTTCTTCATTTGTAGGAGGTCTTGTGATGATACAATCAACTGGAAAGGGTATGCATATTCAAAATTCTAAAGAAAAAGCATGTTAATCTTATATCTGCCTGACACCGACTCTCGGTTGGTCCATTTTCGGTTCCCACTCCATTTACTGAGGATGAAATGAAGCTTATTCTTCACCTCTTTTATGACAAGTTGGCTGAAATGTATGGTATAATAATTATGAAATACATTTATGGATAGTTTGTTTCTAGGGTAGACATAAATCTCTTAATCTTGCTTTTATTTGTCGTGATGATGATGTTCTTTCATGGTAAAGGGATGTTGTCATCCGTATAGAATACAACAAAGTAATGTGGAGCAATATCCATTCCCTTCTGCCAAGAGCATGGATTGATAGTGATGTAATATTCTATGCCTACTATGTATAGTATATAGGACTAATTCAATAGTAGTGATGCCATTATATTTAATTAGCATGGATTGATAGTGATGTAATACTCTATGCCTACTATGTATAGTATATAGGACTAATTCAATAGTAGTGATGCCATTATATTTAATTAGTATGCATGAACATTTCTCTTAACTAATGTGTCCACTTTGATCACAACTGTTAAAAAAAAAAATCAGATTATTACTATGTATGTGGAGTACAAGACTATTGAAGAAGCCCAAAAGGATATCACCTCTCCTCGGTGTTGCTTTCTGTCGTCATAATATCATGTAAGATAACTGAAAATAATAAATTTCTAATTCAAACATCATTCTTCAAATGTGATCATCTAGATTGTCAACTAACAAATTTTTTTTATTCTTCTAATTTTTCCTCCTTAAGTAAAAGCAAGTTGTATTGGGAAACTTGGGTGATTTGAACCCTTATCATGGAGCTTTTAAGTTCTAACAGTGACACATGCCCCTGTTGGAAACTTGTGAAAAGGTGTACCACATAACATGAAATTTTTTTCATGAACTTTTTATGATTTGTATTTTTACGTAGTTCCTTGATTTCTTTTTCATTTTACTAGCTTGACAACAAAACATTTTGCCATTAATTGTGTTTTACTCTCCTACAACTGCAGATTTATATGCCCATACATTGTGAAGGTCACTTGTACGTGCTTGTTATTGACGTTGTTCGTTAAACTATTGATATTTGGAATCCATTGGAATCTCTCAGTCAAAGAGAAAAAAATGATTAATTGGTCATTGGCAATTGTATATTCTTAGAAGGACTAACTGCATTTGTCATTAGTCTGAATTTAATTGGCCAAAATTCTAAATTTTGTTAACATTTATTATTGGTTGGTGTTGGTAGCTCCCCTCACTGGATTTTTTGCTACTTAGGGAGGCTCAACTTCGTATTGGTTCAAATTTCAGTTTCCTACATTTTCAACTCTGCCGTCAAACTAGTCTGCCACAATAGCCAAATGATTTTGATTGTGGATACTATACCTTGAAATATATGGACAATCCTTTTATTATTGCTGATAAGTCTTATCAGGTATATACTTATTTTTTTCATCTTCAGCATAAGAGAATCTCTTTTGTATTAATCTTGAACATTGATTTATATTAGTTAAAAGGGTACCAAAAATATTAATCTTAACAGTGCGCCGTTCGAGGCTCTATTAAAAATGTTAATCTGATCTCTAGGTATGTTAAGTCGCATGTCATTCCCATTTTTGGTCTAATGTCCTCTGCTTATCTATTGTTATTAGGCCGTTTTTTCTATTTCTTTTATGAGTTATGATGTTTTTGGTAGACAAATTATACTTGTTATTAATTGTCTGCTTGTGTTCTGAACCAGGTGTCACTATCTTTGGAATGACAGCTTTTGTATTTTGGTATTCCAAACCATTTTGTAGCTGAATATTTTTGTAACAACATCTTTTTTGTATAGGATATACTAATGATTTTTTGGTTATGTAGTACATTAACTGTTTACTAAAAGCTTTGTCAGTTCATTGACCTAAAGAAGCAGATGAGCCCTGTGCAGCCTTAGAAGATAGTGTTGTAGATGCATTTAGTACTGATGTATGCCCTCCTATTTTTCGTGTGTCTGACGGTAGTGTATTTAGGTTGCATATTCTGACCATTTTTCGTTAAGCACTATCAGTCATAGATAGCTACTTATGGAAACTTGATATGTTAAAGCTATATCTCTGTTAATTCTTCTCTATTATAACTGTCTTAAATTTCAGTATCATTAGTCATTGTTATTGAATTTTTGTAGCTTAAATTTGTTTTTATTTTATTTCACTATGGGATTTTGATGTACGATGTTGTCGAATTTCGACTCTTTTGTGATCTACTTTGCTTTGACTAATGATGTTGAATCCTATAGATATTATCTCTTATAGATTCAATTTTCCTTTGTTGCTAAATTTAAGTTATCTTTTATTTTTCCTTTGTAGCTTGTAGGGCTGAGCAAAATATCTTATCCGATCCGACCCAACTCAATACATTTCGAAAAATATTGGGTTCCGATCGAATCGGATTACTAACAAAATCCGATTGGATGCATTTTTGCCAACGCCATCATATCATAATTGGAACAAGTTTCACCCGATCCGATCTAAAAAACTGATCAGGTTGACTTTAAAATGAAAAAATAGTAAAATTGAAAACTAAACCTGAAGAGTCACACACCACAGACACATAGAATTAAAAGCAAACACACGCAGCAGTCGACTGTCGACAGCCACAGCCTCCCCCAACTTCTCATCTCAAGTGAAACACTCAAATACACACATACAGAGTTCACGGTTTCACACACACATACATCAGAAAAGCAAGCGGCAGCTAGCCACCAGATGCTAATAGCCCGATTTTGCTCATAGTCACTGCGAACACCAATCGAATCTGCTGCTCTATGAGGACTGTGATCAGATTTGCTACTACTAGATTTGCTGCTCCACGCCTCCACCATCACCCGCTTCGATCCAAGCTCCATTCAAAGCCGGTAAGGTGGCAACCCGAATTTTCCCTTTTGAAGCTTTGATGGTATATAGTAGTAATATATTATATACTATATGTGAAATCATTAATAGGTAATTGTTAATAATTGATTTTTTTTTGTATGAATAGATTAGGCAGGTTAAATATTAAAATTAAATATTTTGTTATAATACATATGATATGTGCAGTAACTTCAACTTCAACAAAAAAATTAACTAATTTAATTAGTTGTATGTTAAGCATATGTTAAGTCTTTAGGTAGTAAGTACATGTAATTTGGACTGGAAATTTAGGGGCTTATAGTAAGAATTAAGATATGGATATGTAAATAATATACTATTATTCTGGCCAATGGATAATTAGTTATTATAAGTTTATTAATTAATCATTAATTTCTTGCTTTTCCTTTATGGACTATGAACAATTTTGAATTTTTATATATACAGTTGTACACCTAAGTCCTAATCATATAGAAATATTACGATGGAAATGTCAAATTAAGCAAGTTTCATAAAATTAAATTAATAAATATTTGAATTGATATGTAATACTAATTTGATTATGTTAGTAATATTTTTATGCTTTGATTTTTGAATTAATGATTACTAATTATTGTTTTGTATGTTCAGATGACTGGACACTCAAGATCGAATTCGATAAGTAATGATGATGAACAAAGTGTACAAATGGAAGGAACTCAAGAAGGAAAGGAAAAGGCAAAGCGGAAAAAACCACCAATGAAGAAAATATATGAGACGTGGAATCATTTCACTTTACTTAAGGACAATCCAAACAAATACAAGTGTAACTATTGTGGTAGGCAATATCAATGTCATTCAAGGCTTGATGAGATTACAAATATGAGAAATCATATAATTCTATGGTGTATACAAGCATTCCGGGAACAATAAGATGAAAGTCAACAGAATTTGACAGCTAATGGTGGCGAAGGAAATGCAACTAATATGGTTTTGGCTAAAGGATGAAGTTAAGACACTTATAGAAAGGTAGTCACTAAAATGATTATTATGGGTGAGTTGCCACTTAGTTTTCTGGATAAGAAAAGATTTAGGC
This sequence comes from Murraya paniculata, assembly GCA_030449075.1. Classification (NCBI taxonomy): domain Eukaryota; kingdom Viridiplantae; phylum Streptophyta; class Magnoliopsida; order Sapindales; family Rutaceae; genus Murraya; species Murraya paniculata. Next base: position 267,436 of record JAEVFN010000059.1, on the reverse strand, counting down.
ATTTCTGCAATGTAGCTATTTTGCAATTCATTATGCCATTTCAAAGAACTATTGATAGAGATGTTATGGATTTATTTTTAGAGGAAAAGACAATGTTGAAGAGTTTAATTTATAACAAGCAGCGAGTGTCTCTTACAACTGATATATGGACTTCCATTTAAAACATGAGTTACATGGTGATCACAACTCATTTTATTGATTGTGACTGGTGTTTGAATAAGAGGATTATTAGTTTATTGTGATTGAAAATCATAAAGGGAAAACAATTGATAAAAAGATTGTAACTTGTTTACAGGACTAGGGGATCTAGAGGTTGTTTGCAGTAACTATTGATAATGCCACTACAAATGATGTTGCTATTAGTTATGTCAATATGCAATTGCTTGCTAGAAAGAATGATGATGCACTTGTGTTGGTGGGACAGTATATATATACATGTACGTTGTGCATATATTTTGAATTTGATTGTTGTTTCAGGGTTGAGTGAGTGGCATGTTAGAGTTGCCACTATTCAGAATGATGTGAAGTATGTGAGATCCTCTACCACGAGGCTCCATATATTTAAACAATGTGTTGAATAGTTGAAAGGTCCCAACAGAACTGTCATTTTAGATTGTCCTACTAGGTGGAATTCCACCTATTTAATGTTGATGATTGCGTTAAAGTTTCAAGTAGCATTTGATAGAATGGCAAAAGTAGATAAACCTTATGAGGCATACTTTCTCGAGAAAAGATGGGTCTATCTGGACCTGAGGATTAGGAGAGTGTAGGACGAATTGTGAAGATTTTAAAGATATTTTATGATGCAACATTATTATTTTCTACCTCTTTAAGTGTGACTTCAAATCTTTGTTATGATATTATTGGCCTAATTGAGAGTTCATTAACTACATTATAAACAAGTAAACATCCTTGGGTGATGTCTATACCTTATAGTATAAGGAAAAATTTTGATAAATAGAGGGAGCCCACAAGGAAGATAAACACAGCTTTGATTGTTGCCTCCATTCTCGATCCACGAGCTAAAATGAACTTTACTAAACATATTTTTTAGATCATTTTTGGCAATGATAGTTCGAAGGCTGAAGAAATTACTAATGTAGTGAAAGACTTGCTAAATGAACTTTATAATGCATATAGTGCATTGTGCTCCAGTTCCACACCATCGATGTAGTGAGAGTGTTCCTAGCGGCAGCTATGGTGGTACAAATTCTTCTCCACATATTACAGTTGAGGTTAGATTGGTGGAGGTTACTGGTGGTGAACGTGATGACACTTTCCGAGTTGTTCGTCTTTCACTATGATATGCTAAGAAGGTTTCTATTTAGAATTAGGGTAAGAAATTAGCATCTGATGTGGAAAGATACATAATTGACCTAGTTGAAGATCTTAGCAATCTTAAACTCAATGTTTTGCTTTGGTGGAAGGTGAATGAATCGAAATATCCAATACGAGAGAAAATTGCAAAGGATGTCCTCATTGTTCTTGTTTCCATAGTGGCTCTGATTCTGCCTTTAGCACTGGGCGTCATGTTACTGATGAGTATAGGAGTTTTTTGACCCCTTCTATGATTGAGGCATTGGTATGTACTGAAAATTAGTTGCAATCTAAACTTTTTACTAATCCCGTCTACAACCTTCAAGAAGATATTAAGGAGCAGATGTTTCATATAGAGCTACAAGAAAGTAACATTTTTCACTTACATTATAAAGTTAAAATGTATTATAACTTTATAAATAACATTTACATGTACTTAAGTTAGTTACTATTTTTTTTTTTTTTTTGCATTTTAGTTTGTAAGATCAAAAGCTTCGACAGTTGAAATGGTGAGCGGTGGCATTAGTGTTATAGATATTTGAAAGGTAACTTTTAATAGATATTATTATTCATAATTTCACATTATAATTTTAGATTGTAATTTAAACTATAATTATAGTTGTTATACTTTTAAGTCTAATTGCAACATTATAATTGTAGTTAGACGAGTTGAAGTTAGTGGAATGGTATTGCTTAGGATTATTATTAACTTGACTTGGTGACAAATGCCATAAAATAAGCCATGATTGACTTAATTTTTTTATATTTAATCAAGTATATATTTTGTTTGAAATTTTTATTAAACATGTTATATGCTAATGATATAATAGAAATTAGAAAGATTGTAAGAACACTTTTGCTTTTCAACTATAGGTGCTCTTTCTTTACTCAAATATGTAATCTTGACTATTAGCCAATGAATTGGAATTCAAGTGGTAGGTATGGTTTGTTCAATTAAAGATATGAATTGGGCTTATTTATTTGTGCTTGTATTTGATGTGTTTTTATTTGCAATGTGACTTAAAGAAAGTAGTTATTGTACATTATTTCTTTAATTCTTCTCTAAGGGATTGATGCTTCAACTTGGAGTATAAGAAGTTAAAGTTAGAACTTGTCGAAGTGCTTGCGTGGAGCGGTGGAGCCGTGGAGGAAGCTTATTTAGTATTTATATTTAAACTTTGTGATTTATGCTTTGGGAACCATTTAATTACATTTAAACTTTGTGACTTTGTGTTTTAAAGACGAATATTTGGACATTGTACTTTGGATGGAGACTATTAAGTTTAGACTTTGTGTTAATTTTAATTTTTATTAAGTTTGGACTTTGAGTTCATTTTAATTTTTATTTATTTAATTTCATAGTAGTTTACTTTTTTCGTTGGTTAAAAATTGGTAAAAAAAGACTACAATTAAGAAAAACAACACAAAAGCAATCTAAAAAGCTCAAATTTTGAAAAAAAAAAGCTCAAAATTACATAAACCCAATCTGACCCGAATCCTATTTGATCTGATTTCGCCTAACCCGAATTGACCCAAATCCAATCTGAACCCTATCTAATCTAAACCTGATCTGACCTAAACTAAACTTAATTTTTTAACCCAATTTGATCTGATCCAAAATATATTCAGCTCAGATCAAATCAGGTTATAGGTTCAGATTGAGTTTGGATGAATTTTTGTTCAACTTGACCAACCCGAAACCCGATCGAGTTGATTCCAACCCGATTTTGCCCAATTCTAGTGGCTTGCATGCATGATTGAGGGCTGAAAAGATCACTGGATTGTTATTGTTTGGTTGCTAGGCACTTAAAAAAGAAAATGAACTAGAATGTTTGGTTGTTAAGCACTCAAAAAAAATAAAATAAAATAAATAGAATTTTTGGCTGTATAGTGATTAATTTGAACTACCGCTTTCATTTTCAACAAAAGCTAAAAAAATAAAAAATACTAGCTTTAATTTAGTTTAGGCGCAATGACATATTCTACTAGACATGTAATGTCAATGAAATTCAAAATTTCTTATTTTTTGCCACTGTTTTTAGTTGATTTTGGTGTATGTGAATGAAAGCTTGGTCGTGGTATATGGGCTGTTATAGTTTTTTGGTGAATTGAAGGAAGAGTGAGAGGATGGTGGATATGGTGGGAGGTTGGAATCTAGTCTTAGAGAGCTTGCTTGATCGCCTTAAGCCTGCAAAACTAAGAAAAGAAGGTCAGAGGTAGAGTCGAGGGTGGCCGGCGACCACACTCCGACACTCAAGTCGGAGTTAGATTATATCAAGTTAGAGAGCTTGCAAGCTTCCTTTAATGGTGGTTGGAAGTGGAAGAAACCACAGCCCTTGTTGTGTGTGTTTTGATTGTTATGATAAAAAAATAAAACTTCAGTATTTTATAAGGAGTACCCCAGCTACTGTGCCACATGGCATCATTTTATTGGCGTCCTTTACTGTCATGTTAGAGATTTTTTCATCCTTCAAACGTGTGACTGCTAGGGTATTTCAAAATATACTTGGAGAACAAGTTTGAGGCACATGCACATTTTAGGTGTAGAGTGGGCCCACGTACCTCTGTTAAAGCTGTTAGGAATTTACAGGCATGGCAGGGGAGGACAGGTGGTCCCAACTGTCTTTGTAACAACCTTTTGGCCTGTGGCAAATCGCTGTCCCCTCTTTCTTAGTACAATATTGCCTCATTGATTTCTTATTTTTGCCAGAAAATCAGCCGATCTTTTTTGGGATAATATCTCTTTTGTCTCTGAACACATTTTTAAATATTTTTCTAACTTTTTACCCTTACTCGGTGTACTCCAGGCACCCCTCAAAACACGTGGGGCACCCGGTGTAGGCTAGCATCCTTTTGATGACTCCAACTATAAAACTTTACATCGTCACATGGCATTTTTTTTATTTAGTCTTCCACTTCTTCTCCAAACGGCCTCCATTTACAAATTGGTATTTTTATTTCCCGCCATCATTTTTGATATTTTTAAGAATTATTACTTTTTAAAATTAGCAATTATAAATGTTTGTTAGTAATATCCACGTGTGCATATTTACTTAAAATTAGGGATTCTCCTAGTTTTAAAAATGTTTATATTTGTATGGCAAATCTTACTATAAAATTACAGTGGCTGATATGCTCACAAAAATTTGTATAACACTTTGCACAAAGCAGTGAGTTTTGTGCATGGTATAAAATGTCTATATTGGTGCGAGGAACACCTTACATATGCAACAAATGCGCCCAAAGTTCATGCGTCTAGCTCTTTCCTTTCTCTTTCATCATATAGTTTTCCTTTCTCCCTCATCACAACTCTTTCTCTGTTGTCTCAAAGCTGCCAACCGCTGCAACCTCTTTCTCCCATCTCCACGCAGTTGCCTCCTCCCCAACAGTACAGCAACAAGTCTCTTGGCTCTCTCATCCTGTGATGTGCAACTGTCTCATTCCAACAAAATCGATCTCTTAAGGTCACTTGGGTTTTGAAGGTGAGTTATGAAGAAGTGATTCAAGGCAATTAAGCTTCACTCCAACTTCCAAAAACTTGGATCTAGCAATAATATCATCACTGAGCCTTTTTTGTTGCTGTTCTTGGCTTTTGTTCTTGACTTTGCCATCTATCTCTTCCACCAACTTTGCAGCCTCTTGAGCTTAGATCTTTATAGGGGTGGGCATCGGTTCGGTTCGGTTCGGTTTCGGAATAAATTTTCGGTTTCGGTTCGATTCGGTTTCGAAAATTAAAAAAAACGTTCGGTTTTTTTAAAAAAAAACCAAATCAAAATCGATAAGTCGGTTTCGGTTTTCGGTTTCGGTTCTCTTAATGGTTTTATTTGAGCAATTGGTTTTAATTCGATTTCGGTTCTAATTCCACTTCAGTTCCTAATTCGATTTTTTAGATCTTTTTCTATTTCAAACTTATACAATAATTTTCTCATTTTTAGTACTTGTATAATATAGACAAAGCATGTACTAAAATGCCGGCCTGTTTTTCATTCGGAATAGCCTCCTCAAAATCTTCTTTCATAATCTCCTCTACAACATTGTTATTTTCTTCCATTCTGCACACAAGGCCTACCATAAATAAAATAAAATAATTAGCAAATTTGTATTCACAAAAAAAAAAAAATTGCAGGAATTTTAGACTAAAATAAAAAATTTTCAGAATTATAGTTACTGTTTTTAATATCAAAAGTTTTGTCCCAAAGTGTAAATAAAATAAGATAAGTTTCTATGGCATATCATCATTTCAACAAAAGTATAGGGACTAAAATGATATTTTTATAAATAAATTAGGCCACAACAGAATTCTTATACACAAACATTTCCTAAATAGTGAGCTGTAATAAAATTTTAAACAATAGAAGGATCCAAATGATAATATCCCTTCATCATCTTCAACATTTCCTCTCTCTCTCTCTTTGCCGAGAGAGCCCAGCAAGCAGCAGCAGTGCAGTGCAGCACAGTTGACAGTACAAAAAATTAAAAATCTAAAAAAATTACAGTAACATACATACATCCTAACATGCATAATAAATCTAAATATTATCAATATAAATCTCAGATCTATTTCGAAAAAAAAAAAATTAGTGACATCTCATATCTATTTCCAAAAAATAAAAAAAAGGAAAGCAGAGCAAGAGCAAGTCAAGAGCAAGTTACCTGGCTGGGTGGCTAGCGATGGAAGGAACGGCAGCGGCAAGTCGGCAGCAAGGGTAAGGTAGTTCCGGCTTAAAAGAGAGAGAAGAAGTAGAGAGCAGTAAGCACAGCAGAGGAGAGATCGGGAGAGATGAGAGAGTTAGAGAGATCCAAGAAAAAAAAAAAAATTGTGAGTTTGGGTATATATATGTGGTAATGAAATTACAAAAATACTTAATAACGGTTCAGTTCGGTTTTATAATTTTTTATTCGAAAATCGAACCGAACCAAACCATTCGGTTCGGTATTTATAACTACGATTTTTTTAACTTAGAAAAACCGAACTGAACCCATTTTTTTCGGTTCCGGTTTAGTTTGTGCCCACCCCTAGATCTTTATGTATATTGGTCAAATTGTTCTGGTTTGTTTATCAAAATTTATTGCCCACTATTGCAATAAGAAAAAAAAATTATAGTTTGTAACTTTGATTGAAATTCCCAGCTTTTCAGTTAAAATGAAGCATTTTTTTTAAATTTTTGTGGTATTTAAAGCGACTATGTTGTTTAATTAATTATTTTTCTTTCTCTTCTCGTGTTTTGTTTTAATTTGCTTCTTTGTGTTGCAATCCTCAGCAAGATTCTTCTAAAGTTAATTACAAATCTAACCAAGTTAAATCTGAGTGGGCAGAAAAGATTAAGCAAAAGCACACAACTTAATAAGCAAATTAATTTCGTTCAAAGCACCGAGAATTACAATTCAAAAAAAAAAAAAAAAACTACTGCATTTTTCATTCTTGAAAAAATAAATGCAAAGTTATTTTGTGAAATCACTTCTAAAGAGTTGAATGACACACGAGAGAGAAAGAGTTGTGAAATCACTTTGCAAGAGTTAAATGACAGACGAGAGAGAAAGAGTTGTGAAATCACTTCAAAACACTACTGCGATTGTGTTGGGAGAAAGGGGCTCTTGTGGTGGAGCTTGTTGCAGTGGCTGGCAGCGTGGAGACGAGAGAGAAAGAGTTGTGATGAGGGAGAACGGAAAGAGCCATAGGCGTGAACGTGATTGTTGGCTGCGTTTGTTGCGTGAGTGAGGTGTCCCATGCACCAGAAGAGACATTTTATACTTTCACAAAACGGTATGTTGTACAAATATTTGTGAGAATAATATTTTCCATAAAATTATTGTAAAACTAAGATGACTAAAATCAAATTTTGAAAAGTAAATTTAATTGAAGAAATCAACTCCAGAATGTATACATAGAGTTTCAAACTTCAATCACACTACCAAAAAGATATAGTTTTCCATCCAACTCTTACATAACTAAAAAGCAATTATATTCTTGATGGTATCAAATTTCGTGATTACTCATAAAATATTGCTGTTGTCAATATTACTTACAAACATAACTAATACTTATAGTACAATTTAATCAAGTGTATGTAAATTATTTGAAAGAGATTATGTATTATTAGGAATATGCAAAGTCATTTGAAAGTTCTTTAAATATTTGCATTCTTAATATTTTTCTTTCATTGTCTAACAGTACTATATCTAGGCATGTCCTTTAATGTAATTGCAATATATAGATAATTATTATCATGTGGCAAATTTCTTAAGGCGGGATTTAGTAAAATTATAATTTATTATAATATAAAGTTTATTCTTATTTATAATAGTAGGATTAAAATTTGTTATCACTAAATAAAGGTTATTACTACATAAAGTATTATTATAGAGAGGTTTACTATACAACTAATGAATTATTGAGAGAACAATAAAGTAATTAAACCCATTATTAGGAATGTCGTACAAAGAACAAGGTTAACGTAAAGAAGGTATATTATAATTTAACTTGAAACATCTATCCACAATATTCGAATTTAATAAAAATAGTAGAAATATAGAAGAAAAAAAGGTGGAAAGAAGATTAGAAGACCTTAACCAATAACTTGGATAAAAGTTATTGCAAAGAAGGTACATGATACTTCAACTTGAAACAACTACTTATAATGTTGTAATTCAAATAAAAATGGAAGCAAAAATTAGTGAAAACAAGAGTGGAGGAACCCAACCAAAAAATTGAAAATTTTTAAAAGGAAACGGGTAAATTAAACTGTAAAGTGGGTACATGTGAAGAGAACTCGGAACTTCCACATAAAAGTCAGAATTCAATTGGAAGTTTTGAAATGTGCAAACAATGATTGGTTGGGAAAAGAGTTAAATAGCTGAAGTTATTATTGGGAATAACCTACCACAAGCTGGATAAATATTAACGCAAAGAAGGTATATGATAATTTAACCTCAAATATGTACCCACAATGTTAGAATTCAATAGCATTAGTAGAAATATCTAGTTCAAAAATCAAGAAAAGAAGACCGGAGGAATTCAACCAAAAAATTGAAATTATTCACAAGAATTGGACAAAGCAATGGTAAAGTTGGTAAACACAAACAAAACTTGGAACTTCCGCATAAAAGTTGAAATTCGTTAGAAAGAGTTGGAATATATAACCCATAAATTGTTGAGAAAATAGCTAATTAGTCGAACTTGGAACTTGGAATTAGAGATGGCCAAAAGGCTAGGCCGGCATCAAAGGAAGGCCCATAGGGCTCTTGTTCCTACCGTGCCGTGCTCATTATGTGTTTCATGCCGTGCCGTACCCATTATGTGCTTCGTGCCATGCCGTGCCTATGAAAAAAGCACGACAAGCTTTTTTTTCTTTTTTAATTTTTTTAAAAGGGCATGCCAAGCTGTTGACGTATATTTTTCAAACTTATGTACTTTAGTCAAATTCAATAAAATTAAAAGTTCAAAACTCAAGTCCATATTCAATAATAGTAAATAAATAATAGCAAGAGAATGTAATACTAACAACTAAATTAGACCCTACAGTATTAAAATTCTTTTTTTAATATTTAATAACAACAACAATAATAAATTTTTCTAAGAGTTAACTTAATTGTTAAATTGGACTTATACAGATTTATAAATTACAATCCACAATAACATTAATACATACATTTTTATAAAATCATGATATTTATAATTTTATTTATTAAAATCATGATATCATCTATTCATTTAATAAATTATAAACATAAAATAATTATAGTATTTTTTTAAACTAAGAATTAAATGAATTTAAAAAAATTACGTTAATGAAATATATTAAAAAATTTAATTTCAAGTTATTTGTAAAATCATAAAATTTTATGTTTACTTTCATTTGAAAGTGAAATGTGCTTATTGCAGTCATTTTCACTTGTCATGCTTTAATCTATCTTTAATCATGTCATGCTTTTAAAGCTCACGTGCCTAAATTTCTTAACCCAATCCAGCCTGTGTGGGTGCCGTCCGTGCCATGTGCCCAGCAAAACATGCTCATGCCGTGCCGTGCTATACGGACACGTGTCGTACCCGTGCCATCCATGTGTCACCCGATTTGTTGGCCATCCCTAATTGGATCTTCAAAGTTGGGATTCATTTGAAAGATTTAGAATATACAACCAATCAATTGTTGGGAAAAGAGTTAAGTTGCTTAACCCATTGATAGGAATAAGTTACCGCAAACTAGATAAAAGATTAAAGTAAAGAAGGTTGTGACAATTTAACTTGAAATATGTACCCATAATGTTAGAATCAATAGCAATAATAGAAATATCTAACCAAAAAGTCGAGAAAAGAAGAGTAAATTGGAATTTATTAACAAGAAATGGATAAAGTAAATCGTAAAATTGGTGAATACAAATAAAACTTGGAACTTCCACATGAACGTTTGAAATTCATTTTAAAAAATTGGAATATTCAACCCATAAATTGTTGAGAAAACAGTTAAGTAGTTGAGCCCATAACTAGGAATAACTGACCATGAATTGGATAAAGATTAACATAAATAATGCATTTAATAATTTAATTTGAAATATGTACCCATAATGTTAGAATTCAATAATAATAGTAGAAATGTCCAACAAAAAATTCGAGATACCATAGGTAGAGGAATCCAACCAAAAATTTGGAATTTATCAACAATAAATAGATAAAATAAATGGTAAAGTCGGTTAATGGGAAGACAACTTGGAATTTCCACGCAAAAGTTGTAATTCATTTGAAAGATTTAGAATATGCAACCAATGAATTGTTGCGAAATGAGTTAATTAAGCCAATTGTTAGGAATAACTTACCACAAATTGAATAAAGATTAATGCAAAGAAAGTATATAATACTTAACTTGAAATATGTACCCATAATGTTAGAACTCAATAGCCATGGTAGAAATATGCAACTAAAAAATGTTGAAAACACGAGTGGAATAGCCCAACCAAAAACTTGGAACTTATTAACAAAAAACGGGATAAAGCATAACGTAACGTAGGTAAATGAGAAGATGACATGGAACTTCCACATGAAAGTTGGAATTCAGTTGAGAGATTTGGAGAATACAACCAATAAATTGTTGGGAATAGAGTTCGATAGCTAAACCCATTAGTAGAAATGTCTTGCCATAAAATGGAAAAAGATTAACCGAAAGAAGGTATATAGTAATTTAACTTGAAACATTTACCCATAATTTAATATTAGAAATATGGAACAAAAAAATAGATGAAACAAGAATGGAAGAACTTAAAAATATTTGAAAGATGGAACAAAAAAATAGATGAAACAAGAATGAAAGAACTTACCCAAAACTTGGAATAACTGGCCAATATTTTGATAAATTAGAACGGAAAGTTGGATCTATAAAGTGAACTTGATATATTCACCTAAAATAATGGAATTCAATTAAAAAAGTAGAAATATGAAACCAAAATATTGTGGGATATAGAGTAGAAAAATTTAACTCAAAAGTTGAAACTATATACCAAGAGTTCGATAAACTGATACGGGAATTATGTATCCACAAAATTAACTTGAAACATCCGATAAAAAGTTTGGACTTCAATGAAAAAAGTGTCCATATAAAATTGAAAAAAGCTGGGATAGTAAATAAAAGAGTTCAACCCAAAAATTGGAATAGGTTACTGTGATTTTAATAAGTTTTAATGGAAAGTAGGGATCCAAAAATAAACTTGGACTAAGATTTTTAACTCAATGAGAATAGTAGGAATATAATACTAAAAAGTAGTGGGAAAAGGAGATGGAACTGCTTACAAAAAAATTAGATGGAATGTAACGGGATGTAGGGATGTGAAATGAAAACATCAAATATCCACATAAAAAGTTAGAATTCAATGAAAAGAGTGAGAGTGTAGAACGAAAAACTGTTGGAATATGAAAAGTTTGAATTAAAAAAGTAAACTTGAAACATACACCATAACTGTTGGAATATGAAAAAGAAATTGGAAATATGACTATTTTATGATATATTTATACTATTTTTAAAATTTTTTGTTCTATATATAAATTTAAAGTTATTAAAATACTTTATCTTATTTATTTGTAATTCTCTCTATTTTCCTATTTATTGTTATATATATATTTTTTCCATTAAAACAAATAAAAAGATCATTTTTATACCATTTACCAATTAAAAATCGGTTATACCAGTTTTCTGCATGTGTTGTATGAGATACAGGATGCATGGAATGTTGACTCATATATGTGTGTGTGTGTGTGTATAGAGTCATTATCTGGTCCAGGATTTAAAGTGCAGCAAAGTCGGGAAAAACTTAAAAATTGTGGAGTTTAGGAGATTTAAAATTTAAAGTGCATAGACCACGGGATTTATACATTTTCCTGCACTTTAAAATTTCAGACTACAATCCATATGAGGTCATCCTCACTTTGTGAGGATATCATTAAAATATAAAAAAATACAGATTTCAGTACATTAGAAACTATATTTTTTATGTTTGTTAGTGTATTGAAATTTATATTTTTTTTTTCTATTAATGGCATTCTTACTTTGTTAAAATAAAAATTCCCTCATTAGTATATATATATTGTCGCACAACTTAGATATTTATCGAGCATTAGCTGAGAAGTCTTACGTATATTAGTATACATATGTTTGTAACAATCCAATAGATACTAATGTTAATGAGAGAGGTTGGAGTTTAGCCAAGGTGTTAAAAGGGAAAGTTGAGGCAATTTTTCAGCAAAGCAGCAGAGAACAACACAGTGATAACATGATTACATGAACGTTAGACAAATAACATAGCATTAGATTAGTTATATATAAGTAGAACCTTTATAAATTAATATTTGATAAATTAATAGCCTTTATTATATAATAAATTTTCATGGTCCTGATTTGGGCCAATAGATTAAATTAAGAATTTTTATAAAATAATAAGATAATACTTTTTTAAAAAAAAATTATAAAACTTTATGGTCCTATTCAAATAATAAATTAATAATTTACTAAAATTACAAATATAGTTGACTAAGATATTTTAATTACATAATTGTTATTTGGTTATATAAAATATGACTATTGTTACTTGGTTAAATAAAACTCGTTTTTTTTAAAATTTAAATTTAGTTGGATCTCATTTTCTGGCTTTTCTTATTGCATCTAAAAGCTCTGAAATCGACTTTTCGAATTGTAATAAGAAATTATGAAGTTTTGTTGATGCTTTGTGTGCTTTCTTGCTCATACTATTATTATTTAAAGTCAACACTTGATTTTGTTTTTTTATTAGTTATTATTAATTATTGTTATTATTATTTTTATTAATATTATCATTATTAAAATCTATTAATTTCATCGTTGTCAGTAGTCATCATCATTATTATTAATTTTATTATTATTATCGTTTTTGTAAATTTCATTATTATCAAAGTTTATTAATTTATTATTATTATTATTATTATTATTATTATTATTATCATCATGATCATCATCATCATTATCATCATCGTTAATTTCATTATTAAAATTTATTAATTCTATTATTTTAATTAATATTAATATTATTATTATTTTTCAGTTTTATTATTATTTTCTTATTATTGTTATTATTATAATATATAAAATAATACTAGGGCAATAATTAACAAAAGAAATTTTAGTAACTTGTAATAATTTATTCCGATTCTAAGATAAATCAAACACATAAACGAGAATATAGTTTATTTCAATTTGGATTTCGATTTCAGACAGCTCAAGTAAACAATTTATTCTGACTCTAATTCATTCCGGCTCATTCTAATTTCTATTTAGTAAACACACTATAAACTTATTTCTCAAAGTTAATTTAAATATACAAAAGTATCATAACTAAACAGTAATTCAAAGTTCTAATAAGATATTATATATCTTATATAATTATGGAGGATGAAACTTGAAGTTGGAGCAACAATGTATCCTACGTCTCCAACATGTGTCATTTGAACCGGTCTTGTTTACATTATTAGTTCAAATAACTTTGAAATAATTTATCTAGTAAGACTATATATTATGTATTTGAGTGGATTTATAAAGTGAAAAAAATGAGGCATAATGAGAAAATGTTTGTTAAATTATAACAAGTTAAGCAAATAACATTATCCGGATTCTATGAAACCCGCTTGGTAAAACCCGGCCCACACCCGGGAAAATAATATCCGGATTGTAAGGGTTTTTGCTAATCCCTCCGTCTCCCCTAACAAAACAACACAGGGCATTGAGGGTTTTTCGTTCTGTGACTTGGACTCTGTAGCTAGCGACTCATTAAGTCCAATCAATGGCGAAAAAACAAAAACGCGAGAGATTTGAAAACCAGCAGCCATTCCTGCCTTCAAACGACGATGACAAATCTGTGGCTTCCTCAAAGAAACGATCCAAAGCTACCAAGCACCATCAGAAACAAGACAAAGTAATTTTCTTTTTATTTTTTACTTTTACTTTTTATTGGATTCGTACTTGTTTGTTTGATTGATTAATTATGTTAAGTTTTACAGATGATATCGTCGGGGATTAGTTCGAAGATTCTGACGGAAGCGATGATTCAGCAGAAGGAGGTTCTAGAAGAGTCCGAGGAGCCTAACGCCACCAAAAACGCCTTCGTTTTTGCTGAAGAAGAGCAGAGCAAGCGACGAGTAGAAGAAGATGAAGATGATATTGATGATTTCGGGGGTTTTGATGAGACTCAAAGTCAATTTGGGAATTATGAGGTCAGTGCTTAATGTCTATAATTATTATATATCTTGTTTATTAATTTGGAACTGCAAGCTAAGGATTTTATTATAATTATACCTGTAGCAAACTGATGCTTTATATTTATTAGTAAATTGTTTTGTAAAATGGGAATAAGGAAATGAATTTTAGAACAATTAACGTGAACATACGGAATAAATTTTTTGGAGAAATAAAAGAAGAGTTTAGTGGTTTTTATGTTTAATTTCATTTTTAGTTTTGTTTGTTGTTTGAAAAAATGTGGACAACATCGTTTAGTTGCTTTTTCAATTAAACATAGTTCCAGAAGTTGAGTTAATTTTTTATTTTAAAATTCAATTTTAAAAGAAAGTGGTGGCCAGTGGGCACTTTTTTTAAATAATTTTCATATTTGATGTACAGAAAAAAGGTTTCAGACCTTAATGGGTTAGTTTATTCTTGTCCTTCTTATTTTTTAAATGTATTGCAGGAGGAGATTGAGGACGATGATGAGAGATTACTGGAGGCATTTCTATCAAAGGATGCCAGTCCGCAAGTTACACTTGCAGACCTCATCATCAAAAAAATAAAAGAAAATGACGCAAACATTGCTTCAGGTTGTTGTTGTCATGATCATCAAGTGGCATGTCAGTGTCTTTTCTGATTTTGTTGATCTTAATCTTCTTTAAATTTCTGTTTGTTTTGGAATTATGCAGAAAAACGGCCTTTGCCCAAGTTGGATGAGTCATTCATAAATTTGTATAACGGGTAAGTTATTTTTATGTGGTTAGATTGTGTTTCTATTGAAAATGCACCGTTTACTCACCTGCTAACTTGTTCATATTTTAATTATCTTTTCTCAATAATTGACTTCCATGCATGTTTGTGGTGTTACTGTGATGTCTTGCTATGGAACTGTTTTTTGGCCAATATGGTAAAAGAAATCTATTAAAGGTCCCAGTATTGGAATGTGCAGAGTTGGCGAGTTTCTTAGTAAATACACGGCGGGGAAAATGCCCAAAGCATTTAAGCACATCCCTTCAACACAAATGTGGGAGCAGGTCTTGTACCTTACTGAACCTGAGAAATGGACGCCTAATGCAATGTTTCAAGCAACACGAATTTTTTCTTCCAATCTGAACGCTAAGAAGGCAGAACGCTTTTACAAGCTTGTTTTGCTCCCTCGGATCAGAGAAGATATTCGAAAGAATAAGAAGCTGCATTTTGCTCTGTATCAAGCTTTAAAAAAATCTCTGTACAAACCTGCTGCGTTCAACAAGGGAATATTGTTCCCATTGTGTAAGGTTTGTGTTTCAATACGACACCTTGAGTCCAGTCCATTGTATAAGCATATACATAACTTACTACATAATATGGACACTACATAATATGGACTTGTTGGTATAGCCATATGTATAAAGTGATGTTCCTGTTTAAGATATTCTTTTCTTTTATAGATGTTAGTCGTTAATGCATGCAAATTCACTCATTTACCAGTATAATCTCAAGTGGAAATGCATTGTGGCGGCTCTGTTTTGGGTAATATGGGAGGAAAGAAATGTTCGTATTTTTGTGGGGAAAAGTGCAGACAATGCTGAAAAACTGTGGGGTAGACTTTGCTTCTTGCTTTACTTTGGGCTTCAGTTTCTAAGGATTTTCAAGATTCATCCTTTTTCTTCATACATCTAAACTGGGATGAGGTTTTGAGATAGGCATTTATAATTGATTCTAGCCTTGTATGGGGTTAATTGGGATACTTTTGTATATCACAAATGCTCCTACGTTTTGTTTTCTTAGTAGACAGCTGGTCCACTATATGTCTAAAATCTTCTTCATTAATACATTTCTGAGTATCTTAATTAAGAAAAAAAAAGGTGGAAATGCATTGTATAATGCAGCTTTTTGTTAGCTTTGGTTGTTCATGTTTGTGTAAGAAGTCTATAATTGCACGGTTGCAGTTGTTACTGGGTTAGTGGGTCGCTCGTATTCATCAGTCGAATCAAATTCTCAGCTACTCTGAATTTGCATTTGTGAGTCATAATCTGAATGAGAAACTTGGGTCTGAATTTGTTATGTTGATGCGATAGACAGATGTTAATAGTTATATTATACTAATTTTACTTGATGTTCAGTCAGGGACATGCAACCTTAGGGAAGCTGTCATCATTGGGAGTGTTATTGAAAAGGTCTCCATTCCTATGCTTCATTCAAGGTACGTTCTATGTTTCTGGATATGCTAAGGCATATACAGAAAACCTTAATTTACTGGATTCTGGAATATAAAACATAGATTCATGGCATCTGCAGTTGTTAATGCTCAGTCTTTTCATTTCAAAGAAGTTTATGAATTTTAATTTAAGAATTTTTCGTTATGATCATAAGAATTTTTCACTAACTGATTACAGTGTCTTTCTAAAAAGACTTAAAGAAATGCAGTCTGTGTAAGCATAATTGGTTATTTGAGTATTTTATTTATCCGCATCTGATTTTTATCAAAACATACAAGTTCCTGATATCTAGCCCATTTATGAATGCCTGTGCCATTTGGTTTGGCAGAGTATAAACTTCTGCTTTATGAAGTCAATATTTTTTTTTTTTTAGAAAAAAAAAAGATCCAGGTATCTTATTACATCTTATTAAGTAAACAACATAGTTCTATTAGGCTGTAAATTGTTAGTTCATCCTTCCATTGTGGAAGATGCTCATTAGTAGTCTTTTGGGATTTTTTTTGCTGAATGTTGCGTGTTTTAAGGTATATTCTTAATTACTAATTCATTTAACAGTGAGCGTATGTACAAACGCACATCATTTGAGAGATATTTGTACTGCTTAGTTGTGATGGTCTCCTTTTCTGGGAATTTCTTTGTTTATCTTAGTAAAACTTGTCAAAAAGTGCTTGCTCGATAGAAAATTAAGTTCCCTTCTTAGGGAAATAGTTCTTCATATGGAAAATTGCTTTCGATTAGTTGGGCCCCGTTAATATAGTGCAAATCATTAATGGATTATTGACATCTGAGAGCATAGATTACTTGATGATTTTCTTCTAGATTATTTTTTTTGCTTGTCTAAATACTTCTAAAGAATTTCATTATTTCTTCTTCCTAAACACTAATGCTTATATCCGAAGCACATGGAAGCTAGTTGATTCTCTGTGTTTCTAGTTGCTAATTGGAATATTTGGTGTTTGCCACAATATGAGCTAATTTTGTCTTTCTGGTTGCCAAAACTTTGTATTTTAGTTTCAGTAATTCTATTGTACACGAGATATCTAACTCAAAACATCTCTTTAAAATTGCAGTGTTGCACTACTCAAGCTTGCAGAAATGGAATATTGTGGTACAACAAGGTATTCAAATTTCTAATATCAGCCTAAAATGATTTTTTGCCCCAAATTTGTATGTGTCCACTGTCCAAAAACAACACCTTTTTAAGGTGTGCCTGTGTGGAAGAAGAATTATGCTACGTACCCCAAATTTAGGAGGAGTATATGATGCATGCGCGTGCCTGTTATAACATTAAGATGAGAAACAGTGTGTTTAGAGTTACTGTGAATCAAGGTTTTAGCAGTGTTTATATATACTGCTTAATCAAAGAAATTCATCTTTCAGAGTAGTAAAAGATAATTTCTGAGGCAAATCATTTTTATTGTTGTAAATGATCTGAAAGATCAGGTAATAATACTCGTTGATTATTCATTGTAGTTACTTTATAAAGCTACTCCTGGAGAAGAAATATGGCTTGCCATATCGTGTAGTTGATGCTATTGTTGCTCATTTTATGAGATTTCTTGAGGATACAAGAGTAATGCCTGTGATATGGCATCAATCTCTTCTTGCGTTTGTACAGAGGTTAGTAGCTGTTTTCATTTTTTCTTTTTAAATTTTAATTGCCACTATTGGTTGTAAGTTCAATTTAAACCTGTAAGTGTTAACCACAAAAGAATCTGTAGATATGCTAAATTGAAATTTAAAGTATGGACTGCAAGTAAAATGAAGATTACTACCTCTTCATGACTATAATTTATGAAATGCTGCCTTTATTTGATTTTGTTGCTGATTTCTGTTGTCCTACTTAAGAAAAATATAACAATGTATATGTGTGACTTGATATAGGATGGGAAAGGGAGTGAGGGAAGGAGATTGGGATTTTTTTTATATTTTCCTTTTTTTTTTTTTAATTATTGATTTCTTCAAACAAAAGTCCTTTGTGGTAACAGATGCTTTTAATTTCTGTTTATTTTGGTGAGATTTTATTTGGAACCTTTAATAGATATTTGTTTTTGGTGAAAGTCGAATTAGAAGTTGTTTTTGGGGTATTTAAACTTTAAAACTTCATTTCAATGACCAAACTAGGGGAAAAAATTATCAATATAGCTGAAACAATTTGATTTGCAGCATGTGAGATGGCAAGGAGCTTCAGAGCCAAATCTGCCCTAATTGGGGTTCAATATTGGTTGTTATACTCATTGGTGCCACTAACATTGTAAACTAAAAAATCTGTTACGACTCGTTGAAGAGAATATCAGATAATAGATTGATCAATGTATATTGTTGTCTAGATATGGATAAAATTTCTCTCCCTCTGTCAAGCTTTCTGTTTCGTCAAAATGATTTACGCATGGGCTTTTCCCTGAAATGGCTGCCGCATAAAATTATTTTGCAGATACAAGAATGAACTGCGGAAGGAAGATAAAGATGACCTAAGAATTCTACTTAAGAAGCAAAAACATAAACTAGTAAGATTATTGTTCCTAATGCCAATAATTGTACCACCTCTGTTTGTTGGATCATCTGATTTACATAAGTACTTTTTTGGGCAGAATATGATTTCTATGCTCTCCCCCTTTACATGCAGGTTACTCCTGAAATTATTAGGGAGCTTGATAGCAGCCGGAATCGTGGTGAAAAAGAAGATGATCTTATGTCAATTTATATCCTTTGCTCTGTGAAAAGTATCATGTTTTCAAAGTATATTTACTTCCAGGTGTTTGTGAATGTTTATTTGTTTCTCCTTCGTTTTTGTGTCACTTTGGGTTTTGTCTTTTTTGGCTGCAATAGAACTGTGGTTAAGGAGGATATATTTGAAATTTTCTTTGAAATAGCCTGAACATTCTATTGTTGTCTTTGGATGTGTTTTATATAAATGCTCATAGCTAAGATTTTTTTATAATACATGATAATATAAGTATGTGTAAACAACCTTGGCGTTGGGTGCTTTCTTATGAATGCTAACAGTCAAGGAAATTTTTAATGTATGAGTATTAGATGACTGATATTGCCTAAGGAAATTATATAATTTGACTTTAGAAGCATGTATGCATTCCACTGGTGCTCGTTATATTTGGATATCATTAATGATTTATGTTAGCACTTGGATTTTTCATAGTCCCTTTGAATGATTCGATTCCTTGACATTTCATACCATATCCTATGTCTGTGATCAGTAAAACAATCGAGGAAGATAGGTTTGATATTCCAGACGTACCTATGGAGGAGGATTGAGTATCTATGACAGCCAATGTCGTTGATTGCCTGGTATGGTGCTCTGTTTCTGCATGGTCTTATTATTATTTGCATACAAGTATGTAAATGAAATACTTTAATGTTTTTTTCTTTTTTTTTTCCCGGTGTTTGGGGGGAGGGGGTGGTGTTTGTTCTGTTTTGCTTTTGTTATTATGTTTTTGTAATAACAAATAATGGAAGAGAAAGCCCTAAGCTTAACCCTATAAATTCTTTTATGATTTTAATTTCCGTTTTCACAGAAGCTGTTTTGTATTCTTATTCTTGAAATTACGTTGTTAATCTTACAAAACGCCTCCAGCATTCATTATCTTCTGTATGTTACTAGCTGCTGAGCCAGTTTATATTTTTTTTTTTTTTTCTTGTTTTGTTTTTCCAGACGATTATGCAAGGACACGTCTGTGCTTGCAACTAATTCAAGGCCAGGTTCCCAGTGCAGGTAGCCGTCTGGGATTATTGAAGCGATGACTTTTGATCTTTGTTCCTTTGAGATAAATGCAGTTTTGTATTTGTAGGTGTGCAGTAAATGTGGGCGCAAATAGGGCCAGTATACAATCAAGTTTTAGTCTTGTTGGATTCGAAAATTGATCATTTGTTTTTCCCCAAATCTGATTGTTATATCTGTAAGAAATTTCATGGATTTATAAATTTTGCTCGTTTAAAGTGTCCTTAGCTTAGCTACATGCTCCTCCCTTAAATTTAGGGTAGGGTGTGTTTTTAGTTAATATGAAGCATTTGGTTAATTTATCTGAAGTATTTTCTGTTCTTTTGTAAATTTGTATTATAATTTACATCAAACAATGATAATAACCAACGGCCAATGATTCAGTTCAACATTGTATTAATTCTGGTGTTGCATCAGCAAGGATGATTGGGCCTGAAATCTGAATCGGCCCAATAATTGCATTTTTGTCAACCATTGTGCAACCTCCAATCCAATCTGAAGAAGATAAGCTGGAGAAGAGGATTTGTTTATGAACACTTGAGGAGAGAGTCCAATTGAAATGAAAAAGATTAGTTTCAGCTCCATTTTCAATATATTTTATCGAATCAATATGAACCTCATAATAATAATAACAATAATAAGAATGGACAAAGATAGCATTATTGATATATCAGTATCAATGCTGTACGATTGTAGAATGACCCCTATATCTGTGCACTTTCTGATTCTTTCTCAAGACCCCTATATCTGTGCGCTTATACCATATTATTATTATTATTATTATTATTATCTCTCTCAAGGATCACAAGAATGAAAATCGAAACCCTCTCCCTAGTTATACGAGCGAGGTTCATATCTCAGACTTCTTGCTTCAATCAAAGAAATTTTACTAGTTGAGTCAAACCAGCAGCACGCAGTTCTTTTTCTTTCAACCTTGTAACAATCACATTGCAAGTTTTACATCAAATTACAAATTTTCTGTTAAGGTACAACTCATGCACATCTTTCACTTAATTTTCTCTTTAGTACCTTACTTCTTCTACACGATTAGCTAATGTCCGACAGTTTCAGGTCCTCACATTTACGGTTATGGCTAGCTAGCATCGATTGTATGATTGCAGCAGTTATGTACTAAGCTTTGAAAACTTTCCTCTAAAAGAAGAAATTCGGTCTGCTTTGTACGCTACCAAGTAGATTTTTTAATCATACCAATCGAAAGATGCATGTGACGTGCTACAGGCACTGCTTAACTACAAAAGCATATACTACTAGAATTTATAATCTTTCTGGTCAATTGACCTGCCACGTTGAAGCTCCATTATTAAGCCCTAGCATCATCATATACATCATGAATCCCGATTGTATTCATGCAATTAAACTCATTTTGTTCTGATGCTATTGCTAGCTACTTCTTGTTCAGTGGATGATGTGTGCTAAGATTTTTAAATTGGGGTTTTGTAATGGTGTCTAAACCTATGTTGTGTTGTTGTGTTGGCAGTCATGTGGGTGAGGCATGCAGTGAAGTTAGCAAATTGGCTAGGGTTTCCTCATCAACAATGCTGACGTGGATGGCGACGGATCAGTAGAACGTCGACACGTAGCCTTGCCTCTGAAAGGGACCCAAAAGTTCGTTTTTCTATGTATGAACAAATAATCCCACGTCACAGTTGATCCCTAAGGGACCATTTCTCTCATACCTCCCATTTTTCGACACGTAATGGCTTATTACGAGCAAGTATGTATTTGTCTGCTTTGTTAATCATTTATGCCCAATTCCATTATTCAAGAGAAATATTTGGAGCTTTGTGGAAATATTTCGGCTGAAAGTGCTATTTCTTTCGGTGCTTTTTAGGGCTAGGAATTTGTATGATATGAGTTTTATTAGGCCTCTTTTCTGGACCATTTAAGATTCCATACTTGTGGATTCAAGAGCCAGAACATGAATATCCATATCATTTCGTAACATCAATGAAAAGGTTTTCTTTTTACCAATTTTGATTTATATACTAATCTTTGTTTTCCTCAGAGATCTTACTTTTCCCATTAAGTTTCTATTATGCACCATTTTTTTCTTTTTTTTTTCTTTTTTCAAAGTTAAGATGACGATAAAAAATCTCACCCACTAAATACTAACTTACCTTTTATTATTCTTAAAATTTAGGTGATCGCTTATTGAAAAGCTTATACACGCAAACGCCAACTGAGCTATGCCGAAGGGCAAATTTTAGTTATACGGATATTAAGTTATATCAAACTTAAGTCATAGCGAACTCTAAAAATAATAAAAATAAAAATGGAGTTTTTGGCTTTCTTGTTCTTCAGAATCCGAGAAGTTTACATGCCCACGTGAAATTCTATCTTTTCAATAAAGTTTTTGTGCTGAAATCCTGAGAAAGTTTTAAGGCCTTGTATAATATTAATATAGAATCGGTTTGTTTCAATTATTTCCTAGTTGCTATTCTGAATGATGCCCCATGTGTGCCAATTCTGAGCTCTGGAGATTTTGTTCAAACAGCAGCCTCATATATATATATATATATATATATATATATAGAAAATTCGGTGATTGATGATGATCAGCTATCCCGATATACAGCTGACGTTCGAGTTCAACGTGATGATAGCATTACTCTCAAATTAAAATTGTTAAACGAAACGATTTTGGGTCAAATCGTGTTGTTCATGTTTAACTAATCTAATTGATTCATGCCATGTCAAAATTCGACAAGATTCTTTTGCTGATTTTATATCAACGAACTAAACGAATCAAATACTGTTAATTCATTGATAAAATCTATCAAATCCAAATTTTAATATTCTGATTCAATTAATAAATGGATCGAATTGTAAAAATTTCTATCCAATTCATTTAAGATTTGACACCAATTCCCTTCCGGCCCCTATATATATTATCAGCTATAGATCTCGACAACCTGTTAAAATGAGCTGGCCATAAGATGTTGGGAAACAGGATCCTTTTGTCGGGTTTGGGGACGCCGTGCTCCAAAAGCATTGCTCCTTCTACTTGCCACGGAATGAAAAAGGAGCAACTAGTCCAAGAGCACTCAAGATTTCTCCTCCTCCTTTTGCTTGCCACATGATAACAAACCCTGCATGCAGATGTCAGCAGGTTAATAGTGGCCTTTTTTTTTATGGGGGGAAAGAAATATGGCTTCTCAATATACCACGATTGCTCGCAAGTAGGCAGCAACATATGAATATGCTATATACTCTTTCTAACAATTATTTTAATTATTCTATACACTGAAATATTGGTGAAGTTCTAGACCACCCATATATATTCAATATTCCATATGATGCATGTTCTCCATCTATGACAATAGACAATTACAAATTTAATTTCAAAAATTAACAAACTTGTGGATGTAAAATTTCTCTGATGATCTGAAATCCTGGGCATGGTCTACGCAACCAGTTTGATTTAATTCTTTGTGTTGATGTCATCTTATTAATTGCATGTCATGATCGATACCTTCAGAAATTCATGTTATTTGAGTCATCCGTGTGTGCATATTATTATATATGTATTTGGATTCAATACTACTATGAGCTCTGTTTTAATCTTTTTGGAAGATTGTGATTATTAGTTATTGAATAAGAATGGATGTTAATTAAATTTTATCCGTATACAATAAAATAAATGCACGCAGGTGGCAAAAAATATTTACATTATCAGCACATCTTTTATAAGCATTGGATCCGAATTCATTAATTATGTATGTAAATTTTTTAATTTATCAATACACATTTTATGATCCGAAAGCTATAAACTTTTAATAACTTTTTGTAGTGAATTTTGGCCTTAAAAATCTTTATTAATTTATAATCTCCATAAATAAAACATATGGTAAAGTGACAGTACTACAATCAATGGCAAAATTCAGTGGACTTTATAAAAGTTCTACGCTAAGGAGTTTAAAAAGTAAACCTTTAAAATGAATGTGTTAAATTTTACTTAAGACGTTTATTCTTTATAGAAATTATTCGAACTTGGGGACCTATGTACTTTCAAGCCACAACAGATGCCCGCCACTAAGTAATGGTATATTCAGCTATCAGTAAAATTTTATTTGGTATTGAGATGCTATAACTTTTAAGTTATACTTATCTTAAAAAATAATTATAATTATAAAATAAAAATTAATAGTATGTAGTGAATATAGTTTTAAAATAATAATTTTAACAAATCAATAAAGATATAATATATTTTTTATTGTACAAGTATAAAATCAAATCGATTTACCTTCAAAGTTACAGTAACTAGTGTTTATCAAATACTTTAATGCTGAAACTTTTAAGCTACAGCTATTCAACTTCAATCACAAATAAAACCTAATTAAATTTTATAATATATTAATTAGCTTTATTATACATCACCAATGCCGACATTCTAAGATTAAAATCCTATATGAATGTCAGTTGTGATACATACTAAGCAAAGTATTACTCATTGTAAAATGGTACGTTCATACTTAATAGCATTGGTTTTGAAAATTTAGTAGACAACGGGGCTTGTTTGATACGCGATTAAGTTGCATTATTTGACAAATACATCACATTGTTGGATCAGGATTTTCTCCTGATCTAATCTCCTTCTGAGTAAAAATATATTTAGGTGATTGGTAGTTAATAAATAAAGAAAATAAAGAAGTTAAATCCTATCCATACACAATTACTTAAAGATACATAGTACAAGATCTTTAAAAGCTCATGAGAGCTTAAATCAAGAGAGAATCTCAATCTGGTAGTCATGAGAATCTCTTCTTTTTTTATTTTACACGCACGTTCTTCACATGATTATATGTAATATAATAAGAATGAATTTTCACCGGGATCATCAAACACCTGCCCCCAAAAATAGCCACAAATTCTAAGGAGCAGATATCGTCCTTAACTTTTGCTTCACGTGGGCGTCGTGTAATTTTGATTATTATTATTGTTTAATAATTAACCATTATCAAAATTATTTATTTTAATTGTTTTATAGCAATAATCTGCCCTGCCGTTCAAGGCTGTTATTACGATGTTTAGGTTCGGGCGAATCTTTCGTTGGTTTTAGTTGGAGTTTCGTCCGAGCAACACTTTTGAACCGTTAATATTTAAAGCAAATATAAAGTTCAAAAAAATTATTTTCATTATTTGATTAAATCATATAACTTAAGATTACATTTGGCATATAGGATCAGGTTGAACTGAATTAGTTTTGATTGATTAGACTATATTATATAATATTATTTTATATTTGATATAATATCGAATTGGACTATACACATACACACACATGCATACATACATACATATATATTTGTTAAAGTCTAAAAAAATTATTAGGCTATGTTTGGAAGCTAAAATTAAATGTAGGATTGGAGTAAGTTTGGAATTAATTATTTATCCTATATTTGACAAGCTTCACTTTGGATTAGAATACGGGATTAAATTTGAATTTAGTCTTAAAATCATGGGATTAATAATCCCAATTTATACATGAGTTTAGTTAGGATTAATTTTAAAATCAATTGTTTATTTAATTGACCATTATTTGTATATTTGATGTAATATTTAATTTAATTTAATAACACTAAATTATAACTAACCATGAAAATTGTTAATACTAGTACATGGTCGCTTTTATATATATTATCCGCTTACTTTTTGATAAAATAAAACATACTTAAAATATGTAATAACAAATTAAATTAAAATTTTTAATAGTTTTAAATTTAATTTAATTTAATCTAATCTAATTTACATCTATTTATCATAGTTATGAACATGATATATATATGTGTGTGTGTGTAATATTTTATTAATTGTCTTTTAAATTAATTTTAATAATTATTTTATAATTGAATATTCATGAATAGTTCAAATTTAAATTAAAATGCAACTTAAATGCTATGTGATTTCATTGTTAAGCTATGGACTTAATAGCATTAAAAATGAACTATATTAAACGACACAGCTTAACAACGTGTCTGCATGAAAAAAATGAGAAGGCCCGCATAAGAGAAGAACTATATATGTATATATATAGTGCGGATCTGATTCAGAATCCTAGATTTGATTAAAATTTATAAAAATTATTAAACCATGTTGTTTAACAGTATAATGTCAATATAGTATTAAACCGCATGATTCAATAACTTTCTTGAATTTTAACAAATTTAGAATCTGAATTAGAACATTTCAATAACGGCACGATTCATTATCGTGTGTGTATATATTGAATGATTTTTTAAAATCTAGTTATATTTGTATTTCTTTATAAATAATATTACATATCTTAAATATTATCTTAAAAAGATTCATCTCAAATAACGTGATATGCATTGATAGACTTGGTGAAAGAAAGTTGAGATTCGAGTCCCTTCTACTAAAAATAATGTACCTAAATGTACTTTTTTTAAAGTAAATATCATTGTCAAATTAGTTAAAAATCCCATTATTTTTCATTTTGAAAGAAAGTTCCTAAAAGCTAATGTTTGTTTCTTTTCATTTTTTACTTAGCTTCTTAATTTTCTATCTCTTTCAATTTTCAGCCCCACTGAATAAATTTGCAGAGTCCGTCTCTGGTGACATGTGATATGACATTGATCGAACGGTTAATGAATTTTCTCAATTATAATAGTATTTATTGTCTATCATCCACTAAAATTAATTGATATTGGTATTTATTGGGATTCTTCAATTAGCAGTGGACAAGGTCTAAGCAATTATACATTTTTGTTTTTGATATTTTTCATTTGCAACAAGTGCTTTCTTTATTACAGCAGCTGATATTAATTTTTTTTTTTCCATTTCTTTGTGCGTGGCGTTTGAGTAGCTACATCGAAGCTAGATCTATTAGAAAAATCATGATATGTCAAGATACCTCTTTATTTTTGTTCAGCAGATAATGATGTAATAAAAGATTTTTAAGTTAATTAGTTTTTTTTTTGGCAGTCGTGGGTGCATGAGGCACTCCATGAAGTCATCATCAAAAGTTGGCGTGCTAGAGTTTGCATAGCAATGCTGACCTGGACAGAGATGGTTCACTAGATGATAACACGTATCCATTCCAATCCAAAAGCCACCTTTTGATGAGCACAATTGATTCAGGGGGACCACCAGAAAGCAGATGCTCTGACCTTGGTCCAAGTGACTCCACTATTTTTTGTGCTTATTCTTTCAGTGCTGTTCGGGGTTAGGAATTTGTATGAAATAGTTCTAGCCAGGCCCACGCATCCTTAGGGCAAAGATAGAATTTACTATGGTAATGGCTCTAAAAGCCAGTACTTGAATATCTATAATTTGATAGGCATCTTCGAAAGTTATTTTGTTGCCTATTTGATTCTACGACCTGAATACATTTCACATTAAATTTCTATGAGAGTATGTATCATATACTTTTACCTACTGTTTTTTAAGTTTATCCTTTTACTTATCAATACATCGATTGAGTATTAAATTTAAGTTAAATATATAAAATTTAGACGACTCTTAATTTTTGAACTACTTTTTAAATTAGATTATACCTATAGATTTTTATATGATATCAAAGCTAAACTCATAGCGAGTAAACTCTCAGATTTTTATATTCCACATCGACTGAGTATTGAACTTGTATTAAATATATAAAACTTAGACAAACTTCTATATTTTACATGAATCACTGATAGACTTCTATACATTAATGGGTGGCTATAAGAGGATTAATTTACACGAATCACTTTGTTTACAGAAAAGCTCATTTCAACAAAAAAATAAACCATGTTTCTTGTTAGAATTTTAACGCGATAATGGAGTATTATTGAGATTGTTGGGGAGCAAGTGCTAAAACCCGAAACTTGTCCCAGTATCTACTGGCCTTCATAATTCAATGCTCACTTAAGCTTAATTAGTTAAATTGTGCTTGCCCAATATATTGAACAACTTAATAATAGACGTACGTGTCAAAAAGCAAAAACAATTATGGCTGTTAAGTCAGAAAATTTGTTTCATGCAATTAATAGTTTGCAATGCGTAAGCTAATAACCTTTCATAATAGTGAAGGGTTTTGCCCTACCTGTGCTTCAGATGCCACAAGAAGTTTCGCTCGTATCCAGGTGTACTTCAAATACTCAATAAAATTTGTTACCCCGATAGCTGAAATTATGATGAGAAATTAAATTCTGGCCATGTGATGTAGAATATATGTTGGCTTCATTCAATTTGTGGTTAGCTGTAACTTTTCTTACTGTCATTGGCTGTTTATATGTATTGATGCATTCATCAGTCCGCTTTATCTAAGGCTGATGTTTGAAGCTGAGCTGTGATCTTATGTGTATACAGGCGTTGGCATCTGCCATGTGCTATGTATAGCTTCAAAACCAGACAGTCTGAGGCCGGGATAATTACTTCCCTGAAATCCTGAGGAAATAATTAGACCGCCCATTTATTTTATATATTTTGCTTTATGCAATTTCTGTTTCTTTTCTCTGGAAATATAATATTCCTATGCTTGTTTGAATTTTCAATAAGATAAGTAATTAGGGCATTAATGTCTGTCAGCTGAAATCCTGTGCATATATATGGTCTAGGTAGCAAGGGCTCGAATGTCCGAGAAACTTTACGACAAAAGCTTTTATTTCTTGCTACCGGCAGAATTCAAGTATCAACATCTTAAATACACCCATATTTATATTTAATATAAGCACTACTTACATTAAAAAAATATGAAAAATCATCATAAATACACATATGTCATAATATAATTTATTTATTATAGGACTGACATAATATTTTGATGTATTTAATATCGGTAGAGATCGTCTCAGTTCATATATTCAGTCGATGTGTGATAATTTTTATAAAGCGCCATTCATGCTCTCTCTTCTCTCGCGACATGACAATAATCTCTTTAGCAGTCAGCGGTCCAAAAATAATTATATTTTATTACGTAAGTTTGGGAAACTTCTGGATGGTTCATTAAGTTGACGATAGGTGTATACTGATATACATCTTACGTAGTGATCGGTACATCCAATGGGAATGCTTGTATTGATACACAAAGTCTACGTCCATTTCATGCTGTCCTATTCATAATCATACATACATAGGGTTCGGCCAAAAGGGTTCGAATTAATTCTTATATAAAATTGATCTTCAAGTCAACATTAATAATGAAACAACAAAGAAAAATTTACCCAACAATTTCTCTGATAGTGATTAGAGACAATTTAAAAGACTCGGCATGCGTATAATTTTCAAGACCTAATATCGTGTGTCTTCAAATTTATTTACTTGTTTTGTACTAAAATGATAGGCTTGTTTAATTTTATATATATACGTATACATATACATATAAATAGATATATAGATATTTGAAAAATGCGGTTTGTTTGATACTTATAATTGATTGAGCATGCAACGCATTATTTAGTTGACTATTACATCAAATTGTTCGTCACTTTCCATGACAAATTAACGCATGCGATTCTCTTTAGTTCCCGTAAGATTTTTCAAGACGTTAATGACTCCTGAATTGAAGGCAATTCCTCTGGATCATCGAACACTTGCCACCAAAAATAGCCACAAATACTAAAGACATCTTGTCCTCTACCTAATGTTTAAAATAAATTATTTATTCAGAAAGCGACCTCTTTTAATTTATTGGCTTTTTCGCACCGTTAATTTCCTCTTATGATCTAAATGTTTCACGTGAATTAGTATAAAGAGGACTGGTACTGGTAGTGCGTGGCTATGCACACGTCAAGTTCCGAATAAAGCATATGAGCTTCGCAGCTTATTTGCTTTTAATGGAAGTTTGACATGCGCGCACTATAAGGTGCGCAACCTGCATGCACCTGATCACGCTCCTGGATATACATGTTCGTTTACTTTCATCGTTTCCAATTATTATTATTTATTGGGAGTTGAATCATAAATTAGTTGATGATTTGACTACTTGTGCTAGAAGAATTCAGCCACATTGTGGGGAATTTTTCAAAGCCGAATGCGAATTCTGTTCGTCGTCACACCAAACATGGAGAAAAAGCATTATACAATTTAATATTAAATGAACTACTGCAAATATTTTCTCCTTCCCTTAGATAGACGAGTGGAATGATATATAAAGAAATCTAATATAACGCACTGACCAAAACAACTATAAAACAGATTTAATTATCGTGTAAATTAAACAAATATCACTTAGCACGATAAATAAAACAGACCGGTTGAAATAATTTACACGTTATCATGTAAATAAAATATGCTAAAGGAATTTACTGTCGCATCTTGCATGCCGCCAAAATAATTTTAAAAGCGGCCAAGAAGAGTCTACTTGAAATTCATTTTCCTTTTATTTTCATTTAATTATTTTTAATTCTTTACATCATTAAAAATTCCGAAAACATGCGGCAATAGAAGTGAATATATATGGAAATAAATTATTTGTGAATATTTTCATTTCATTACTATTCGAGTTTTTTTTTTTTTTTCCTCAGTTTTTCAAAGAACTTAATGGCAACTCCATTTCATCCCATCCGTGAGTGGGTTTTGAAACCCCGTACCTATTTTTTCACTCAAAAATATTTGGCCATCTGAACTAGTTGGGGACATTAGTCTCGGAGACAACATGCCGTATATCCTTTCGATAATCTAATAACATTCAAGTATTTATTTTTTTTAAAAAGTACCAAATAAGTGGGTAATTAATTTAAGTAAAAATATACATGTCGTGTACCTAAAGATTGGGTAAATTATCTCATATTTAAAAAAAAATTAAATAAATATTTGTTTTTACCTCTTTCAAGTTTCAATTAGATTAAACAAGATGATGCAATACTTGGATATTTCTGATATTGAGAGATTGTGAGCCATCACTTCGAAAGCCAATCTCAAGAGCCATTATATATTAAAATTGCCAGGTGCCAAAGATTCAATGGAGAGATTGAATATCCGCAACATGGGTTGTTCAAAAAGCAAACCCAAATTTCATTTTCATGTCAATTTTTCATATCCAAGAAAATCCACTGGCCAAAAATCATGATGAGTCAAGCCAGCAAGCCGCATACAATAATATATAATTCACTAGTATAATATCCTCAAAATGGCAAATGGACGAAGCACATTACATCAAACGAAACAATTAAATCTTGCACGAAAACCTCGGACAAAGTTAAGTATTTCATTGGATACTTTTAATTTTGATTTGTATATTTGTCTCTTGAATTATATAAATGATATTGGACACATGCAGCTTGTACGTAGCTTTCTTCGCCGCAGGTTTGCTAATTAAAAAGCTATGGACGAGATTCACTCTGCGGCTACTGCAATCTCATGACTGTGATTTGCTTGTAACCAACAAATGCATGAAAGCACAAATAAAACTTTATGTGATAAGTTCTAAAGTGATTGATTATACTAATTTACGTGTGTGGATAATTGATCAATTATTTCATTGTTTATGAATTATGATTGATAATAGGGCTACATGTCCTATACGTACTGTGACATATGATTTTTTAGCTATTTGATTATGAGCTTTACATGCAAGTTTTAATTTGAGATGATCTATATTTCAAGGTATTGTGTTTCATATTTCATTTGTGTAGGATGAAGCGGGATGCATTATCATAAATTAATGAAGGAAAGATTGGCACTTTCCCGTCAGCAATTTCTGAGTTTTACCACTTAATCTTTTACAGTTTTCACAAAATCTTATTATCCTCGTAAGATTAAAATTTTGACGAAAAGAAAATGGTTGTTTTATGGGTCAAAAAAATGAGTTTTTAATTAAAGTTTTGACATGGGGGAGTAACGAAGTATTATGAAAATTATAAAGATAAATGATAAAACCTAGAAATTATAGGAGGAAATTTGCCGATCTCCCTGAAATAAAATAAATGAAAATGATTTGGTGTATGATAATATAAAAACAGTAGCAAGTACACGATAAATTATCTTAAAAATTATATAAAAAAAAATTATTCATTGCTTAATTAACCTGTGCTACATTATATGTCACCTCATTGTGTAATATGAATCTTTTAGGATTAATTTAAGGGCGAAATCAGGTGCAGATATAAAAGGTGCCTGGCCACCCCATCCCACAAAAAAATAAATTGAAAAAATAATAATAAAAGATGAAATTTGAAACATACCAAATTTTATGCATATTTTATATTTGGCCCCTTAAGTTTAACCAATTTATGTTACGACTGATTCAATTTTATGTTCTTCATTATAATAGTCCTCATTGTTGGCCCCTCGGTCATAACTAATTTGGATTTATGGCTTCTTCATTTTTGCCCTTGATAAATTTTTTGCGACCTATAATAGTCTTCTTATAAAAATCATGTTACTTGGGGTGGTTCGACAGTTATATGATCACAGCTTATTATTCAAATTCCTTTTTGAGTTTTGGAATCCTATTCACACCATATATGGTCAAGAGGAATTTGAATTACATTTATGCAGTGTTTTTAAAGAAAAAAATATATATATTGTTCAGCCAACTACTCATCCTAGCGTTGTGGGAGTAAACGTTGACACCAAGATGGGGACATGGCTTGTGTATGTTTCAAGTTTTCAGTCCAGTTCAGAAACCCTATACATCCTGTGAAATCAGTAGTAACAGGATAAATGAATTCAGATCAAATTGCTATCCTCCTTGTGCGAGTCTCTGACTCGAAGCTTACACGTTTCATCTCATCTCAACATCAGAGAGCAAGTATAATGCACATCACATTGCTTCTTGATATAAAAAAACAAAACAAGGCCATGACTTAGCCTGCAGCAGACCGATAATTCGAAACCCTTTAAGGCCAAGTAGAGAAAAGACACTCACTTATCCTACACACTCAATGTGTACAGAAGAAGCCCCATCCTTGTTGCGCCTATATCTTTAGTTTTTGTAGTGGCCAATTCATTAGTCTATTTGGTTCATTTAGTGCCAAATGACATGATGAAAAACCCCCATTTGGGAGATGAGCCTCAAAGAACCAAAACCCTGTTCAAATGGCAAGGGAGCTTCTCAATTATTGGAGGGCTTTTATTCAATGCTTATAGTTCATTGACGTGTTTTCATCAACAATGAAAATGTGTGTAGCTGCTATTTGTAATCAGTTTATTCTATCTTCAGCAAATGGAATGGCGACTTTGTGCTCTCGTTGCATTTTATCTTTCTCCACGATACGCCAATAAGATCAATAAAAAAAAGGTCCTCGATATTTCATAAGCTCGCTGATATTTTTCAAGGGATGATGTCCCATATGCCTATTTTGCATTACAAAACAATGCCTATTTTGCATTACAAAACATTGTGCATATGCCAATTCGCAAAAAAGGGCACCTCCACTCAAGTTCCAGAAACATTCATTGACATTTTAAAAGTTACAACTTTTTACACTTTTTACAAAGTTGACTTATCAGTACATCCTCTCTCTCTCTCTCAATTGAGATTTAGATAGATATTAAGTCAAGTCCACTTCTTAAGTCGGCAGGTGAAAAATCTTACCACTGATGATCGTCTACCAAATGCAAGTGTTTGATTTTTTTTTTTTTTTATCTTTTTTGAGCCGATATTTGACAGTACAATGATGTTTCATCGTGTTATTGGCAGGTTAATGAATCAGGATCCTCTTCTGATCTAGCATTATTTGAGCAAATTTTATTGATAGATAATAAATTAAAAAGAAAAAATTGTTGAATCCTAACCATACACTACTATTAAAATATATGTGGCAAAAGATCTATAAAAGATTATACATATTCAGATCAGGAGAGAATCCCAATCCCAAGTTAATGACCAAAAAACAATTGATCAAAAAGTGCCACTCAAATGTTGCCACTGCTAACTTCCCCATTGGTAACAAATTTTAAAAATCGTTGAAACATAATAATTTCAAACTAATCTGGCAAATATATATGATTATATACGTCAACGTGTTTCGATCTAATTTCTCCATTGTTATGATTGTTAATTTCTTTGAAATAGACCAAACTGTCAATTATCTAAACAGAAAAAAAAATATCTTTTTTTTTTTTGAAGAATAGTATATGATGGCGTAAGTTCAAAAATTTACAAAATGGAAAGCGGGTGAAACAGTGTAAAACAGAGGATAAATGCTATGTAGAGACATGATCATATATATACATAGAAATACCAATACATATATGTTGCTGTAATTTATGTACTTAATTATTATACACAATAGTGAAAGAATAAGCAGAAACCAGCTGAGCTCCAATGCTGGCTACACCAACAAGCTACAAGCTGCTCTCTCTCAAAACCTCTCACTGTAAAATCCCAAAAAGAAAAAAAAAAGAATTATAAAAACAGAGGAGCAGATTCCGGGGACGCATATGCAAGCATCCCTCTGGTAAATCTCTGCTTAATATACTGCTAATACTCTCTATACAAGCATCATCAACGCTTCAATCGTTCATGATTAATTCTTGAGATTTAGGCCTGCTTGGCCAAATCTTTCGCGCTTATGAATGTCCCGTGGAAGCCATAAGGAACTCGAGATGGAAGCTTAACTGTAGCTTCAAGCTTCAGAGTCATTGCATTAACAATTTGCAGCTCTGATTTCCACTCCTTTTCATCGTGTACAAAGGCAAGAATGTAGCCATCATCCTCGTTCTCCGAATTGGGGTCTCTCGGAAAGAACAAAGGCTCGCCCCCATACCTCTGATCTCCGTAAATAAACTTGTTTACCTGTCCAGTTAAGAGATCAACTTTGGCAAAACCTGAAACTTTAGGCCATGGCTCGGCGAGGGCCAAGTACGCGAAACGGGTCTTTCTTCCGAGCAAGTTTCTGTTCACCATTCCGGCTTCCAAGTTCACTTGCTCATCCTCGGAGATTATGGGGCGGCGAGTAGACTCGCCGGTCTTTAGATTGAGTCTAATTTCGGACAAAACACTCTTCAGACTCTCATCACATTCGTTGAAAATGGAGTCGGCAGGAGTCATACATGACCCAATTACGACAACTTCATCGCTCTCAGGCTCTTCCCAAGCATTCCAAAGGTGGAAACAGAAGCAATCAGGGGCATCAATCCACTTCGTTTTCGAAGCATCGGTGGCATTCTTGTCCAATACCCCAAATCTTGACACCTTGTTCTTGTCATAAATCACAGGGGAACCACCTCGGATCATCTCATTCAGCTTGAACACCACTTGCTGATCAGGCACCACAACAAAATTCTCAGTGATTGCGAAATCATGCATCATTGTAGGCTCCTCAAGGGGAATCTCAACGTCCGGAGATTTGATCCCTTGGGGCGAAAACCGAAAGTACTTCAAGTAAGGCTTCTTGACAACGTCATAACTCAGAGCAAACAAATCACCCGTCACCGGATCAACTTTCGGATGAGCTATCATTGTGGACTTGAGCTGGCCGCTGAAGTCGAAACGGCCGACCGTTTTGAGGTCACCGGACGGAGTGACGCGCACGTGATAAGGCAAGTCGTCTTCAGACATGGCCAACAAACGGTTGTTGAAGTAAACAAGGCCGGCGTTGGCAACGCCAGTGCCGTGGCTGGGGTCAACGAGCCCGAAGAGCGCTCTGCTGTAAAAGAGAAGCAATCTTGCGATGCCCGAGTGGCCGTGAAGCTCGCCAATGGCTTTGGGGAATACGGGGCGGCCTAAGCTACGTTCTTGAACAAAACGGTTTGTTTCAGTGAAACGACAAGAATAGCTGACAGAGCCTTTGTTGAATTTGACTGCATGAACCATGCCGTCTCCGTCGAAGAAATGGTGGCCGGCGACCGGTTCGTGAAGTGGGTTGGCTCCGTTTCTGACGTAGACGCCTTGAATGCAGCCGGGGACCTTCCCGGTGGTCGGGAGGTTCTGGCAGACGGGTTTTTCGGGCACCGGAGAGAAGTTTCCGGCGATTTGGACGGTGGGGTCTGCTGTTTTGGGGAGAGGATGCTGACGCTCTTGAGAAACCAATGCGTTTTCGACTGCGTCCAAGGCTAAAGCTGCTGCTTTTTGTAAGAAGTTCCATTTTGGAAGGGCAAATTTGTCATTTTCCTTGGGTTGTTGCTTAGTTGTAAGAGGAGGAGCAGACGGAGGGGAAGTTGTAGTTGATGGAGGGTATCTTGGGGACTGCTCGGGGAAATGAAGAATGGAAGGTGTCTGAAGAGAGCAAGTGATTTTGTTGGGCTTTTTTAAACTAAAAGCACTTCTTGCTCTTGAAGAAGAAGAAGAGGAAGAATCTTTACAAGGGCCCAAGTCTATGACTGAAGAAGTAGTAGTTGCTGCTGCCATGAAGATTGATTCTCTATTTTCACAAGTGTATTTGAAGAAGAAGCACTTCTGGTAGTAGTGGTTGTAAACTTGTAATGTGAGTAAGACTGTAAGATTTTCGGAGAAGTGCTTAATGTTTAATTGCTTTTGAGCATTGACTATTGAGAGTTTTTTGAGTGTTGTTTGCAAAAGAGGTGAACGGCAGGGTATTTAAAGGGGAAAGCAGAAGCAGGAGCAGGTCCACTCTAGATATGTAAAAGAAGACCACGTGTTCGATTTTAAGAGTAGATTTTGAATTTAGTGATTAAAACGAGGTATTGCTTATTTCTTTGACACGACCACCACTCTTTCCTTAAGTTTCTTTTTTTTTTTTTTTTAATTCAATTTTTTTCCCTCTTTTATTTTCTAAAATATTATTTTACGCAAGAGACAGGGGGTGGGGAAAAGTTCCTACCTTAATTTTAGAACAAATCACACCTTGTGTTGAAAGCAGAGAAAAAAAAAAGTTTAATATTTGAAGGGAAAGAATTGAGTTTTTATTTTTTAAAATTATAAAAAAATTATTTATTTGCTATTGGAGCATTTAGGGTGTTGGAGTTGTGTGAATATGTTATTACACGTATTAAAAACCCGCGTCCTTTCCTCAATGAGAAAATTGAGGGTGCATTGGCCCTAACACGTGTCCCTTCGTCTTTTTCATTTTGTGTCTTTTTATTCCACCTTCGAAATCTCCATCACCATCAAAATTGTTGTTGTCCCACACGCTCTTAGTCTTCGAATTATTTTCTTCTTATCTCATTTTTTATCTGTTTTCTCTCTCTCATTAGCTTACATAGTATGTTGTTTTGGTGCATTTCGTGAACTTTCTTTTCCAATCAAAGAAGTTTCCATGAAAATTCATGCTTCTTCTTACTTGGTCGGTCCAATGCCATTTGATTGAAAAAGTTACTAAAAAACAGGAACAATTGACCAGGTAAAAAATATGGATACGGAGATATTTTGTCTAATATTGATTCACGACCAATTCTTTGAAGAGTAAATAT
This sequence comes from Murraya paniculata, assembly GCA_030449075.1. Taxonomy (NCBI): domain Eukaryota; kingdom Viridiplantae; phylum Streptophyta; class Magnoliopsida; order Sapindales; family Rutaceae; genus Murraya; species Murraya paniculata. The sequence continues at coordinate 230,171 of JAEVFN010000059.1, read as the reverse complement.
CAACTCAAATTAATAGACGAATAAATATAACTTATGACTAAATTATATGATCCTCTCTAATCCAAATGATTTGACGAAGGAGATGTAATTGAATAAAAACCACGTCTATTTATATAATTAATTCTTTATTTTTCATAGGCAGAAACACAACATATACAAGCGAGTAAGTACTATCTATATAAATAGAATAAGATATCTGATCTTGACAGTAATTTTTTTTGTTTTTGCTTTTTTTCCTCTAAAACAAAAAAGAAACATTAATGTTTGCTTACCTTTTAAAAATCTTCCATCTTGTGCATGTTATTGGCCATGTATGTTTAGGATGTATTCGTTCATTATTTTTTTATTAACTATCAATTGTACTAATGTATTTATTAAGGTGAAAATTAAGATGAGTAGAGAATCATGATCCTTTTGTTATATGTTTTATCTAACTGAATCTACATCATTTGATAGGTTTTTATATTTTATTTATTCTTCTAATCTTAACTTTCATATTTTATTCATTCATCTAGATCGTAACTTTCTCTTTGTTTTTCTTTGATGTATTACTTCCTTAGATTGAAAATTGAAATCCATACAAAGCATTGTGAAGCAAAATAGGTCATGGTTTTCAGTTTGTGAACAGACCGTGGGGGGAACAGTGAATCATGTGCATGAGAAGCAAGATGCACAAAATATCACACACAAAATAATATAGGAATAATTTGGAAACACCAATTTTAAAAATAGAGGAAACTGCTGCAATAATATGGATTTGAAAGCAGATCACAAATAAGGTGGCATTCAAAGGAACCATGGGAATGTACATTAGTCCCAAAAGTGAAAATAAAAAATGCCAAAAATTTATATTATCATCTATTATAACCTTATAAAAAAAAATCCCTACCTGTCAAAATCAATATTGGAAAAGGTTTTATTTCCTAGGAAATGGATTTATTTCATTGTTAAATGAATTAATAAATCGGCAACAAAATCTGGAACCTGCCAAGTGTTCAAAGTCATTGTAGTTGTACATTAATTATTAGCTCTAGGTAAAAGTTTTGGCTCTTTATACAACCTAAGTTGACAATACATACATACATACATACATATTTATTTGTAACAGATTAATTTTACTCCTACCTTAAACAGAGATTAATTTAAACGACTTCCCATTAAATTATTTAATTCAAAATCAAATGCTTACTTCTCGACTAGGAGACGGTAAGTAATAGTTAGGTTTCCTTTCCTTTGTATTGTCATTTTTCGTTGGCAAATCTTCTGTAAAAAGATATTCTTCCTCTGAAACAAAGATGTTTTAATTTTCTATGCTTCTTTTAATTATTTTTAACTAATTATTTTTTTAGGTGAAAATTCCTTTCTCCCTTGATTCATCAACTGAATAATTTTTTGATAATTAGTATTAACGAGCTTTGAAGTTTCAATCATGGGCTAACAAACATATCCTCCATCCATGTTCTGCAATAAAAATTAATCAATATTTAATTAATTTAATTAGTGGGATTAGTCTTGCCCTATTGCTAATATGTCACCCAAGGCTTAAATTTTGTTTATTTAAACCACTAAAAGGGTAAAATATTAAATAGTACTTTTAAAAAATAAAACAAAATTATTATCGGTCGATTCGATAGACATTATGTATCTTTCCATTAATCCTAACATTTGCCATCAGATCTCATCTTATAAAAACAATTAACTTATAACATTCTTAAGCCTTCTATCTACGTGTCAACTTTTGACGGCGATGCCACTCGTGATCGGATTTTTTTTTTTCTCATTTAATTTGTTGTTGTATGATTATATATAAATAAGATTGAGTTTAACTACCTAGTGGCATCTGTCTTTTCCCAAACTTTTTGTTGTTCTCTTTGCTTTATAACCTATTTATTTCTTATAATAATGCTCAAACTTTAGTTTTTCATTTTGTTTTTAATCGATGCTCGTGTGTGCACTTTACTAGTTTGGGCAAAGTAATTATGTAATAGTTAGATGTATAAATTAGGTCGATTCAGAGTTGCACTTTCGATCACTCAGTTTTGAGTAATAATAGGAGATTAATAATTGGTATTTTAATATGTAATGATTAAGATTTTTATTTTCATTTTAATTTTTTAAAAAAAAAGGTTAAACTCAGCACAAACTCAATATAAATAACTTTCGTTAGAAAACAAGGGTTAAATGAATTATATATTAGACTCATATTTTACGTAGAAAAATTCCGCATGCCCACGCTTGGGACAACGTAAAACATGAAGTATTAAAATCATAAAAATAGTTTGAGAAATGTATCATTAACGGTAACTAATATAAGGAAAAAAGAAGTAATTAAAAAGAATATATCACAAAACTAGTGGGGTTTAATTGCGGGTCGCACACGGCAAAACCTACCACAATTAGATCATCATCATCATCACCAGTTCATCACAAACCAAAATTCATTAGCAGATGCACCTTTGATTTCACCATTAGATTAATACAAGCAAGCAAGCATGAATATGGGCATAATTTTGTGCAAATATGTTTTACCCTACTTATAACCTTTCCAAATTCCAGCAAAGGTTTGCACTTCTTAATATATGGAGGAATTAAAGGTATCCCATCCCAGTCATAATAATTTTCCAAATTCAACAGTCTATACATCACGGTCAGAGTTCGCGTCCTACTTTGGCTCCTCCTATTTCGATGCTTCCTGTTGTGGTTCCGGTTGACTCAGATTTAAACGTTTCTGTGGGTGAGCAAATTCGGCCTTCCGGTTCGAGTGTTCCAGATAGTCACCCGCCGCCGCCTTCTGATGTTGTTGACGCTGGCTCGAGCGAATCCATTCGTCGTCCGCCGCCTATGGATGACCCTTCACAAGTGGCCTATAACACTCCCTGCACGGATATTCCCGCGATTACTGATGATGGGGTGCCGGATAGGACTTCCCCCGGCTCTACTTTCTTTCGGACTACGGTCGATGCTATTCACTCTCTGGCTATGGGTACTCAATCCTATCTTCCAAACCTCCCATTTCAATTAGATGAGGAGTTTAGCTTCGGTGAAAATTTTGTAGCTGATGAGTATTTTGCTTCTGCGCCTGAGGGTACAGGGGGGGTGATTTTGATTCTGACTTTCAGTGTTGTTAGCCCACACTCCTCTAGTTCTCAGAAAGGTTTCAAGTTAGTCACTGGTCGTAAGTATCGCAAGCGGTATTCTGGGCGCTTACATTGATTACTTCTCTTTCACTTGCTCTGTATTGGTTTCCCTTTCTATTTGTTGATCGTTCTTATTCTTCTACTTGGAGGTTTTGGTTTATGTCCCCCTCCAGATGTACTTTTATTTTTAGTTTAATAATCTACAGGTAAGGGAGTCTCGCCTAACCCCCCCACCTTTGGGTGGTTTTAAAATTTAAAAAAAAAAAAAACTGTCTATACATCATAACACTTAACAAGTGCTACTCATAGGGGACACTTCATCATTATTATGATGCCATGAATCAATTTCAATTCCCAATTTCTACGGGTGGGAGAGCTCTTCAATTTGTAACCGTTATATATATAATTTGTTTTTTTTCAAGATGAACAACAAAGAAAATCTTGAAAAAAAATTAGCTGATGAACATCCGAAAACACTTTTCGATAATTGTAATTTGTTTTCCCTATTAATCACTTGTACAATTTCCCTATCGTATAATGTCATGTGTTCTCACATGTATATTTGTCACTAAATTTGAAATAGTCATAGATACATTATAAGAAGCTATTTTTTATTATAATAATCATACATATTACTTCTCGTATATCTAAAAATAATTCAAAGTATCTTAATTGTTACTTCTATTAGTATTAAATATTACCCCTTTTAGGACGAACAAGCTATTTTTCAATTAATCTCATGAGTAGTGATTGGTATCGATGTTTGCCACTTCTCATCAAAAAGTAACTTATTGCCTTAAAAATAATAATAATAATAACAACAACATTGAACACTAAATATGATGCCTAAACGAAAATTGATGCCTAACTCCTATAATTCTTCTTCGATACATAATTTCTATTGTCTGGGTAATTTTTTAAAAGATTTGAATCATAGACTCATAATTCTTGCTAGAATCCATAAATGATACATGAGAAATCATTTCAGTTATTTTGAAAGATAGTATATAGTTTAATCCTCGTTGTTCATTGACTCACGTCCATAATGAGCAGAGGACCATCAAAAGTGGGGAAAATCACATGATTACCGGTGTAATAATTGTCGTTTAAATTTAGTGTGTGTGTATTATATCAGCCACAATTGGAAATAAATAAGCTTAGATATTTTATTATAATGAAAAAAAAAAATCGAGAAAGTGGTGATTAGTTATCTTTGGTCGGATATGGCACATGATAAAATTCTCTAACTAGAAATTAAGTGAGTTTTAGTTAGATGATTGAAGATGAAGGAAAATAATGTTCTCATCAAGACATGTGGGTTTGTGATTAATTTGCTCGAATGATTGAATTTGGAGAGACATTTTTTTTTTAATATGACATTGATTAGCTACCACGCAAGCCTTTCGGGATCATTACTGAACCGATATTATGGAAATTAGTTAGATTGAAATTTGTTTAATTGCATTAAGGAAAAGTAATTATTTTTGTTAGATTCTCTTTAAACAAAAATATTCCCCTTACCATCAACATTGTACATAAATAATAATGTGAACAACAAATACGCTTAACGTCCGTAACCAAAGAAACACTAATTATCCTTCTCCTAAAAAAAAAAAAAATTAATTATCATTTGCTAAATCACTTTCTTGAGGAGGCCGCACGTGCAAGGAACCACAATTATTAGGTCTTTCATCAATAAGTGTCTTGCAGGCATTGGCTCACGTGTCCACATGGGGCCACATGATAATCTCTAATCATTTTGTTATCCCAAGATTGGTCGTCCAACTTCAGAACCATTAAAGGAGGAGAATTGATAAAAGAGCAAAAGGAAACCCCAAAAATAAATAAATAAATCAATCAATCAATGTTTCAAGTGTTAATGTTAATGGTTTAAATCCCCAATTGATCATTATAAGAATATTAAATCTAACTAAGCTTCTTTCCCCCTACCAAATCTAATAAAGTTTGAGTAATCTGGCAAATGTTTAATTTCAAAATAATACATCGATATGTGAAGTGTACTGATCAATTACACATAGTACTCTTTTATATATGTACATATATAAGAAACAAACAAACAACTTAACTTTTATTTTGTGAATCTAAATAATGCATATCTCTTTTAATATGCGCAATGAATGTAGCATTTATGAACTTAGTTCTATGTTAAAATGCAAATATTAATTGTGATATACTCGATCGAGACGGTTCATCCATGAGGTCGAGGGTCTGAATCTTCTCGTAAATGTAAGAATGTATTTACTTATTTTTTTTTTTTACAACAAAAATAATTTGATCAATTTTTTTTTTTTTTTGGTATTGCATGAGATAGTACAATACAGATATAGACATATAAACCTAACATACTTACTGGAACTAAATGCTCACCTACTGGGGTTTACTCGACGTATTAATAAAGTTGAAGTCCAACCTAAAGATCTTGAATGAAATAAACAAGGAAATATTACGTGGCAAACTCAACTATTTATTCGTGCAAGTTGCTCTTATCTAAATCAAAAATATCTATCAATGATAGAATAATTGCATTGCATGGAGTTTGGGTGCCTCCGTTGGTGGGCAAAAAGGATAATCTCCGAGAGAATAATTGAAGACGTGTTGGACCAACCGACTTTACCAGAAAAAACTGCCAACCAACGAACCTAGCACTAGCATCCACTAATTGCGTTAGAAAGAGAGAGAATTAATTTAATTGCTAATTATAAATTAAACTATGATTAGCACCACTTTCTAAGCATGACTTTGGGAAGGCTCCATGTTTCAAGAATATTATCAGATCAAAACTCTCTTCTTTCGATTCTTGCGTTTTGGTCTGCGCATGCATGCACCAATATTATTTCGCTCCTATTAATTACCAATTGAATAGATTTTGATCATCGATAGCTTGATGTTAATTAATTAGTCAAAGGTATTGCAATTGCTAATTGAAGAAAAAGAAGGGCAGGCTCTTTCAATTAGTCAATCGATTGCCAAAAGAATGCCTGCTGCGTGCACGGATCAAGTGGGATATTCATGTATTGTTTGGCAAGGGCACATGGAAAAACATTAAATTGGGAACATATATTAGGTATTTGGATGCCTGAAACGAAAGCGGCGACTTACTGATCCAAAAATCTGCAACACTGAAATGAATATAAAGAACTAACATTGATTCCTTTTGTCCTTTTAGTCCAAATAATTTGAGTTAATTATCAGGTTGATCTTATATTTTTTAAAAAAATTATCTAAATATTTCTATCGTATATTTATTTATATTAATAAAATATTTCTATCGTATGTTCTTTCCATAAATTTCCAATCAACAATGAAACTATGGCTATAATCTCTGTCGTCAAACATGTTAGTATTTGGCAAGAGTTGAGAGTTGTCTCAATTAGCTTGTATCATTATCCTAATTAATAACTAATTTCAGCCAATGAGAGGGATTTTTTCCATTACTTTTCATCTCGTGCACATTAATCTTTGTATCTAGTCCCTATCAAATGATATAGTGCATGAATTTGTTTCTAATATCATATAAAAGCTCGTCAACTTACAGTAGTTCTTAAAATCTACTTTTCTGAGCTTTTCGGAAAGCATTTCCTTTTTTCTTTTTATTATTATCTTTAAGCTCATAAAATTTTTTATTACAATATTTTCTACTATTTTTCGTATAAGATTTCTTATAATTATTCCTATATTTCTTATTCTTTTGCCTGTTACATCCCAATTCCTAAATGAGTAATTCCATGCATGTCTATACGCTTTTTTCTAAATTAATATTTACTTGATTTTACCGCCAATGTTTTTTTTTTTCTTCATAATATTCTTTTGTTCCACCTTTAACATATTCTGTAATTGGTAATAAAGTTTGATTATAATTACATTTTTCTATACTCTCCGTTCATGAACTATCCTCAACATGTTCAATCAACAAAGTGTCCCACAGACTAATAAAGAGCAATCAATTAGGTTTATAATGCCCAGTCTCGAACAAGTGGCATTAGAGGCAAACTTTATTGTCCAAATGTGGTGATTGAATAACTTAAATATATTAGATAAAAGAACTGGAGTCCGATAGCCCTGAGAATATGTTGAATTTTATATGTCCCACATTAATTAATAAAGGAGAGTCAGTTAAACTTATGAATAAGATAAGTCTCTCCACCTGATAGATTAATTTTTTGAATTTGATACATAAAAATCCTAATTATAGCACCCGACAATCTACAATGCTGAGAGTGCTTGTCATTATTTCTGTCGCTTTACAACCATTAATTAAAATCTGAAACTCCAAGGAACCCTCATTTCTGTCGTCTTTGTCCAGAGAACTCTTTTATTCAAACTTTTCCAGCTTCATACCGATAATTCATCATACAACCATGGACAAGAAAAGTTAAAAAGAAGAATAAAAAAGAAACTTGACTACGTCAACCATTTCCATAATATCCTTGATTCCAGTTGGATGATTATAGACCGTTCAAATTCCACATCTGCCATGTGTTATATAATTGATCGGGCTTTTGCTTGCTAGAAAAAATTTCATGCAGATGCATGATTGCATGCCTGATCTAAAATAACACAGTGCCAACTTATTGTTTGTTTATATATATATAATATATATATATATTATGCATGCATGAGCATGCTGAGGTGGTGTTGTATCTCGAATATGCCATTAGAGGCATCATTATTAGTTACAAGTCATGTCCATTTTACAAAAAGCTTGTTTACGTGGAAATTATGTTAGGTGGCAAGTTATCAGAGGTCATGACCATTGACCACTTTGAATTTGTTTTGAGCTTTCTTACTCATCCTACTTATACGAGAGATGTACCCACCCTAGCATTTGCCTAGATAAATTCGTTTTTCTTTTTCTTTTTCTTGGAAAATGATCTATTTCACAAATGCAAATAGGCAAATACCATAATTTGACAATTAATTCTTCTAAAATACTCGACTGTTGATAAATATTAATTTTTTCATATGTGCGTCTATTTTGAATATTGCTGATACATACTGTCATAGTCTTAATTAATTTGTGTCATGTGTGTGAATGAAATTGATTGAGAAGATCTTAACTTTTAAGAATTTAATTGTAACTCGTGATTATCAATAGTCTAATATCATGGATATAGAAAAATTATCAGCCACCCACCTAAAAATTTATCTGTTAACAAAAATTTGAATTTATTCAATTTTCCACCTATTGTTTGTAATTTGTATCAATTTTCCACCTATTAAGTTGGTCATTACACAAATAACTAATTACAAGTGTATTTCTAATTTTAAAAATAATTAACTGAAATTTAATTACCCATGTTCTCATCCATTTGATTGTCGTTCTTAAAGCGGGAATCACAACAAAAAAATCCAATCGAGCTCTCATGTGCTGCCAACCCACCATTATTCTTGTCAAGTTTGTATCATGCCATTGATAGCCCGAAAAATTTTAATTTTATCTCTAGTTTTCTTTGAATTCCACCCCAAACTTATTTTTTTGTTACATGTTTAGTGATGAATTGTGATTAAAGGTTTAATACATTTTTTCAAGTAAAGTTGAGATAAGAAAAGAATTCGTGTTGATTGAATGTATCCCCACCAATTAAGCAAAGAGAGAGCGAGAGAGAAAGCCAATTAACTTCCAATAGGCATTGCATGTGCAAGCCCTAAATTATTTCATGTCTTCTCATTGGATTGATTTTTGCTCTCATGATCTCAATGATGTTTTTCCCATATAATTGGGGATTTAGAGGGACAATAACAAGCAGAAGCATGTAATGAAATTGGACAGTTGAGTAGAGAGCCTAATGGTCTTTGCATTACTGGGTCCATTTCTTGTCCGGGGCCCCACCACAAATTGTTTGACCCACAGTGATTGGATTGGAGCCGTCCCGCCAATTGTTATCGAGGGAAGCAGTTTACGCTGGGGACATCTTTGGGAAGTGTCAAATCAGATTCATTTAATAATAGCATGTAATCCGGTCACCCGTAGATTGATGGAACAGACTTCATTGGCCCACTTCAGCTTTTCCAAACAAGACCTTATCGAGCTACTCCAAAACACTTATTTAATTTAAATCTTCGACTTGATCTTTTGCTTGCTTACGGTAACTTCAGGGGTGAAAAATTAAAATTATCTTTTATAAAAATTCTTCAAATAAGTGATGATGGTGATATGACATAACAATAATATAATATTAATTAAAAAGAAAAAAATAAATTTTTAATATTAAAGAAAAAAATAAAATCTCATTTGAAGAGTTTTGTATTGAAACTCTCTATTTTAAAGATATACATGAACAAGAAAAGGCTAAGTTAGATTCTTTTTATCAAATACAATGAACAAATGTTAGTTCAGATGCTCGTGAATGCATTTTGTACTTTGTAGTCACCTGGTTTCAGTAACTACAAGGGACAAAAGATTGATGTTTAGTGGATGAAATTTCTTATTCCTATATAAACATTTAAAAAATGAGTAAATGCTTAACTCTTTTATTAATCATCAGTATAAATATTATTTCAATAGATAACTTTTATTTTTATTTTTATTTTTCAATAATAATCCATGAGGTTTTATGGCCATATTTTAATTCATAATAATAGATAAGTAGAATTTCACAGATTTTATTATAATCTGTATTCCTCCTCCTTACCCTCTTGTTAATTGTTGAGAAAATTGCATGACGCTTATGCGTTCAGTAGATTACTTGAAACAAATGAGAAAGCTCATTCAGGAGAGAATCTTCGTTATTTGAGAAGGAATGTGTCTCAATTTTTGGGATTATTATTCTTTTACTATTCCAATTATATCTAAACTATAAAATTTTTAATATTTTATTTTATCTAAAAGAATAAAAAAATTGGTAGACACATTTTTGGGTTCACAAGAGATTTTGTCAATTTTATAGTAGGTAAGAAATGAGATTATTTGAACCCATCAAACTATTAATTTAACCCACTTCTGAAAAAAAAAATAATAATAATGCACATGTTTACTTACCTTAAATTATTATTATAGCCATTATAGCTAAACATCATGACTTTACCATCTTTAACTTCTTTCTAAAGTTTGTATCTCTGCATTTTTTTTCCTTTTGGTATATATAAAAGACTACTATTGCTCTCTGACATTAACTATACTATAGTTGATCAATTAAATACTTATTTACTTTGATATACATTAAACTTTCTTGCACTTTGACTTGAAATGTTTGGTGTTTTAATAGAAATGAAGGATCTTTACATGTGAAGTATTTGGTATTTTAATTGAAATCAGGGATCTTTACATTATATCCCATCTACTGTTTCATGATAAGAACTTTGAGAGTTTCAGACATGGAAAAAATAAAGAAAAGAGCCATTGTAACAAGCTAATAACAATGGAGAATTTAGTAGTTAATTATAAAACCAAAACAGAATCTAAGAGGAAGAAAAAAAAAGGAAAAAAATTGAATGAAAAAGATATATTAGGTATATAGGTGAGTTTATTAAGTAAAAAATAAATTTTTAAATTTAGATAATGGGTTTGTTTGGGAAATACAGTTAATGTATAAAAATATTACACATCAATTTATAGTTAAATCAATTTATAGTTAAAATTGTTTGTTATTTTTGTATAACTAAAGCTACTAAAAAGATAATAACCGTTCTTTTTATTCTTTTGGCAACAAAAAAGTTTTGATTTAGACAACACCAGACAGGCTGACAAGATAGTTCTAATCTCAGTGGACCAAAGTCAACTGTTTTGCATCTAACTGTTTGCTTGGAAATGCAGAGACTTATCCTGATGCCAAATAGAACCAAAATACTAAAGGAAACATCAATCTTTTTTAATAATTTCTCTTCTTGTTTTTCTTCCTCAAAAGGATAGTAAGTATTAATAATGCAAGGATATTAGGTAGCCAGACTAAAAGGATATCACATTTTTCACAACATGAATTTAGAGTAGAACAGTTATGCACAAATAATGTAATAAGAATATCCCATGGATGCCAATCCAATCAAAGAACATAAGGACGCCTGGCAATTTCTGCTCACGACCACTTCTCTTTCCCCCGCACTCAAGAACTCTCTGCTGCTGCTTGCTTCTTTTTATCATGTTTTTGTGGGGCATGCTCTGTCTATTGGTCAAATTGTGAAAAAGTTGGTAAGGATTCCTCTTTGCTCAAACGTGTTATTGATTCAATGAACTTCTTTTCGTGGGTAGCTCTACGTAGAATGTACAAGAAGATGGGTGTTTGGTTAATATAACCATTTGTGTGTTTGATTAAATTTTGAGATTACCCAAAAAAGAAAAAAAAAAAACTCAATTAGATACCCAAAAAAGAGAAAAACTCAATTAAATTTTGAGATACCCAAAAACTAAAATAAAAAAAAAAAATCTCCATATCTCATACTTTTATTAGCATATCGACGTCTTGAAATTTTAGTTTTATCATTGTCTCTTTACTATTCATTTCATCTGATATTGAGTCCATAATATATTTCGATTAATTTTATATTGTATAAATGAAAAATAAACTCGATCTTGTATCTTACTCGATTAAATTTAGACATGTTCCAACACTGTGTACTAATTTAAAAGATTTTAGTAATTGAACTAACTAACATTCATATGTAACTTAGACCTACAGTTAGAGGCCTAACAAATTAGGTAAAATAACTGTTCCTATTTATTTGTATTAGATCTCTTTTTATTGCCAATGTGAACTTTACCTAATATCAACAAGATTATATGATGACCGATTATTGACGTAGTATGGACAAAAGAGATATACACAAGTAGACATACATTTTGATTTGGAAAACGTGTGACCATGCCATTGGTTTTTTGACCATATCTTTGGCTCGCACAAATATATATATATGTTTGTATATATCCTAATATTACATTATGATCCTATACACATGATTAACATGTTCAACATAACATTCATACAATTCTACAAATTACAATAAATTGTCAGTCGTCAAGCCTCATTTTTTTTTGTTTTTTTCTTTTTCCTTCAAAACATTAAAAATATAAATTCCAGCCACCAAACTTACTTTAATTATACTCTTTTAATCTTTTTAACTGAATTTGTGTTGACTTATTATCGTTTCCTGTTGATATTGCTTTGTCTAGAATCCTATATTAAGTTCTTGTTTAATTTATGTAATTTTGTTCAAAAAAAAAAAAATCATCATGGTATGTACGCGCAAACTTTAGTCACCATATAATTGTCGGTTCATTCAGAAACAAACAATTTCCAATTCAACATTCTATACATTGAATTAAAAGATGAAAACCCAATAAATAATTTTATATATAGTACACGAAAATCACAAATTATTGGATTATATGGATTAATCAAGGTGATCTAAGATGTTACCTAAGCACAAGGATTAAATAAAAGTACCATACCTAACGCTAATGACTTCATCACGATATACACCAACACGAACTAACATTTTTTCAAATTAGTTTAATCATTTAAGCTTAGTCTATTTACTTTAGAAATGGATTATGATAAAAACTAAGACCGATAAAGTCGATAAAAAGTCTCTTCAAGCTGAAACTTTAGACGCAATCAAATAATGGAGCCCATTTTGTGTAAAAAAAATAAAAAAAAAATTAAAGTTTTGTATAAAAAATTGTATACATTATAACGTGCTAATAGCTTCGAGAAACAAAAGCAGGTATGGCCACATGGCCATTTCCTTAATTAACTACCGTCACCAACTTCCCATTAATTTTGTATAGGAGCCTCTTTATTTTATGTTCAAGCTGATAAAAGTAACAATTGTAAATCAATGATTGGCGGGGACGGAATCAGGATTTTGATTTGACGGAAATTATAACCTAAAAATTTTTAATTTGATTGGATTATACCATAAAACTTATAAACTAAAGAGGCCAATAGTGGAATGTATAAGAGATAAGCCATAAAATTTAATTATCTATAACAAAATTGTGCAAAAGATTAGGAGAGGGGGTCAAACATAAAGCTTACATAAAATTGGTAAATTTTTAATTCAATTTTTTTTTTTAATTTTTGGGACCTTTTTTATTTTGAGGTGCCCCATGTAGTTCCCCCATAGCAATCAAAAGTGAATAAAATAATACTTTTATATACAACTGGCTTTCGAGGGCGTTTCTGTTTTGAATTTATGCACAAATAATTTATATTGCTTTTACTTATAGATTTTAATATTTAAATTTAGTTAGAAGACAAAATAAAAACTAATATAGGCTTTTAATTTCTTAAAGTTAAAAAAAAAAAAACTTAATTTAAGCTAAATATGAACCTACGAGGCAACATCCATGCTCTCAAGATGGGTTCAAGTCCGAGCAATTGTTGGGACTCATTTTCCTTCCCAATTTAATCGGATAAGGGTACATATCTCCCCCGCTGATGTTGTTGGGTAGGATATCCCTCCAGTATTAAATAATGACAAAATTTGGACTGTATTATAATAGATTTGATCTAATAAAGTCATCCTAGTAAATTTATGATTACAATATTAAAAAAAAAAACACTAATCATGCATAAAGATAATAAAAAGCCTAGTATATATAATATATAATCATCATTAAAATTTATTCTTAAAGTTAGATCAAATCTCCTCTTATTGCTGCTGATTTTGATCAATCACAACTCTTAAAATGTATTTTTAATAGAAAAGCATGTTCAATCAATTCTCGTTTGTTTAAAAGCACAAGAAAAAGAAGATGGTCATCGTGGATGTCAATTTCATGGTTTCATAATTGATTGGATCGGATAATGAGATTAGCACAATCTGATTAAAACAATAATAATATTAGCGACCAATAATAATCAACAAAAGGACGAATTAAGATTTCTCCTTTCCAACGCATGCAACGGCTAAAAACTGCCGCCAAAGTAATTAGGCCGTTAATGTCACGACACGTTAACATTATATGCAGATTTCCCGACACCTGAATTTACGTGTCCCTGTGCCGCCCACTGCTGTCTCGACGCGTGTAAAACGACACCGCGTAAGTAACTAACTTTTGAAATTATTATAACAGTCAAAAAGGCCAACCGACCCACTTTAAGTCTCCTGCGTTTTTGAGATTTGAGATCATGACATTTCAACACAAAGAACAAATTTATTAGTGTTGATATATATATATTTTTTTATACTTGGGTGCTTGCCTACCTTGGCCAATTTGATTTTGTGTTCTTTGTTTAAGAGAGAGAAATTTTTTGTGGAAATTTCTAAGATCTATCATAGAGAGAAAGAAGTTTAGGTTTTTTATTCAGGTGGCAAAAACAAAGAAAACCCATGAAACGTTTTTATTTTAGAAAAAGAGAAAACTCTCCATTGCTCAAAATTAGGGGAAAAAAAAGAAAAAAACTAAAGTCAAAATCATATCACTCTAAAACACTTGATGTAAACTTACGTGCGGAAAAACTCATCTTAGAATATTCGATAAGCAATTGAATTTTAGAGATAACCAAATATTTTGCTTGACTATTTTCATTCATTGGAGATTAATTAATTAGCTTTCCACCCGTTTACTTCAATTGTTCAATGAATGTTACTTATTTGATAAAGAATTAGAATCGTGATATAAACTGCACCTTTTTTTTCTTTTTTCTCTTGTTGCATTTTTTTGGGTTGCCTACCTACCTTGACCAATTTGATATAGTTTTCTTTGCTTGTGAGATATTATAAGCACTATCATAAGAAGAAAGAAGTTTAAAGTCCATTTGGGATTACTTTTAAGAAACTCAAAAGTGATCTAAAAAAGTTAAAAACTTAATTTTTGTGTTTAGTAACTTTTTTTATAAATCACCTGTGGCAAAATCATTCCATTTTATAGTAGATTTTGAAAAGTAGAAACACACACACGCAAATGCATATAATTATAATTAGGGAAAGAAAATCAATAAAAAAAAATAATAACCTTAAAGAAATTATAATTATTACTAATTATATTGAGATAACAAAATTTAAAAAAAAATAAAATTAGTCATATAAAATATTCATTTTAGTTATTAAATATTATATATACACAATAAAAAAAATATTTTAATAATGTTTATAAATGTGTAAATAAATTTTATTTAACATTATGTCCAATTCAGTCATTTATATTCTTATAATAGTTTAACAGTAATATTTATTAAACAAAAACAATTGTTTTTAAAACTCATAACATTTTTAAAATAAATTTTACCAAACATTTAACTGATTCGCTTTACAGTTGATTGTTTCGACAGCACAACTAATGACAATTATTTTAAAAATTACAACAGTACCAAACTAGCTGTTAGTCATTGATTGATTTTGAATACTATTTGATTGTTTTCATTTATTGGAGATTGATTGATTTTTACCTATTTACTTCAATTTTTCAATGAACCTTTAGTTATTTAGTAAGGAATCAGAGTCTTGCCGTATTGAATGTTAATCTTATGTTATATATAATATTAAAATTTTATACACACACACCCCCACCCACCCCACCAATCATAACAAGCTTTTCTGCCTAAAAATTTTGTGAAAAGCATGTTTGGAAAAAAAAAAAAAAATATATATATATATATATATATATATATATATATATATATATATATATATATTTATTTATTTATTTATATATATCCATCATTTTCATTTGTCAATATGTCAATATGCAGCTGCTGGGGTAGCACATAAATTTTGCTAATTGGTTTTCAAATAATCAATGTATTACAGGTTTGAGCCTTGTTCCTTCAACATGGGCCTAAGCCCAATTTCAACAGTATTGTCTCTACAGAAGCTAGAGTTTTGGGTTATTAAAATAGTGGTTCTAAGTACACACCAACATTTTTCCACCACTCTCTTTGCGAATGCATTTGGAGTTTCAGCTATTTCAAATTTTAAATTTACTTTGAATATGCCTAACGACATATTTTGAGCAGCAGTTTAGTTTTCATTTAAATAATATTCAAAGAAAATTATAATTTTATATAATATGTATGTTGTGAATCTAATTGGGTAGTATCTAAATTATGCATACAAATAACATAAAGAATTGAAAGTTAAAGGAGTGGAATAATAATAGCAAGTCAATAAGAGAATAGGTAGCAAAGCTCTTTTTCATTTCATTTACAAGCAGCTATTGAGTGGTGGAAGAGTTTACCACATGCACCAAACTTACTAAATTCAGTTGTGTGAAATACACAACACAAATACAAATGGTCTATTTTGCAACTCAAAATGTTGTGTGTAATGCACTCTATAATTCGATATTTGTGGGCTACACAATACAAATCTTAAGAGGTGGATAGACATAGACCTTGTTTGGGATTGTTTTTAGGAAGTTTAAAAGTGATTTTAAAAAGTTAAAAGTTAATTTTAGCATTTGACAAAATTTTTTTAGAAATCATTTGTTTTTATCAAAATCGCTCTGTCCCACAGCATATTTTGAAAAATAGTGAAATAATCTGATTTTGATAATCAACTTTATACTTAATACAATTTCATATATATCCTTATATATATTATAAAAATCTAAAATTATCCTTATTAATTAGAAAATAAAAAATTATTACTTTAGAAGATTATTATTATTAAACAAAATAAATAAATAAAATTAATAATATATAATATTTATTTTAGTTCTCAATTATTGCATATACACAATTAAAAATATTTTATATACATGTTTATGTATATATAAATAAATTTGATTTAACATTATGTCCAATTTATTCATTTATATTTTTACAGTAGTTTAACAGTAAGATTTTCTAAATACATACGATTATTTTTAAAATTCATAACATTTTTAAAAATAAATTTTACCAAACATTCAATTGATTCCCTTCACAGCTGATTATTTTTAAAGCATAGCTGCTAATGATTATTTTAAAAGTTACATCATTACCAAACTAGCCTATAATCCCATAACACTCCCTCTTAGATATCCATCACTTGATGATAATTGTATTTATGTTTTGCTTGGAAAAAACCCTATGGAATAAAAAACCGAAACAAAAGAAATATAATTCAACAAATCATAAAGTAATAGCATATGTGCTTCAAACCTACCTCGTTACAAACTTTGGATAGTAAAACCCAGTGGGATCAAAACTTATTAAGGGAAAAAGAGTACAATGCACATGGACTAAATTATTCACAGAAGTTCTTTTCGAGAAAGATTATGCTCCCCTAGTGCTCTTGTTGTGTGCTTAGTGCTTCCTTGGTAATAACATGTATCAAATTGATAACCTATTCAATCGACATGTCAATACATACACTATCACATGTTGATATAAGGAAGCTTTTGTTAATAGTCCTATAAAACTATAAGCAAAATATATCTAATATCTCATCCACAAACGAGTTTTATGCACTTCATAAAAAACCTAAAAATGTATCATCAACAAGATCTAAAAATTTTTTTAGTTCACAAGATAAAATAATCATAATAGCAAACTATATTTTAATAGTTACTCGTGAACACAAAAATCATCAATGACTGCATTCTCGATGATCCCACATTTTGATATGTAAGTAAAGATATTTAATTATTTTCACTATGGCTTTAGTCTCACCAAAGACCGAAAGCCCTTTTTAAAAAATTACCCAAAGTCAACAAAAACCTTATTGTTTCTAGACTCATGTGCATTATCAAAACTTTATACTTTATAGGAGATATTATGTTTACCGTATGTTTTGCAGACTATTATTTTCATGAGACAAGTTTTCCTCCATTAAGAGAAAGAAAAATGTCTCATGTGGCAAGACGTGACCTTCCTAAGAAAGTGTCAACCATGTCTCATCTATATCTTCACACCTTTACGAGTGTAAAGTATGGAAGGTAATTCATTTACAACAAATAGCAAATGCATCTACAGATGCAGTAACTGTAATTAAGTGAGTTACTAATGTACTTAGCTAGGTCAATATTCTTTACAGACAATTTCTAAGCAGTTGAGGAATTATCCACGGCACACCTGAAGTGTGATAGACTACTTGATTCAAAGGTTCCTCCAAAGATGAAAGTTATTAGTTAAATCCTACTACAAATAATGCTCCAAAAAAGTGGATAGTCTTTGAGAAAAGGCTGGGGCCTTGATGGATATCACTTGCCAGGGGGTCAAAAACACTTCATAATTGTCGGTGAGATAAAACCAACGAAAATCGTCGTTGTTCTTTTCAAGACAACTATAATTTACGCTTAAACTTCATATGTCTATAATTTATAACAAAACATATGTATGCTAAATTTCAGGATAAAAAAGTATATAAATGAAAAAAAAAAAAGAAAATTAAATAGGTAATCCTTTAATTATAAGGACGCTTCCATTGTCAATTCGATATAGATCCTCTACTTCGTCTATAATCTTTTGTCTTTAGACTTTGCTAGCAATGTAGTAGAAAATAGATATAAAAATATTTTGGTTGTTTTTATTTTCCGATGTGGAAGATCTAATTTAATGGCAACTACAAGCACACTTGCAAGCATAGTTTCATTAATTGGGAAACATCTAGATTATGTATACAAATAATATAAAGAATTGAAAAGCTAAAGGAATAGCGATAATACATAAACAAATCAATACAAGAACATAAACAAATCAATACGAGAATGGCTGGCAAAGCTCTTTTGTAATTAATCATCTGTCTCCATATTCTCATTTCACTTTCAAGCAATATTGGCCGCTACTTATAGCTTTTGATCAAGCATGTATTGAGCGTGGAAGGGTTCGCCACATGTACCACACTCCCTAAATTTGATTATGTGAAATACACAACACAAAGACAATCGTTTATTTTACGACTTAAGGTGTTGTATGTAAAACACCTTCTAATCTGATGTGTGCATGCTACACTTAAGACGTGGATAGCCAAATGATCCAAGCCCCAAGGACTGTCCAGATCTCCAGGGCCCAAGGGTCTCCAAGTTCTCCAAGCCCGAAAGGCTCACAAGTAGGGATGGCAATTTTCGGGTCCGGGTCCGGGTCCGGGATTGGCCTTTTCGGATCCGAAGCCGGATACAAATTTTTTATACTGGACCCGCATTTGAGCCCGATTTTTTTTTTAATTCGGGTCTGGGCCGGGTTCAACCCGGAAAAATTCGGGTACCCGAATTTCGGGTTTTGAACCCGGATTGCTAAATTAAAAAAAAATTGAAAAAAAATTACTCTAAAGAAAATCAAATACAAATCACATGACATATTTAAATTTTAAAACAAATACAATATAAGTATAGAATCTAAAATTCAAAGTTTCAAAGCAATAAACATTCACAAATACAAATCCATAACATAAATCTACAATATTCAAATCTTCTATTTATATTAAATGTTTTATAAACAATTAATATTAAAATAAAAAATCTGGATCTAAGTTTCGAATTTACAGATTTACCTAAACCCGGATCCGGACCCAGAAATATACGGGTTTTAAAAATTGAATCCAGATTTCAGATAAAAATAAATTCGGTACGGGTTGAACTCAGCCCGGATTTTTCAGGTTCGGTCCGGGTCCGAACCGGGTCCGGGTTTGACTGCCATCCCTACTCACAAGTGCCTAGGCAAAATGAATCCAAGTGCCCCAAAGTGATATGGGTGAAGACTCGAAGTGCTTCATGGTTCAAAGCGCAACGCTAACGAGGATCTTACTAAGTTACGTAGTAGTTTAATTTGTAATAATTTAAGAGTTATACCAAATAAGTTAAACACATGTAGCGTTTGTTTTTTTATCTGAAATCTGAATGGGTCTAAATTTAGCTAAAGTCTGAATAGGTCTGAATTTCATATGTCTAACTAACATGTTTATTTTTTCTTTTTCAATATCTGAATATAAGTGGCATCTTGTTTGTTTTTATAAATAAAAAAAATCCGAAATATGATTATTTGACATTTATGTTCTTATAAAAATTATTTATACTTGTTACAAATTTTAAGAGTTAAATACGTGCACATTACAATTAAAATCAAACATATGTAGAATTAGATAGTAATTGATCTTTAAATAAAAATATTATTACATTACTCCAAATGCAAAATTTAATCAAACTTATTATACTAGTTAAAAAAGACAAAACATACCTTAACAAAGGAGATTCAATGGGTTGTGATTGAAGAATTTCAGTGCTAATAAAAAAGAGAACAAATAGAAAGAATAATTGAATATAAATTAGAAAGAGATAAAAAAGGAATTAAGTTTACCATACGGGAAATATGTATATTTAATAGGGATATTATTGGAATATAATATTTATTTTTCATTCAGACTTTTTTTCATTCAGATAAAAGTCACAGAACTTTACTTTTTCTATTCAGATATAAATATCTGAAAATTAGATATAAGTTACAAAAAACAAACAAACAAATTTAAAAGAAATATCTGAAATTAATAAATTTTCAGACTTTAAATATTTAACAAATAAGTTCATAGTTTACTTATTAAGTTTGATTTTTTTATTAACCTTTAATCATCGAATTTAGAACAATAATACCCGCAAGAGGCTATGACAACGAATGATTTCCTTGTTCGTGGAGCTGAGTGCATTTCACTTAGAGTCACGTGTTCCTCCCTCATTGCCGGTAATAATCAACCTACACTAATTGGCTTGTGTTGATCAATGAGGGATGATTACATCGTCCACTGATTCTGATACTTAAACCTTTAAGAAGGAGAAAAAAAAAATATACCTTTTAGTGGGTACTTAGGAGACAAAGTTGGACACATGGCAATTATGTAGGCATTTGGAAATCTTTTTTGAAGTGAGCATATAACTTTTACCTTATGCCGACCAACAAATATACAGTTCGATAACTTTGGTGAAAAATCAGCAATGAAGAAGGACTTGATTGATTGGTTATTTACAAACTATTAGTGTCTTTCAAATTTTGAATAAAAGTGAGGAGTTATCCGTAGACTATAACAAAATAGGAAAGTTAAAATAGCAAGATGAAAATATTCAGACCAAAGTAAAAGCAGAGAAAAATCAGTTGTCCTGTTTTCAAGACAAAATGATGTCACGAGTAGACAGCTAACGCCATCTTTTAATCAATAATCATCTCTGATCTCCCCCTGAGTTCATGAAACGTCATTACTCTTGGGTTCCCACTCCAAACAAAATTCAATTCAACGGTGATCTCATGAGCTGTGACCAGACGAAAGTCACAGCTTCGTGATGTGCAAAAGCCGCCTGTTAGCTCCCGCTCCCACCAATACAGTGAACTTAACCTCGCGTCCAGGGGTGAAAAAGAAATTAACAAAAAGAGAAAATAGCCCCTCGAATTCTAAAGCAGATCGTCAAAGTGGTTCTCATGAATTACTCACGGGCCTAAGAAGGGAGACAAAAAAAGAAAAAAAAACAAACACCATCTTCATTTTTCAAAGCCAATTACATTTTTAAGCAGAAGGTAATTACTTTTATTTGATTCTGCTTCTTCTGCTGCTCTTCTTGTTTTATAATTTTTATGTAGAAAGTTTCAATTTTGGTAAGAAATTGGACTCCTTTGACTTGAGTCCTCAAATTGGTTAATTTTTTCTTGTCTGGCTACTGGATGTATAGTTTTTAATTTTATTGACTTCTGGGTTTCTCATAATTTGGTTTCTATATTTTTGTTATGTTGCAGCTGAAATTTTAGTACTGTTATATATACTACTTTGCCAGAGATGATGGTTGTAAAAGCGCAACATTTATCCGATTTATTTGTTATGGTTGATTTTGGGCAGGTAGAAGGTAGGATTAGAGTGTCAAATAAATTTGTTATTTTTTCTGTTTTCTTGTTCCAATTTAGTATATCTTTGCCTTTGTATGTTGGTTTCCAGCAGAATTGCATCTTTCTTGAGGTTCACCTTTTTCTCCAATCGTTTGATCTTCTTGTGTTAGATTTTTGGGCCTTTTCAGGGGAGCTAGCATGAGTCTTCTTGTTCTTTATCTTTTTTGGTTTTGGTTCCTTTTCCATTTCGCTGTTATAGTACTAGCCTCGCAATTTCACCAATTAAAGCTATTTGAAACAGTGGATTAGAGTAAATGTGATTGATGTCTCAGTTTTTTACTTTTCCAGTAGTTATTGTGGATTGAGGTTGAGCTTCTGCTGTCTCATTAGAGTTATCATTTTGATCTCTCTCTCTCTCTCTCTCTCTCTCTCTCTCTCTCTCTCTCTCTCTCTCTCTCGCTCTCTCTCCACACACACACACACACACACTCTGTGTGTGTGTAGTTTAGTTACATTGCACCCACCCTTCCCTGACCCCAAATTAAACATATCTGATTGGATCCAACCATGAAGAAGTTATCATTTTATATTAATTTGTTGATATGAACCATTCAAAGTTGGAATTTTGGTCCGGTTTATGCTCAGGCTGTGTGATTCATTTCTTCTGTCAGATGTTCACGTGATCAATAAATGGGATTGTTTAAATGTACTATCTTCTGTTGCAGGTATGTAAAGGAGGGAGAATCGGCTAAGGTGGTTCAATCAAAATGGAGTCTTGCAATTGCATTGAGCCACAATGGCCAGCTGATGAATTGTTGATGAAATATCAATATATTTCAGATTTCTTCATTGCACTTGCTTATTTTTCCATTCCTCTAGAGCTGATCTACTTTGTTAAGAAATCTGCCGTGTTTCCGTATAGATGGGTGCTTGTGCAGTTTGGTGCTTTCATTGTTCTGTGTGGGGCAACGCATCTTATTAACTTGTGGACGTTTAACATGCATTCAAGAACTGTGGCTATAGTAATGACCACTGCAAAGGTTTTGACTGCTGTGGTCTCATGTGCAACTGCCCTGATGCTAGTACATATTATTCCTGATCTGTTGAGTGTTAAAACTAGAGAACTGTTTTTGAAGAACAAGGCTGCTGAGCTCGATAGAGAAATGGGGCTGATCCGTACACAGGAAGAAACAGGTAGACACGTTAGGATGTTGACTCATGAGATCAGAAGTACTCTTGATCGGCATACCATATTAAAGACCACTCTTATTGAATTGGGTAGAACTTTGGCACTGGAAGAGTGTGCTTTATGGATGCCAACTCGCACTGGTTTGGAACTTCAACTATCGTATACACTTCGTCAGCAGAATCCTGTTGGATATACTGTACCCATCCAGCTTCCTGTGATCAATCAAGTATTCAGTACCAATCGTGCAGTAAAGATCTCACCAAATTGCCCGGTAGCAAGATTAAGGCCTCTTGCAGGAAAATACATGCCTGGGGAGGTGGTTGCTGTTCGTGTCCCTTTGCTGCATCTCTCAAATTTTCAAATTAATGATTGGCCAGAGCTTTCAACGAAACGCTATGCTTTGATGGTTTTGATGCTTCCCTCTGATAGTGCAAGGCAGTGGCATGTCCATGAGTTGGAGCTTGTTGAAGTGGTCGCTGATCAGGTTTGAAACTTGTTTATCTTCTTGATTTGATCTTTGTACTACCAATTTCTTCTAGTTTAATCTCAAATGTTGTTGAAGACTTCACAAATGTTTGCTGCAGCACTATTAGCGCCTGCAATCCCATTTCTTTCTCTATGTCAATAGTGGGCAATATATTTTCTCGAATTCTGTAGCCTATTATTTCGTAAAAATTAGATTTTTGTAAATTTCTGTAGTTAATTTGTGTTATTTAGTGATATAAAAACACACATACATCAATTCTTCCCCATGCCTTGTTATCCTGTCAAAAGCTTATATTCTCCATACTCCATACTATTCCAACTTCCTGCAGGTCTGTATGTTCAGATACATATCGTTTTCATGCATGGTTACGTTTTGAAATATAATACTTATAAGTACATTTAATGATATGGGGACCAAAATCTGAAGTGATTACCATTTATTATAATGTTGTTTTGGATGATTTTCATCTAGAACTACATTGAAACATTGCCATCTGATGCATCAATGTGGATGCTATCTCGGTTATACCTGAAGTAGTTTAGGTTGCGTATTTCAATGCGGTTAAAATAATTTGTTTTTATTTCAGCAATTAGTATTTTGTTTGATACTTTATTAAAAATTATGTATTGATTTCATCATTTTGTTCATTGTTTTATGTTCTAATTATATTTAATTTTATGATTCCAGAACATTTATACACTTTATAAGCTGTGCTTTCTTTTTCCTTCTTGAACGAATGGAGGAAGTCTATAGTGAGTGCCGTATGAGATGTAAAATGGGCAAGGAATGAATAAATCTAATGAAATGGATTGTCATGTTGATCTGAACACTAGTCCAGCTTTCTTTGTTTTATAAATTTAATTAGTAGAATGGTAGGAATTGAACGCAAGACGTTCTTGTCAACCTCGTCTTCCCAACCTTGCTTTGATATCCATGTTCAGTGACCATTTATCCCAAAAGCTCAAACTTACAGAAAATGGCCCAAAATAGTATATGAGTTCTAAGAATTAATATGAACTGAGGGTTTGCATTGTCGTAGAAGTACTGACACCCACCCATGGCTTGAGAATGCTAAGTTTAGATACATTGGTCATGTAGCTATTTGTTTTCTATTTGTGGATTCTGATTAATGATGGGAGCATAATGCCTTAGATTGATTTTGAAAAATCAGATTGATTTTGAAAAATCAGATTGATTTTCAAAAATTGATCTTTGAGTTTTAGTCTTCGGAAAATTGCTGTTGATTGCTTGGTCTACCCAAGTTAAATTTGAAAATAAAGGTGGAATCTAAGTCTGAGAATGTCCAACAAAAGAGAGTTAATGTCTACTTGGAGGGTCTGTTGATTATTTGATGGTTAATGTCTCGTGCTGCCTAGCGTGAATGCGCATGTTACTTGACAGTGGTGCTGGCTTGCCTTGTGTATGGATGGGTGAAAATATTTTCAGTGTTTCAGTCTCAGGAGACTAGTCTTTTTTATTTTTGCTCTGGGATTGATCCTTGATTGTAAGGTATGATGGTATCAAGGGAAGCTTATTTGTTGAACTTCATGGTTGATGCAGGTGGCTGTTGCCCTGTCACATGCTGCAATCTTAGAGGAGTCAATGAGGGCAAGAGATCTTCTTATGCAGCAGAATATTGCACTTGACTCGGCCAGGAGAGAAGCGGAAACAGCCATTCGTGCTCGTAATGATTTCCTGGCTGTTATGAATCATGAGATGAGAACTCCTATGCATGCAATTATTGCTCTTTCTTCTTTGCTGCAAGAGACTGAATTGACACCGGAGCAGCGACTTATGGTCGAAACAATTCTAAAGAGCAGCAATCTCTTGGCTACTTTAATAAATGATGTACTAGATCTGTCCAGGCTTGAAGATGGCAGCCTTCAGCTTCAAATTGGAACTTTTAACCTCCATGCTGTATTCAGGGAGGTAGGTTTATCCATCATTGTGCTTACATATTGTCTAAGATTGCTTTGTGGCCACGAGGTATTTTATAGAATTTCTTAACTTCAGATGGATGTTTGTTGCAATGGTAATTTGATCAGTTCTCATTTCAGGTTCTTAACCTAATCAAGCCTATTGCGTCAGTTAAGAAGTTGCTCGTCGCGTTGAATTTGGCTCCAGATCTGCCGGAGTATGCAGTTGGTGATGAGAAGCGCCTTATGCAAACTCTTTTAAATGTTGTTGGTAATGCCGTGAAGTTTACAAAAGAAGGCAACATCTCAATCACTGGTTTTGTGGCAAAATCAGAATCTTTGCGAGATTCTCGAGCTCCTGAGTTTTTTCCAGTACCGAGTGAAAATCATTTTTATTTACGTGTACAGGTTTGTTTCTATTAAATTGGATCCTTCTTAGGTTACTCAATCTCTTAGAGCTTGAAGTTAATGGTGGATAACTTTCTTTTCTGGTGTAGGTTAAAGATTCTGGATCTGGTATCAGCCCCCCAGATATTCCAAATTTATTTACAAAATTTGCGCAAAATCAAGCAATTGCACTTAGAAATTCTAGTGGCAGTGGACTTGGCCTGGCAATTTGTAAGAGGTATTATATTACTATCTGTTTTATCTCATCATGGCAGTAAATCAGCTTAGTAGCTGATATGGTTGAAGGGTTGATTTGCTGGTTAGCAAATGCATCTGAGCTTTTTCCCAATTTTTTATAATGTGATCAGGTTTGTGAATCTTATGGAGGGACACATCTGGATTGAAAGTGAAGGTCTTGGAAAGGGTTGTACTGCTATTTTCATTGTAAAACTTGGGATTCCGGAGCACTCAAATGATTCTAACCTCCCCTTTGTTCCAAAAATGCCGGTACACGGACAGACCAATTTTCCAGGGCTTAAAGTACTTGTCATGGACGAAAACGGGTCAGTTATATGGCAATTATTTTATATGTTGTTCCATTTTAGAGTTTATTATTAGTCCATCAGGTGTTTATTCCATAATATCGTGGGACTGAAAGACCTGGTAGTCATGAATCAGGTTGTGGCAATCTCTAGAAATGACCTGCCCGTAGGGGCTTAACCGAGTGGTTTTCAAGCAACTTTTCATAGCTGCCCACCCGAGTTAGGCGGTTAAAAAATTGATTTGGTCTTTCCCCACCCCCTACCTTTTGAAATATTTAAAAATAAAAATCCCTAAAAATGACCTTCGCGTGGTACTTGATATATAAACTACTTGTAGAGTTTTATGAGGCCTTTGAGATGCTTCCAGTGCATCTCTGAGACATTTTAACACGGCACAACTCTCTATCTTCCTCCTGTCTTCACCTTTTGTTCTTCAACCTGCCATTGAACCCCTGACCTTGGAATGCTCGTTCTTTTTGCAGAAAAGTTTAAAAATATTCTCATTTTCTCATATGATGATCACTCTTCTAACAGCATTATTACAGTTGTGTTTTTAAGTAGTTTCAAGTTTATTTCATAGGCTTGAGCTTTACTTGAGTTTCTTATTCTAACAAAATTCGACCTTACTTGCATACTTATGTAACTTGATTTTTCTGATATCATTTTGTTGGGAGTTGAGCAAATTTTAGTTTTGTTAATGACTGATCTGTTGCATCTCACGTGACTGATTGTTGAACACATTTTGGGATGCAGTGTTAGCAGGGCAGTAACGAAGGGACTTCTGTTGCACCTGGGATGTGATGTAATGACAGTGAGCTCTGTTGAGGAGTGCTTTCGTGTTGTTTCACAAGAACACCAGGTGGTCTTCATGGACGTGTGTGTGCCTGGAATTGATGGTTATAAAGTCGCTGTCCATATACATGAAAAATTTACGAGGCGTCATGAAAGGCCATTAATAGTAGCCCTCACTGGAAGTACTGACAATCTGACCAAAGATAATTGCATGAGGGTTGGAATGGATGGTGTTATACTAAAACCCGTTTCGCTTGAAAAAATGAGGAGTGTTTTGTCAGATCTTTTGGAACACCGAGTTCTCTTTGAGTCCATGTGAAAACTGAGAATGCTTGTACACCTTTTAACTGGGGGGAAAAAATTAAGGTAACGTGAGAGCTTTCTCTACAGCATTTGGTTTTTGGTGGATACCACTTTGTGATAGAGCTTTCCAATAGAGTGGTACAAATAACAAATGTACACAAAAGGGCAAGTTTGTGCATTAAACTTGCATTTTTATGCAAATTGCTATGAACGCAGTGGCAGAGAAATACTAACAGATTTGTGAAATTTCTGCCCGTGGTTTATGATTTCTTATTTTTAAGCTTTGGGAAAGAGAATTGTAATTTAGTGTCTTGTGAACACTTGTTGGATGACACCATTTCTTCACTAAAAGAACGAAGAGCTGAAAGATTTTCCTGATTAATTTGATTGAGCTGCCTGATAAGTATTGGCATTGATAGTCAACACAATGGTCAAAGAAAGTGTCTAATGTCATTTCAATTGTCATTTGGCAGAAATCCTCAACTAATAAACTAGTGAAAAAATAAACATAATTTCTTCTATGATAATCGAGTATGCGAAAAAGTTTATGCTTTGGAAGTCTATTAGATCGCTACAGCCTACAGAAAAATGACAGACAAAGTGGCGATAAGATGGTGACAGAATTGTGAGGAATCTGAAATTAAATTATAGCCTAGCAAATAAAGTGGCAGAATCCATTTACGGTTACTTTTCTTAAATTGTTGAGTAATCTGAAATTAAATTATAGCCTGGCAAGTATTGTAGCACTACACATCTTAAAGTTTTTATTTTAAAAAATTATTCTAAATGATATCACATTCGTTAATTAGTTGATGAAATGATATAATTAATTCACTTGAATCTGATAAAAAATTATCAATAACTCAATAAATGACATATTATTTAGAATAAAAAAATTAAGATATCTATCGTTACTTTTTTTTTTTTTGTCATCATAGAAAAATATAAATGGATAATGAAATTTGTTCTTCAAAAGGAAATTGCAGATTTTTGGTGGGGCCCAAGGAGCCATGTGAGAAAAACATGACAGCTCTAGGGATTGCAAAATCCTCTATAGATTTAGAGCTCTACGAGACCTCGCTCCAAATAAGGTGAGTTTTGAATAATTTTTTGAGAATGGGTTGGGTAATGATGGAAAAATAATTCTCAAATTTTTAATGGGGTGGGGTTTGGTTTTTTACTCCATAACTCACTCCCACCCCAATCCTCATTATATATAAATATTTTTTAATTTTTATTTAATAATTTTTATTTTATCAATTACAATGTTAGTTAATAATTTTTTTTTTAATTTTTACATAATATAAATAAGTTATAACTAAAAGAAAACTCTATAATATAATTCTTATTCCACCTTAGAATATTGTTATTTTTTTTTCTCTTTTAAGGTGTTGCTCTCTTCAAATATTTTTCAATTTTGATAACATTTCAAGATACTGTTTCAAACTTTTAGATATTTTTTAAATAATTAAAATATTTTATAATATGGTAATGATTTTATTTAAGTTTATAATTTTTAATTTACTGAAATTATATATCTATATTTATATAAAATAAGTAAATGTGGAATAGAATGGGAGTGGAAAAAGCATTCCCCACATGGGGATTCTCTATCCCCACCAAATTTATTGGAGAATGGAATCAGGAATAGAGACGAAATTTTTAATGAAGTGAAGAATGAGATTGATCTCCCTACCCAAGTATTCCCCACATGGGGATTCTCCATCCCTACCAAATTTATTAGAAAATGGAATCACGAATAGAGACAAAATTTTTAATGAGGTGAAGAATGAGGTAGATCTCCCCACCCCACCCCATTGCCATCCCTATATCCACCTCGAGAAAAGATGAATGTTGATGCAGCAAATAAGGTTGCTACGAAAACAGCGGGTCTAGAAGTTGTAAATAGAGATGCAAGACAACATGCTGATGCATATTAATATTACAAGAAAATCTCAATAAATTTATATCTTAATTAAATACTTTCTTTTTTTTTTGGTCAATTCCAACTTGAGAGGCAAACGTATTTAATTATGATTTAATACATAAATATTTATTATATATATATATATATATATATTTGGTATCAAATGTGTTAGTTATTTGAGGTTTTATTGTAAATATTTTATATTTTTAAAATGCTTCACTGAGGGAGATTGGTTGATATATGGTTTGATATATGATTATGAAAACCCAGGGGCATGATTAAGTAAGTGGCTTTCAATTTTTTTTGTTAGCTAGTCACTTAGACTTCGACTTTTGAAAAGATGGGAGTTAAAAATTCTTTTCCGACTCTGTCCACCGTTACTTTCTAAATTAATATTGAAAAAAAAAAAGTTGGCAAAAATTCCTGAAACCCTGACATTAAAAATAAATAAAGAATAGTACATGCATTCAGATATTCCAAGTGGGTCAAATTCCACTTAAAATAGTTAAATAATTTGATCGCAGAAGAAGCGTGAAAAAAAATGAGGAAGTTTATTTGGCTTAATAAAAAGAAATTAAGTGAATAAACAAAATGGTCTTTCCTTGATTAAAGGGTCATAGAAACAAGAACATAAAGAGAGAGAGTTGTAATATATTTTTTTAAAAAAAACATAATAAAGAGAGTGGAAAAAGGAACAAAAGCTTTCGCATGAATGTATAAAGAATCCCACACCTTATAAGGCATTAACATTAGATTTTGAAGGCTAATTTTGGAAAGTGAACAAGGTAAAACTACAAATTATATTCATAATATGTGTTAAGAAAGGGTTATTCTATGATGTCGTAATTAAAGTTACGGTATCAATATCGTAATTAAATATAAATAATGTAAATAAGACATAAAATTTGTAAATTTAACATAAAACTTGTAAATCAACATTAACCATAAAATAAAATATAAATTTTAGAAGTCAAACATAAAACTTGTAAATAGAAGGTAAAATAAGTAAATTAATATAAAATAAGTAAATTGATATATTATTAGTAAATAAAATAAAAAATTACAAATATAATATAAAACTAGTAAATCAACATTAATCATAAAGTAAAACATAAATTTTGGAAATTGAACAAAAAACTTGTATATGCAAGGCAAAATAAATAAATTAATATTAAACTAATAAAATTAATAGGTTACTGGTAAACAAAACAAAAACCTGTAAATATAACATAAGACTAGCAAATCAACACTAACTATAAAATAAAATATAAATTTTAGAAATGAAACAAAAGACTTGTATATCGAAGGTAAAACAAATAAATTAATATAAAACTAGTAAAATTAATGTGTTACTGGTAAACAAAATAAAAACTTACAAATATAATATAAGACTAGTAAATCAACACTAACTGTAAAATAAAATATAAATTTTAGAAATGAAACAAAAGACTTGTATGTGAAAGGTAAAATAAGTAAATTAATATAAAACTAGTAAAATTAATATGTTACTGGTAAACAAAACAAAAACTTATAAATATAATATAAAACTAGTAAATCAACACTAACTGTAAAATAAAACATAAATTTTAGAAATGAAACAAAAGACTTGTATATGGAAGGTAAAACAAAAAAATTAATATAAAACTAGTAAAATTAATGTGTTACTGGTAAACAAAACAAAAACTTATAAAAATAACATAAAACTAGTAAATCAACATTAAGCGCAAAATAAAGCATAAATTTTAGAAATTGAACAAAACATAACAAAAAACTAGTAAATCAACACTAACTGTAAAATAAAACATAAATTTTATAAATGAAATAAAAGACTTGTATATGGAAGGTAAAACAAGTAAATTAATATAAAACTAGTAAAATTAATGTGTTACTAGTAAACAAAACAAAAACTTACAAATATAACATAAAACAAGTAAATCAACACTAACTGTAAAATAAAACATAAAGTTTGAAAATAGAACATAAGACTTGTATATGGAAGGTAAAACAAGTAAATTAATATATTACCGGTAAACAAAATAAAAACTTGTAAATATAACATAAAACTAATAAATCAACACAAACTGTAAAATAAAATATAAAGTTTAGAAATAGAACATAAGACTTGTAAAAGGAAGGTAAAAGAAGTAAATTAATATAAAACTAATAAAATTAATGTGTTACTGGTAAACAAAACAAAAACTTACAAATATAACATAAAACTAGTAAATCAACACTAGCTGTAAAATAAAACATAAATTTTAGAAATAGAACATAAGACTTATAAAACAAATAAATTACTATAAAACTGGTAAATTGATGTATTACTAGTAAATAAAATCAAAACTTATAAACATAACATAAAACTAGTAAATCAACATTAAACGTAAAATAAAACATAAATTTTAGAAATTAATGTGTTACTGGTAAACAAAACAAAAACTTACAAATATAATATAAAACTAATAAATCAACACTAATTGTAAAATAAAACATAAATTTTAGAAATAGAACATAAGACTTGTAAAAGGAATGTAAAACAAGTAAATTACTATAAAACTGGTAAATTGATGTATTACTAGTAAATAAAATAAAAACTTATAAACATAACACAAAACTAGTAAATCAACATTAAGTGCAAAATAAAACATAAATTTTAGAAATTGAACATAAGACATGTAAATGAAAGGTAAAATAAATAAATTAATATAATACTAGTAAATTAATATATTATTGGTAAACAAAACAAAAGTTTGCAAATATAATATAAAACTAGTAAATCAACACTAACTGTAAAATAAAACATAAATTTTAGAAACGAAACATAAGACTTATAGAAGAAAGGTAAAATAAGTAAATTACTATAAAACTGGTGAATTGATGTATTATGGGTAACTAAAATGAAAGTTTACAAATATAATATAAAACAAGTAAATCAACATTAAGTGCAAAATAAAACATAAACTTGATAGATTATTCCAAAAACTTAATAGATTATTCCAAAAACTTATGAATAAAAGCTATAATTAGTAAATTAATATAAGAGTTACTATTAAAAGAAAAGTTAATCTCATTATAATGTTTATAGCTTATGAATTTGTTACCTTTTTTATTTAAATTGAATAATGCTAGCTTTGCATTTATGTAATACATATGAAGTTTTATTAAAGATGAAATTTATTCTTAAAATCAAATTTTGAAAAAAAATATTATTTTAATATCTTTAATAGTTGTTGTAAGATGAGGATATTTTGCATCTTTCTGCACTTCCTCAACAATAACCCTAAATAGTCTCTAAGTATAAGTAACAAGTTTGAAACTATGTGAAGTATGCATAAGA
Organism: Murraya paniculata; assembly: GCA_030449075.1. Lineage (NCBI taxonomy): Eukaryota > Viridiplantae > Streptophyta > Magnoliopsida > Sapindales > Rutaceae > Murraya > Murraya paniculata. The sequence continues at coordinate 197,474 of JAEVFN010000059.1, read as the reverse complement.
CTTAAAATTAGATCTAATTTTATTAATATATCATATACGTGTCTAGTAATGTCAGAATTTTTTTATTTTATTTTTGCTTGATTCACATCAAGATAAACAATTACACTTGATTAACTTGTATAATGAATAGATATTATTATAAAAAAAAAAGGAGAAAAAAAGTACACAAGTGTCCTAAAATAAATATAGAATTTATGGTTAAACCAATTCAATAAAACTTATTCCACTTTTTTTAGTACAATTTTTTGTTTAATTAATGAGTAATTTTTTTTCCATGTTTAATTAAAGAAAATATTTTTTATAAAATTTTCACTAAAAATTCTATAGAAAAAATATTGATTTTTTAAATAATTAATAATCTTGTATAAATTTACTAGTTTTATTTTACATTTATTAGTTTTATGTGTAATTTATGATATTTATGTCTATTACGGTATTGATGCCGTAATTTTCATTACGACATTATAGAATTTTCCATTACATTAGTGGTACGTTATAGATTTTCGATTAGCACATCAGAAATTTGCTGAAATCCACCTTAATATATCATAATATGTCATAAGTGCAATGTGAAAATAATTAGCTACTACCAAAGAACGAGAAAATTTTGCTCCCATAACTACTTCTTGACTTAATGATAAACATCTTCTCCTCTCATGATCGAGATCAATGGTTTTTGAGTAAGGGGGAAAAAAATTACACATATCACAATTATTTTTTTATATATTTAGACCGTATTGTTTTTGTATATTTAGACTATATCACAAATCTTTTATTATATTCACTGTTCGATCTACACAATTAAACTAGATTGATTCAAATTAAAATGAGTTGGATTGAAATTATATGGATTAGATTTAATTTAATTTAATTATTTTTATTTTTATTTTATTTTTGGTTGAGAAACCTAGGCCTGTGTCTTTTTCTTGTAACACTCACTAAAAATATAAGGAAATTTTTATAACTTAATAATCTACGTTTAAATGCGTGAAAGTAATAAGGATGGCAATGCAGTAGAGCTGACCAAATACCCACATGATCCAAATCCAATTGGGTTAGTTAAAAATGGATTTGGATTGAATTTAGATATTAATATGTAGATCTAAGATGGATATGGAGCAAATTTGGATCTATCTTAATATTCAGATCGAGATCCATATCCACTTACTTTTTAGTTTAATATTATTTTAAAAATTTCTTAACAATTGTGTAATTTTAAATGATAATAAATTTTATTCATAGCATATTAGTGGTATTTACCATTTATTTCAAAATCTTAAAACTTAAAGGTTAGTTTTGTAAATTTAAATGATAATGAGACAAAATAATTAAGTGTAAAATAAAATTAGGACAGTCGGCTCTAATTTTTTTAAATCTTTTACTCTTCAGTTCAGCCTCTTTCTTTTTCTTTAGTTTACTTTCTTCTCCATCTTGTTTTCAATGCCTGAATCAGTCCTTTAATTGCTAGGTAAATTTCTAGGCCTAGGTTTCTGTTTCTGTCATTTTCTCATAACCTTATTCATGTTGTGTAATCACTAATCAGTGGTGGCTATCTATCATAAAATAAGAATATTATTCATATACTTAGTTAAATATGGTCATAATAAAAATAATAAAGCACTGAATATAAAATTATATTTAATTTATATGTCATTATTTAATATTGTAGAAATAATGATGGGTGTGTCGTGAATATCAGAATGATGAATGAGACATTAGAATATTACATTGATCTTCTCCTATAATTATTTTTTATAGATATTTTATTATCTTTCTTATTTGTTTATTTTGATGTAAAAGCATAAGCTATAATATTTATTAGATTTTTTAAAACAAATTATATAATTTAATTGTTATCAGTACATATTTATCTTTAATTTTCTTTTTAAAAAATTATTGCTATTGTATTATTGAGTTTTAGAACTCATGACAGAGCAGATTTAGATTTTAATTTTTTTTATTTGGAGCAAATATAGATCTTTATTTACTTTTTTTAGATCTGAATATAGAGTGAAAAAATATGAATCTATAATAGATCTAGAGCAGATATGAATTTTAATTTTTATTATAGATCTAGATCTAAAGTAGAGTACATTCAATCCATATCTATCCCATTACTATTCCTAAAAAATAAAGTGTTTGTAATCAGTATCTCTTTTAATCTCATCATATATTATAAATACTCCCTTGTAAGTAAAATTATCCATAACATTAATCAAGAAAAGAAATTATAAGACCCTACATTAATCTTAAGAGAAGGAATATAGGAATATAGAACCCGATGCCAATAATATCGAAAAAAATAAAAATTTCTTTAATAACTCAACCACGGAAAAGAATAAACAAAAGATATGCTGAAATTAAAAGGATTGGTTGAATGTGATTCGCTGAATATAAAACAGAAAGGAAACAGCAACTTCAGGGACACGTGTTGAAATCCCACTTTGATAAAGGCATATAAAGTTTCAAATAGAAAAAGATGTTTAAAAGTGTCGTGCCTGTGGAATATAAATCCTGTCACGTTTTGAATATTTTTCCTTCATCCAATTTCAACCACCCATTCTTTACTTTTCGTGGAAAAAAAGAAGAGATTAAAAAGAAAAAAATTCTTTTGATTGAATAGCTCAGTTATGCCCCCATTGCAAATAGGATTGAAGAAAAAAGAAATTTGGAAATTGTTTAATCAGCAAAAGTTATTTTCTTTTTGGATTGTTATGTGTTAATTTCTTCAACAATAAAGTAATTAAAGTACAGAATGGTTAAATGAAAATTAATAATTAAAAATTATTACAATTTAACCATATTAAATTTAGGCCATGTTTAGATTATTGTTGAAATGTGAAAAGCACCATTTATTTCATCATTTTTGACAAAAAAAAATTGTTTGATATTTTTTAAAATCTATTATTTCATAATTCTGACTAATAGTTTTTCAAAGTCGACATGAGATTCACTTTTAGAGCAGTTTATGAAATAATTTACCAAATAATTAATAACATTTTTAGAGTTTATTATAATTTTATTATTTTAATAAAATGATAACTATATCTTATTTTTCCATAAACTTTACTTTACAAATCTTAAGCCTTATGCCATTTATAATATCACTGTCAGAATTACTTTCAATCACTTGTTTACTATTATCAAACTTTTTTATCATGTAAACTCATCAATTTTCTTATTTTTATCTTAAAAAATAAAAAAATGTCTAGTATTGAGTTTTAGACAACTTAAACTTATATGTATTACGGTCATTATATAATAAAACAGTACTTTATTAATAGAATTTATTAAACTCATACATCTTGAAATACTAGCAAAGCAACCCAAGAGAGAGGTTGAATTGGGTTTCTAAAACTTATGAAATAATAAAAACAAAATCAATGCAAACATCCAATAAAATTAAATAAATAACAAGTAAATTAATATAAAAAATTAAATATAAAAAGAGTAGAAGAGAGAATCAAACACGAGATTTTACGTGGTTCGGCAACCTCCACCTATGTCCATGCCTCCAAGCTCACCGGACTTAAGGATTTCATTATCCAAGCCTTACGCCTTAAGGTTTCAAAATCTTTACAATTGACTTTCAGAGTGTCAATCAACTTTTACAATAAGAGGTTATCCCAAACCTCTTAACCTAAGTGTTTCTCTCACTTACAATCACTCAAAAATAAAGATTGCAAAGAGTTTCCCTCACACAATATATGTGTTTACAAGTGAAAGTCCAAAGTGTGATTTAATGAAAGAATAACAAGTTTTAAGCACAAAAGAGATTTAATACACAATGACAAGTTCAACGATAATAATAGAAAAAAATTAGCCGTTGTTTGAGTTTGATTGTGCCTTTTTATAGTTGGAGAAAAAAATTAGCCGTTGTTGACTTTCTAGGTGTAATTGAATCACTATTTTCACTCTATGCAAGTGATTGTTATGCTGAATTTTGAATAGCTAATTCACCGTTTGGAAATGTCAGCTAGCCATTTGCGCTAAACGGTTCACCGTTTGCCAACTAATTCATTCTCCAAAATTTGTCGGTTAGCCGTTATCAGTAAATGGTTTATCAATTCTAAAGAATTTGCTCTCTAGAATTTATTGGTTTACCGTTTTCAGTAAACAGTTCATTGTTATCTTCCAAAATCAAAGTTATAAACTTTCTTTAAGAAAACAGTTTGACGACTTATGATTAACAGTTATCCGTTTATTTCCAAAATCTTATTTATGTCCAAGAAACTTCATACGGCCTAGAAATTGATCAATTAAAGACTCCGACTTTGTTAGTCTAGTTTGTTATCATCAAAATCAATGTTGTGAAAATATATATGTTAACACATCCTGCTTATGAAACTCTCAACAATCTAAATAACATAGACTTAACTACTTTTTTTTTTAGGTCCAGCTAATTATTTCATCAATGGCAAAGAATTAGAAGTAATGATAGACATTTTAGAATTTTTATACTAAATTTCATCCAAAATGATTGTTATTCATTAAATGATTGATTTTTATAAATTAATTACATTAGCTCATCAACCAATAGATTAATGTCACATTATTTAGGATAGAATTTTTAGAAAAAATTCTAATATGTGTAGCAATACTCTTTATAAGCCATGACATCCCAAACCGTCCTTAATTAGTAGAAAATGATAAATACATGTTTGTGGTTAATTAATTTCTATCGCTTATTTGTAACGGAATGAATTTTATGCATGCAAAAAGTTCTAATATGAAGTTCTTTAGAAAAAAAACCGATTTTCACTTGTCTCCCCTAAGCTTTGACTATATTTCACTTAATTAGATTATCAGAATTGTAAAATAGACATGTCACCCCCCACCCCCTCCAAAACCCTCGATGATAAAGACGACATTTATTACATTGAAGATAATTTCGTAACTTTAATAGAAATGAAATTATCGGTTAACCACTATACTTCTATTGAAAGTTTTTATAACCACCAAGAAATTCTGGCAATTGGCCTACACCAACTAACTTTTCAAAATTTATCATCTAACTATTTTTCTATTAAGTTATTAAAAATGTCTTCACATCACAAGGATAATGAAGATTTTTTTTTCCCCCAAACCATGTATAATAATGAAATCATATATACTTGTAAATTGCAAACAAAAAGGTAGAAATCTTATTTTGATATTTTATTTATTTGAGTTTAGTGCTGATAAAAAAATAAATGCCGAAGATATTGATTTGAAACAAATAAAATTACAGTTATATACTTATATTCATTATTTTTTCTTCCCGAGATGAGTGTAAATTTTGGTACCTTTTTGTTCCTTACAAATTAATGTTGTAAAATTCATAAATTAAATAATTCACAATGATATTTTAGAAAACAAAAAATTTCTTTATGTTTACTTCATTCAAATTTAGTGTAAACTAGAAAACTTCAATCGGGTCAAGTCAAAAATTCATAACTTGGTCCAGACGTAAAACCCGTAAGGGATGAAAATGGAGTTTACCCGGGTAATCGAGTGTTCTAACGCCAGGGAGGTATGTGCCCATTTTGTATTTCTTGTTGTCTGTATGCTAAATTGTCAAACCTCATGGAGGTAAGTGATAATATTCCTTCTAGAGATAAAAAGAAGAAAAAACAAAATAATCTTTCAAATCTTAAAATCTCTATCCATAATATCCCCGTGAGCTTTTAGCTATCCAACTTGCACGAGAAATTATTAAGAAAGAAATTCCGGGTAACCTTAAATATAATATTTTTTTGTCTGTGTTTCAATTAATATGATAATGTTTTCAGATTCTTCTAAGAAAAAAATTATTTGGTAGCAATAACCAATCTCATGTCTATCCAAATAAACAATGTGTGTGACGTACAAAATAAAATAGGGTATTAATATATGCAAAAGAAATTTGGTACCATACAAATATTATACCATACCGGTATGATTTTAAATTTATATAATATTAAGGGCCAGTTTAGTAGTACTGTAATTTTTAAAATAATTATTGTTAGTTGTGCTATAAAAATGAACAGTTGTGAAGAGAATCAATTAAACTTTTAATAAAGTTTATTTTTAAAAGTGCTACGAGTTTGAGAAGCAGTCGTGTATGTTTAGTAAATTTAACTATTAAACTGCCGTAAGATTATAAATGATTAAATTAGACATAATGTTAAATAAAATTTATTTACACATTTATAAACATGTATATAAAATTTTTTTATTGTGTATATATGATAATTAATAATAAAAATAAATATTTTATATTATTAATGTTAATTTCTTATTTTTTATCTCAACATAATTAGTAATAATAATAAACTCTTTAAAGTTAATGATTTTATTTCTCAATTAGTAAGGATAATTCTGGATTTTTATAATGTATATAATGATACATATGAAATTGTATTAAGTTGTACTAAACTGATTCTCAAAATCAAATTTTAAAAAGCTACTTCTTCCTTAAAAATTTGTCGTAGGATAAGGTGATTTTTTCAAAAGTAATTTTTTTAAAAATTACCAAATACTAAAATTAGTTTTTAACTTTTCAAAATTATCTTTTAGCCTTCTAAAGCAATCTCAAACATGCTCTAAGTATCTGTTTGATATGGTTTACTAGTGGTCATAAGTGTTTATTTAATCTTATAAGCTCTTTTTTTTAAAAAAAAATTTGATTGTTTCTTAGTAGAACTTTTGGTGCTTAAATAAACTATGTTACTTTTACTAATAAAAACTCAAATTTTAAGTTTCTAGGAGTAGAGGTTAAAGAGTTTTTTTTTTTTTTTAAAAAAAGAACAGTTGTCTAAAATGCTTATTATTTATTTTACATTCTTATTTCATTTTTTTAACATAACTTTAAAAATTTATCTATTAAAATAGTTTTATAATTTTTAATAAAATGTTCTTTTTGACAACCAAACAACTAATTTTTTTTTTTATTTATAAAAGCTCTACTAATAAAAATTCTACTTAAATAAGTTTTATTTAAAAAAGTTATATCAATTTGAGCCTAATCATAAAATTATTGCATGAACTATAAAACTTAATTTTACATGTTAATTTTTCAAATTATAATACAAATTTTATATTTTTAAAGCTATAAATTTTACGTTGCATATTGCAGAAAATGTACATTTTTATCAATATTATACATGCTATATATAGAAGAGCAAAACCCTATTTAAAAGTATAAAATGGAAGGAAAGCTCAAATGAGAAGGACAGGCGACTCTCAGTGTCAGCAATTATTTGATTATTGAATGTATCAGCTCAAAAAGTCCGAACTCTCATAATACCAACCAAAAATATTGTTTTCACTTTTGCATTTATTTAATTGATAAATGAAAACTTTGCTTTTGTTTTACATGCATTGTGAGATGTTGATGGTGCATTGAAGTCGTGAATTGTGAGGATTTGGTGACCCCAATTCATAGGTCTTGGACCCACTCATGCATCAACCATTAAGAAAAGTGTACTTGTTTAAGTTAATATTAAATTTATCATAAATTCATATAAAAAATATCAACGAAGTAGTACACTTTTTTTTTTCAAGGAGTGGGTAAAATACAAGATTTAAAATTAAATAACTAATTAAATAAAATTACTTAAAATATACTCACCACGCCTTTGGGAGCAATTAAATTTAAATAGTATACTTAATATATATATATATATATATATATATATATATATTTTTTAATACTATCTAATTTAATAGATAAAATCTACTAAGAATATGAAACAAGAGATCTAAAGTTCCAACTCCATTCAAATGCGTAGGAAAAAAAATTGGTTGCATTTAGAATAATTAAAACAAAACACGATTATTTTTATAATATATAAATAGAAAATAGAAATTCAATAATTGAATTTTCTTATTAAAAATTATAGTAAAAAATACCATTTAATTGTTATCTATGAAGTAAAATAAAATATCCATTTTTAGCATTTCAGTATACACCAAACTTTTATGAGTAATTTACGAAACATATCTAGAAAATTATTTATTTCATAAGTGATTATTTAATAACTTAAATTTACCAAACTCATAATAAAATTATTTTCAAAGCTGATTTTGAGAATCCAATGTAATCCCAAACATAACCTTAATTTCAAAATTTTTATTTACTTACCATAAGCATTCTATATAACAAGATATCAGTTTTTTAACATAACCATAATTATCCATTACCCTAATTTCACCATATGAAATAATTCTTGGATAGGAAAGTTAAAGTATAGCAATCTCTTAACATTGACCAATCTTATTTTCAAAATTTGATAATGCCTATTTGAAAATCAAAATTTGTGCCTCATTTAGTATTTAAATATTTTCAGTTAGGGTAAATCTTATTTACATTCCTTGTGTTTTTTATCAATTAAAAAAAAATCTCTAATTCAAAAAGAATCATATTTTTAAAAGTCCCTAGAGGGGAATGGGGGCTATAAATAAAATCATTTATTCATGTCTGCTGCCATCAATTAAATATGGCCCTCAGTCCAATGGTTAGGTTTGAGGAGCCAAAAGTTGACTTATCATTTGTCTACACAAATTTAGGCTAATATCAAATTAATATAACAACACCCCCCCACCCACACTTTGAAAGAAAGATTTCACTGTAAAGAAATTGATCCTCTACTTATTTTGTGGCATGCATATTATTAGTCATTTACGATTTAGATGTATTTATAGTAAAACTTCTTTACAATTATAACATTGGAACTAAACTAATTTATCATTATGAGGAGGTTGTAACTTAATGAATGTGTAGTTATGAAAGTTATTGTTTTGACTTAATTATCCTTAGTGTAAGGATATAAAGGTGAAGTATGCAATACATTAATAATTTATGGACAAAACATGCCAAATCCAATATGTTAAAAAACTAATACATATATATGTATGTGCTATTATTAGGAATACGCAAAATTATCTTAAAAATCTTTAGATGCTTGCATTCTCTTTAATGATTTTCTCCTCTCATTGTCTAATTGTATAATATGGAGACAAGTTTATTAATCTAACATAATATTTATTTTTACAATATTCAGATAATTATTACTATGTATAGACAAGTTCTCTAAATCTCTTAGGTTGCGTTTGTTTTTTTATCTTAAATTTGAATAGGTCTGAATTTAATTGAAATCTGAATATGTCTGAATGAAAATATCTGAATGACATGTTTTTTTTTTTTTTTCAACATCTGAACATGGAAGTCTAAAAGTTAGTAGTTTGACATAAATATCATTTTAAATAGTACATATATTTATTCTTCATAATTTATAGTTTTCACAAGTTGATTAGTTTAATAGTATTAAAAAAAATTTCATTGTTGACCTTAATTTAATTTTGTAATAAAAAATGTAATTATAACATCAACCTTTATTATAAAGTCAATATTGTTGCTTTAATTTTGATTAATCACAATGGACATAATTTGATTTGTTCAATATTTTAATTTAGTTAATGTTACCATGTGAATAAAAATTTTAAGCAATTAAAGAAAAAAATAACTTCAAGGATAATGCAAAAAATTAAGTTTATACATAATATTAGAAATACATGAATTATTAAGGGTATTTTTAAATAAAATTAAAATTTTTCATTTAGATTTCAGACTTCAGATAAAAGTAGACTTTTTCTACTTTTTCTATTCTGATAAAATTGTCTAATAATAAGTGATAAGTTAAAAAAATAAACAACTTATAATAAGTAAATGTCTGAAAAAAAGTTAAATTCAGACTTCAGACTAAAAAACAAACAGCACCTTAGTGATAGGGTGATATGATTTAAAAAAAATAAAAGTTATTATAATATAGAAGGTTTTTTATGATTAAATAGAAGTTATTTCTACATACAACATCACTGTGGAAAAATTTTACTGTATTTATCAAAATAAAATTTGAATGCCGATCCAAAAATTTATTTTAAAAAATCCATGCTCATCACGAGGCCAAATGTTGATTATTAAGGCACAACACTTAACTAGGACCAATTTTGTCAACACAACAAACATTAAAGTTAAAGAATCTTCTCATTCATTGCACATTTGCATTGCACGCTAAAAGCAATTTATAATTAAATGCCAATTAAAAGAACAAATAAAAATAAAAATGATGAACTCACAAGCAAGTGTGAACATCCTTTAAATTTGCAATGCATCATGCGTTCATATACTTTGAGGCATCAAATCAAATCTATTTAATTATGTTCTATTCCTACAATTTGAGATGATTGATTTTATGTAATTGTCTTTCAAAAATATCATATTTCATAACTATACATTATGAAGCTATGTAAAAGTCTATTAAAACATCATTTACTTATATTATAATCTTATTTCATTTATTTCATAACATAACTTTAAATAACTTATCTATTAAAATAATTTATCAATTTTTAATAAAAGCTCTCATTGATAAATAAATAATTTTTTTTAATAAAAACTTCACTTGTAAAAACTTTACTAGTATAAACTTTATTTAAATAAATTTTATTTAAAAAAATATACTTAATAAAATCTTGAGTGATTGATAATTTTTTATCAAATTTAAATAAATAAATTATATTATCTCCCCCAACTAATTACTGAACGTTACATCATAAACTTTCGAGATTAAAATTTTAGACATACAGCGTTACCCCAATACGGCAATAGCAAATATTACCATCAATTCATGTTTGTTCATTCAATAATCAAATCACACCCCTTATCAGAGAAAAGAAAAAAAAATCAATATCACACTGACACTTCATGTCGTAAGTGGAACGTTTCATATTATTATTGCCATCATTTTGATTCCCAATAAACTAACGAATTCTGTTTTCATAAATTATACGATAAATTTGAAAAAAAATTACAAAAATGAAAGGATAAATAGATATAGAAGATATGAAGGAAATGTATACAATCCCAACAAACCGAAATAGCAGTTATGACATAAACAAAAATTGACATATCTTATTTATTTATTTTTTTTTTGGTGTTTTTTTAAATAGATAAAATAAAAACTAAAAAGATAACAAAAATATTAAATTAAAAAAAAAAAACACACATACGCACAAACAAAAACAAAACATTATGCTTTTGCTTAAGTCATCTTACGTTAGCTGTCGTTCTTCCCCATTTTTAACGCCTTCACTTTAATACACTTTCATCTCTCTCTCTCTCTCTCTCTCTCTAAACTCATTAACAAAAGCCGAACTGTTTTGCTCTTCTCTCTTGATAATTTTGATCATTTTCTCCAAAACCCTGATATTAAATTTCTTTTTTTTTATCTGAATTTTCACGAAAATTTCTGTTTTTGTAGAATTTTTTTCATTTCTAGGCAACATTTGCAAATGGGTATCTATTAATAGGACTTTGTTGATCAGAATAAGATAGTTTTGTGTTGTTTTTTTGTTTTGCTGTTAGATTTTAGTGAGAGTTTACAAAAATCAAGGAGAAAAATTAAAACTTTATAATTTAGCTTGAGCATTTCTTTTAGTTTTTGTTGAATTTATATCAAAGTTTTAAACTTTTGTGTGTGTGTGTGTGTGTTGTGGGGTTGAGTGATTTTGAGATTTTGATCCAATGGCTGCGGTTGCTGACATGTCCGGTGATGCAGCGGCTGCCAACAACACCACCAACAACAAAAACAATAATTTGGAGACAAAAAAATCAGAATCAGAATTCACTGTGCAAAAGCTGGTTGATATGTTCACAAAGTTGAATCCTTTGGCTAAGGAATTTTTCCCTTCTTATTATCACCAGCACACTGATCATCACTTTTCTGTCATCAACAACAATTTTGCTGATGATAATAAGCAATCGGCCAATGACAATTTCAACAATAACCGCAGGGTACTGCACTACTTACTGATCATGTTCATTTTCATGACATTGTTATTGTCAAAAGCTTTGTGCTTTTTGTTTGTTTTTTTCTAGTTCTTTTATTTTTTGATGATGGGTTTTGCTTAATTTTTGTTTATGTTCTATGGATTGTGTGATTTTTCTTTTTTTGGGGTCTTTTGGGGAAAAATGGGTTCATTTCTCTATTGGTTTGTGATCAACACGAGAATCCATGTGTTCTTTTAATTTTTTTTTTCTCGTGTCATTGTTGATATTTACTTCATTGATTTTTTTTTTTTTTTTTTTTAAGTTTTGATCTTTATTATGCCATTATTTATGGACCCTTCATTGATGAATTTTTGGGTTCAATAGTCTTATGAGTCTGATTAATATGGCTTGAATCATGTATATAAAGTTTATTTTGGAGTTAAGTTGGAGTTCTTGGGATTTGCTTTAATATGTTGTATTTGTGCTTATGGAGGTTCATCTGTTAGCTGATCTTGGGTTTGCTCATGGAGTTTGTCAGTGTATTGTCTTTGGGTTAATTGATATATATATTTACTCTTCCTTGCTTTATGCTTTTGTAATCATTGTGGAGTCTTTGTATTAATCAAATTTATGGCTGATATTTTAATTTTGTGTTGGTTGAAGCGGCAGTTCATTGATATTCAAGTGTCATATCTGCTCTTGTATCTATTTGTTTTCTACTTAACTATGTTTGTTGAAATTTTGAATTTTTATATTTCTCTTTTCAGAGAAGAAACAATTTTAACCAGGGGAGGAAGAGGTTGAGTGGGAGAGCTTTTAGAGCTCAACGAGAAGATAGTGTTAGGCGTACAGTATATGTGTCTGATATTGATCAGAATGTAAGCTGCTACTATAACATTCTGTTGCCACTTCAATGCCTTAGATATAATTAGATTTATCATGTTTGACATTTTGATTCCAATGGGGGATCACCACTGCCTTTTTTCTTTATCAGATAACTGAAGAGAGGCTTGCTGGATTATTCAGTAGTTGTGGACAAGTAAGCTTTATTATTTATAGTATAATCAGTTAGTCTTTTCTATTAGTTGTTCTGTGGCTGGTTATGTCCATGCTTGATAGAATTCAGATCTGGAATATCCATTTTTTTTTAAACTGGTCTATCTCTGAAAATGTATAGACAGTGTTCGACTTTGCTGATGTGTTTTTGTTATTTGTATTCATTTGTTTCTAAAGAATGGGAACTCAGATATGTAACTACTTAGTTGTCGTATAATGGCTAAAAGCATTTTGGTCCATCTGTTTATTCTTGCTTTGTCCTTTTCTGTTTTTGAGTCTCTTTAACTTGCTTTTTGTTAAAATATCTCGAAAATCAATGGCACTTCAGGTTTTAGAGTGTATCGATGCATAACTTCACTTACTTCAACATAAGGCTTTCTTCTAGACCATCTCAAGCTTGTCAGCTTTAATTTGGGAATATTCGTCTAGCCTCTTGGGGCATTACTGTGCCTGGAAAATGACATTGCAAACTGAAGGGTGCTGGACAATTTTAATATTAGAGGCTCTTATGTTATATACTGGTGGGCCTAGGCTTGTTTACTGGAGTAACATTGAATAACAAGATTAAGATTTAAGGTTTGAATTGATTGAGCATTAACACATTTTTGGTTTTGAATTAACGGAACATGCTTGCTGGGTTTCGGAAAAGATTGTAGCTAAGAACAGTAACAAGTTCGGATTTTGGATACTAGTTTTACGTTAGATACTGGATGGTTAGCTTGTCATAGTTGATGTAATAATGGGGCATATAATAAGAAGGGATTTGATTACTAGTTGATGCAGGGAAGTTTGAGTTTCCAGTACTACATTTTAAAGATTAACAGAGACTCAAATAAGAAAAGTTCAATTTGCAGATAGATGATAGTAAGGTTAGCTTTAAATTTTACATGTTGTGTATTGTGATGCACTGGCAAAAGCGGTGCACCTAAACTAAATGCATTGAACTGGTACACAATTTATTGCCTTGCATTATATCTCTTGTTACTATTTCTGCAACTATGCGTATGCTGATGCACTTCATGAAGAGTTTAATGCTTGCCCTTGTGCTGTAGTTGCCTCAAAACAATGCTTATTTCCTTGTTTAAATATGATTTTGCATTCCATTGCCGGGTGCAGTAGCTTTTATGATGTAACAATGGAATATTTAATTTGAAATTACTGAGGTGCTATTCAAATTTTGTATTTTAAGGTTGTTGATTGCCGAGTATGTGGTGATCCACATTCAGTTCTTCGTTTTGCATTCGTGGAATTTGCTGATGAGCGTAAGTCAATTTTGCCTGAAAATATGTTATTGACATTTCTGGAAATTCCAATTCATATCTTACCTTTTGCATGAAATTTATTTATGTCTTCAGATGGGGCAAGGGCAGCTTTAAATCTGGGAGGGACAATGCTGGGATACTATCCAGTTAGGGTCTTACCTTCAAAAACTGCGATTCTTCCTGTGAATCCGACATTTCTCCCTAGGGTATGAATGATTTATTCTTTTTTCAATTCTGATAATACATTAATTTGTATAATACTTTCGACTGCTTGTTTGCTCTGTTTTGACCATTATTATGCGATTTTAATCTAGGTTGGCTTTCCGTCTATGATTTTTTTTTCCTTTTTCTTTCTAATATTTGTTATTAAATGCAGTCTGAAGATGAAAGGGAAATGTGTAGCCGAACTGTCTATTGTACAAATATTGACAAGAAGGTAATACTACTTTTCCTCGTTTAGAATGTTGATTGTTGACCCTTTTTTGTGTTTCATCTGTTGCCTGCATAATTGGTCACTATAGTTGTCTGCTCAGCCATTTTGTGGAATAACTTGTGAGTACCTCATATTTTCTCTGAAATGTTTTGTTGTAATTTCAGGTTTCTCAAGTTGAAGTCAAACAGTTCTTTGAAACAGCCTGTGGTGGCGAGGTTAGAACATGGCCATGCATAATCATTCTTTTTTATTTCCATTTATTTATTTATTTTTTGTTAGTCATATGAGAAAGAAGATGGATTTAAAGAGCTCTTTAATTAGTATGTTATCTTTTTCATTTACAGGTTACTCGTCTAAGACTTTTAGGAGATCATGTGCACTCGACTCGTATAGCTTTTGTTGAGTTTGCTGTGGTAAGTATTAGTGGATAGTTGCATTATGTTTGAATATTTTTATGATGCCTTATGCATTGTTTTGGCTTTTGCTTTAATCTTTTTATTTATATATTCAGTATAGTTTGCATTACTATCAATTATGTGCTGTGTCAATTGCATATCTGCATAAACTTTGCATGTCTAATGTGGTTTTACATTGGAGTGTGCAAAATAACCAAACTGAAAAGCAGAACTGAAATAGTTGGTTTAGTTCGGTTATGAAATTTGTTTCCAGATGAGAAAACTGAACACTTCAGTTCTGGTTCCAGTTTTGCTTTTTCAAAACCAAACTGCACTGCTATTATTTTCTTTTACCAATTTGAATACCTTGCATTTATTTATTGGCAGTTTATGTTATTTACTACTCTCACCTATGCCTGATTGCAGCCTACCTATTTAAAACCAAAAATTCCATAAAAGTCCTAATTTCATCGCCTCCAATGACAACTCTCATACTGCTTTAAAGGGCAGTTGGGGAGCTTGGCGTTCCCCTTTAATAGTGAAGTTGTTTCGGTATTACTTATGGGAAAATGATGTTTCCATTGAATCTATTTGACAACTTATAAGAACATTTGATTATCATCAGACTGGGCAATTTCACTTGAGTAGTTGGGTAATTGGCGTTAAATCTGATGTGAGATCTTTTGGTGTTGGCTTGCTCTGTTAAGTTATTTTATGTGATAAGATATTTATTTGATGTCCCAGTAATGTTTGTTATTTAAGGCAGGCAATTAGTCATTATTCTCTGGCTATGGTTTTTGGTGATTTCTGTCTTTCTGGAGGGTTATTGGCATGTATAGTTTTGTAAATACCTAGTTTGGTTAGTGTAATTGGATTAGTGGTTAATTCTATAGTCAACTTATTCACACATGCTTTATTATATGAGATTTTTGGCTAAGGATGACAAAATTCAACATATTGGGTTTGACTTAGGCACTAGCATGAATGAATGGCCAGTTTTTCTGGCAGGAAGGTTCTTTGAGAATTGTGGAAGTTGCTGGAGAATTTAAAGATTGCCAACCTTAGTGGAAGGGTAAATATAATATTACAGAATTGAGCGAAATGATGATTTTACTTCACTCTTAACAAATGTGGCCATAGATAGAGAACTCATAGAAATTAAGGATTGGGAAAAACTCATTTTGGAGCTGAAATAAAATCAGTGGTTCTTTTATTACAGCAAATATATGATCAATTAGGAATTGTTCATATGTTCTCAGATGAAATTCATTGCAAACTTTTAGTATTTGTAAGTATCTGTTTCCCGTCATTAGCCTTCAGAATGACGAAGGGATTTAGCATAAACTGCAACTGCTTCAGTTTGATTTATGCAACATGAGTCTCTTTCTGTATTTTTAAAACTGAAATGATAATATTGGGCCAAGAGCTTAGAAATTCTGTGTTCTTTGGCGAACTTATTCTGGATACTCCTTAGGGAAGTAAAGGGACAAGAGGTCTAGAGAATAGAAATTTAGTTTAGATTCTCATAGGAGTTCAAGAGGGTTTATAGATTCGATCAAGTAAAGTGTTCCGTGATTACTTTTACACTGTAGGGAGTAATAAAGCAGATAGGGCTTTGGAATTGAGACTGAATAGTTTTCTGTGACAACTTTGCAAATTTTTCTGTAAAAGATTATTTCTGGTTCCATGGAACTCCAATTATATGGTTGAAGTCATGCTACCAAATGCTGCCTTATTTTCTTTAGCTTGTTATTACTTGCACATTTTTAGACTCCTGGTCTTTATTTTCCAAAGCCTACTCATTGATTTGTCACTTAGTCTTTTGAAAGAAATCTGGTAGTTATTAAGAAGAAAAAGAAATATTCTAGATGTAAAAAGGAAACTATCCTACTTTTAAGTCCTATTTGTCTAATTAATACCGAGGTTCATGCTATGATGTTTTAGAACCATCCTTCATTTTCATATTGCTCGTCAATGTACCCAAATTTTTGCAGAAACATTCACAGACATGGTAAATAATCCAATAGCTTAATAATAAGTTGATGAGGATCGGATGCCTTTTTGCATAATGCTCCTGATTATGCTATCTGATTATATTTTGTGTGATGACAATGAAACATTCTCCTGCAGTTCTCAGTTGATACTTGTGTTTGTATGAACAGGCAGAAAGTGCCATCCTTGCGCTGAACTGTAGTGGAATGGTCGTGGGATCTCAGCCCATCAGGTGCGGTTTCCTTTAACACTTGCCATTAATAGGAGGCATCTGTATATAAATGATCCCATGAGATTCTGATGTTACCATATTTTATACCCTGAATTTACCAGGGTCAGTCCATCAAAGACACCTGTGAGGCCTCGAGTTACTCGTCCGGCAATGCCTTAGCTGATCATCAGAGCCTTAAGTGCCATGGGTGGAATTGGGTACTTTCCCAGTCAAGGGACAATTCCTTGTGTTCACAGGGGGTCGTGAAACTTCCCTTTGTTTCCTTATTTCCATCTTTTCCGTCGCAATGTTAACCTTTTTCTGTGACTGAAACCATGGAGACCCGCTTCAAACTGAAGTTTTTTTTCACAAGACTGTCTCACTTTTTGAGAACCCTTTTTCTTTAACCTTGTTCCATCCTTTTTGTTTTGACAATATCACTAGTTTTAACTTTAAAAATTCTGCTAGTTCAGTTTCTTTTGTTGTGGTTGTGGTTATATCCCCGCTGCATTGCATTAAACCAAAGGTTACACATCCCAAGTGACTTAAAATTTTTCTGTGAAAGTCTTTAGGCGAGACTGTTCCCATCACATTATTATGCGACCATTCAGACATGCATCTCATGTCACATTTTATCACATGAATGTTAATAAATTTATAATGATTTTGAAATCTTTATAAATATCTATAAGTTGGATGGTCGTATGATGACGTGGTTGGAAGGATTTCACATTTAGACTTCTTCAAAAAGCAGTAAAATGTTATTTTTGTATTGGATGACCTAAAATATATTGTGAACACTATTACTTTATGCACCTAGCAAGTGAGAATTCGAAAAATCATACACCCTTTAATTTTTCATAAATTATCCTCAACCAAATTCTAATATTTTTTTTTTCTTTCACTCATACACACATAATTATAATCACGAACCCAATGTCTATTTTTTCCATTGTACAAGTTTAATATTTCATTTATTATTATTTGTCACAAGTCATATACAACTACAACTAGTAGGTTATTGAAATTTTTCCATATTTCACAATTACATGTAGATCCAACTTGCAAGCTTCTTGTTTCTTGTCCTTCTTCATTTTCAAGACAATTGCTTATAAGCAATTCCTTTTCCTTGTTCATCAATACTTCTTCATCACTATCCTTCTTCTTCTTCTTCTTCTTCTTCTTCATCCATTCTTTTTTATCCCATACTTTTAAAGCCAAAGACCTACGGAAGCACCTTAACATATTTTTAAAACTTGCCCACAAACATTTCTAAAGTCTAATCGTAAGTAATTTTATGATAAATTAAATTTATAGATGAAGGGGGGAAAAAAAGGAATTTGCTTATATGAATTTGAATTCTTGGTGATCTTTTCTTTTAAATTATTTTCTCCGAGGATCATTGAATTTCAACCTATTCACCTCCTTCCCCCTGAATTCATGGCAATTTGAATGTTAACTTCTTAAATATTTTAGGTGATTTATACATTTGTAATAGCACGTGGTTAAGAAGTATTCTTATTCAATAATCACCAATTACGGTTTTGTATTTTGATCAGTACAATGTCAAATCAGCAATGTATAATTATTACAGATTTATAATTATTACCAAATTCGCAATAGCACCCAAAATTCAAGTAATAATGTAAAAAAAAAAAAAAGAATTCTATCAAACCTTTAAATATAAACAAAAGCAAGCTACAAATTTATATTTATTGTAATATTAACCTACTAAAAAATTTCATAAAAAATAATCAATTCTAATTATTATTGATATTAAAAATTAATGAAAAATTAAAGCACCAACACCAATCCAACATAAATTCTCAACCAATCCAACATAAATTCTCAATTTAAGTGCATGAACTACACGAGCCCATCACAATTAGTTTTAACAAAATAATAAAATGATGTAAGAAGTTAACGTAGGGCCTCTAAAACAGCCAAATGCAACTGATCACTACTTAATTACATTTATTTAATCAAGAATTATACATCTAAAATTCCCCAACAACACTCATGAATTATTATTACAACTACAAACAAGAAGGCGGCCTTTGGTTGCCGTAAGAATCTCCATTGACAAAATTGCAAGCAGACGTTGCCACCCCATCGCGCCCATTATGCACCAAATAGATATCTTGCAACACAATATTTTTGCATGGAAACGTTTTGCTGCATTGAAAATTTACTGCCACTTTTGTACTTGAAGTACCCCATATGTTCCTGTATGTCACATCTTCGATCTGCACATTCGAGGTAATCTTTTGGTTGCATGAACCATGTGGGCAGTACATTTGATCAATGACTATAGGATTTTCGACGTTGCTCATGAAAATATTTTCGAATGTAAAGCCCGAAGCCACGTTAGCCTGCGGAGATGCCCATGTTTTTATCCTCACACCATTTGTTGTGCCCCTAAACGTGCAATTTCTCACAGCCAAGCCATGCACATTTCTCTCATTCGCATACCTGCCTAGGCTGCCTACGCTGATGCCGTGGCCGGGCCCGCAAGTCACGTCGGTAACATTGATGTTCCTGCTGCCGGAGAGGAGGGCTATACAGTCGTCGCCGGTGCCGATGGAAGAGTGGGTGATTTTGATGCCTTTTGAGTCTCCAATTTTGATGCCATCAGTGTTAGGGCTTTGGTATGGGGCAGTTAATTTAATGTTGTGGATGCTAACCTTGTGGCATCCGTATAACGAGATATGTGCGTTCTTGCTGTTCACTGAGCTTATGCCACTAATTCTTGAATTGGTCACAAAATTGAATACCATAGACTGGAAAAGGGAACATATATACAAAAATGTTAATTGAGAAGATTTCAGGTTCAAAGTTTGAAAAAATAATAAATATATATTCCAAAGGTAACAAATAATTTACTTAACCTTACGAGTAAATATAATTAAAATTGGGAAGAATATAACGACACTTTTTTTTTTCAATGGACTTCAGGTTTTATCACTTTAACCTTACAGACCCGTTATGTCAAAACCTTCATAAACCTCTCCTAAAATGAAAGAAAATCCTTGGCACCTGCTGCCCATTGAAGAAAAGTTATTGATCCTTTTATTTTAATTTACAACTTTCGTTTACTGGCCATCCGAGTTTGAATTTTAGGAGAGGTAGGATTCGGTTTAGCATTTAAGTATCAACTTACAATGGGAAGGCTTGGGCAGTCGGGATTCTCAGCACATGAGTTGAGAGACCAAGCGGAGGCTCCTTGGCCGTCCACGGTGCCACGGCCATTCACCAGCAGCCGATCCACGTATCGGAAGCCGATCCATTGATCAGGATTACGCATTCTTTTGAGATCACTAGGAGCCTTGATAACCCCTTTGATTTGGAATGCTGTTGATTTCTTGCATGGTCCTGTAAATGTGACCGTGCCCAACAAAAATGTTCCGCTTGGGATCAAAACCCCACTGTTTCCATTCCATTTACATGCATCATTCCATGCTCTCAAAAATGCCTAACAAAAACATACATTATATATTATATGAATATTAAAAGTGCTTTTTCAGAGAGTGCTTTTGGTAAAAAAAAAAAAAAAAAAGAATTTACCTTGGCATTATCAATGCGGCCATCTCCAATTGCACCATATTTTGTTACATCAAAAATCTTGACTCCACCTTGAACTTTTGTAACCAATGCAAAGCCTAAGAACATAAGAAATAATAAAACCCTAGAAGATGGCATTATCAAATGATAAATAATCAAAACTTTACTTTGTCAATATTCTTTTATATACAGATGATTCTAGGATTTTAACTGATATTTTGCTATATTTGTTTCTGTATTTGCGCGCAACAAC
Source organism: Murraya paniculata (assembly GCA_030449075.1). Classification (NCBI taxonomy): domain Eukaryota; kingdom Viridiplantae; phylum Streptophyta; class Magnoliopsida; order Sapindales; family Rutaceae; genus Murraya; species Murraya paniculata. Next base: position 176,520 of record JAEVFN010000059.1, on the reverse strand, counting down.
CTTTTTTTTGGTATGTTTTGATTTTCTTGCCCAAAATCGACGAGTCCAAAATATCACACGTTTGAATTAATTCATAATCCGTAATTTATCCATAGTTTCCACAATTAAGTTGATTTGGACTGGAAATTAAAAGGAAAAGATTTGAACCTGTCAGATTTTGATTGTATTATTTTATGTGCTAAATTCTAATTTTCTTATTAAAATCACATACGAAATGAGTCAAAAACATGCTGTGGCTGGCTGACCAAAAATTCATCAATAATTATATATTTTAGTTAAGTCTAAACGTGAATTAGATTAAATTCTTGAATTTAGATGTGCTGTTGAGCTAATTTTTTTTTGCTCATTTTTTGGAAATATATAATTAATAGTTATTAGATAAGAATGTAAAAATAATTAATTCTTAACCACATATTTGTTATACACGCATGTGTGACAAAAGATTGTAAAGAGTTGAGTATAGATCAGCTCAGCACCGGATCCAAATCCTAAATTCTTACTGCAGCAGCAGTCGCGTTCCTCTTTCTAATAACAAATTATGTAGAGATGATAACTCAAAAAAGTCCAATTAAAAAACCATAATCATAATTATTCCTTGATATTTATGAAGATGCATGATGATGTGTTTCCTTTGTATTTTTTTAATATATATTTTTCTTCTAGAAATGAATGATTTTCATACTATTATAAAAATAATGCTAAGCATTTATCAGTGATGCGTTTCTAGAAACAAATTAAATGCGTAGATTGTTCAATAATCACTTATTTGAGAATTTACTTGTGAATTATGTTTGATAACATTCATGCTTGTCTATTAAGTCTAAAAGAATACAATTGGTAAAAATCATTTCACAACTCGTATATATATAAATGGGGGTAAATTGTTAAATAGCGAATATTTGATGTGTCAATTACTTGTGGTTTTGTTAGATGTTGACTTTATCTTTTATTATTAATGGATTATACCACACCACCTATCACAAAATGACACGTTAATCTTCAAAATTCGTTTATATTCTCTCCATATAATGATATAATGCTGCATTGACTTTTTAACAACGAATGCAATGGCCAAATGTTATGTTGTTTCAATTGAAGCTTCCGCAGTCATTGTCTAAAAAGAAGTCTAGCTAGATTTTTTGTAATCACCTCATCATTTTCTTTGATTTTTAAGCCATCGACCTTATCAATCAATTTTTAATTTTTAATGTATGAATGCGTTTAATAATGTATGGACTTTTTGTTCACTTTTTAAATTAACCTAATAAGGGGAAAAGAGAAAAAAGAAAAAGGGAAAACGATGTGATTACCCTTCCATCAAATGATTTACATCGGCTTGTCAATTCCAAATATTGCATATTCGACATTGACATACAGTTACGTGCTCCCATATTTCATCGTTTGTCACCAAGACCATCAATGCTTTCTTTTCATATAACTCAATAATTTGGCTACCATGATAAACTAATGTGTTCATTAGTTTTAGGGGGAAAAAAAATGATAAAAAATTAATATTGTCTCTCAAATTTAATCTGAGCTCCCAGAAATTTTTAAAGATCTTATGATTTAACTATCTTAAAATTTTTATTTATTAACCATTAATCACTCATGTAAATTTTACTAAAGAAAAACTCAAATAACGAGAAATCTTGATACATAAAAAAATAGCTTTACTCTACGCTTGATACGGTGAATCATTAATTTTATATTGATATTCTATAAGCTAACAGCCCGTCGTGCAGGCCTCCCAGCATTCCAAAAGTGAGAAATGACCATTGAGAAACGAAAGAATGCTTCCGGTCTCCAAGTTTAATTCCCGCACAATCATTTGATTAATCCTTATTACCTAACTCATAAATACATAACTATTCCGTGCAGACAATAAACACATCCCCACATTGAAAAATCCGTTCGAACAAATCCAAATAATTAATTTGCTCGGTCTTTCGACTCTTCGAAATATCATCACCCGTAAAATCATGCGACGTGGCCACTTCAAAACCTAGTTCCCGGTCACGTGCACGGGAGCTGCTCTCGATTATGAGCGCTGACTTGATTCATTTCGTCGGATCAAATGCATTGCGTGCTCTTGACCTAATCAAAAAAAGGCAAAACCATTTGGACGTACGCACAAACTTTATTGTCCTGTCTTCTTCTAGACTAAAGATTAACGGTCAAACTGTCTTAACTAATCCTTTTTCTCAACTGTCAAACCCCTCCGTACAAGCCTTTTCCTCGCAATGCTGTACCCATTAATTTCCTTTGATACTTTCTTCTCCATCTCTCTTTCTCTCCACAACTTTAAATCATATATATAGACGTCGAGAAAACAGTAGCTAGCCAGGGCAAAATATAATAAGAAACATATCTATATATGTATATATAGCAAATATCATCCCCAGAGAAAAAAATATTATTGTAAGTGTTTCATTCCATGTCGGGTGTTTGCGGCGGCGGCGGCGGCAGAGAGCCGGTGAAGATTGTGGTGATCAAGACGCGGTACATTGAGACAGATGCAACGAGGTTCAAGTCTGTCGTGCAAGAACTGACTGGTAAAGATTCTAGGGCATGTACCAATAACCTCGCACCCACGTCCAAGTCCAGAAAAGCTAGAAATAATTTGCGCACGAAGATTATGGAAGAGGGAATGAATATCAATGGATTTCCAGGTGAAAGCAGCAATAATAATAATAATAATAATAATAATAATTCTTCGGTTCTGATAAGAGATTTGTCACAGGTGGAATTTGATAGATTGCTTCAGGAGATGCCCTTAGTCGATGAGTTTTATTATGATTATTGTTTGAGGTCAAATTGATATGTTGACTTTACTGCAGATATATGTATATGTTTTGAGTAATAATATAGCCACAAATTCTTGTACAAATTTATTTTGTACAAACTGATATGGCATGATTTAATTGGTTGAATTAAATATCTCTTGGTCTACATGATTTGTTTTCGTTATTTTATATTTTCTTTCGACTAATGAATTAATATCAATTTAGTTTGTACAAATTAAATTTGTACAAGAGTTTATGGTTGTATCACCACTCATATGTTTTTCTGTTCTCTGTGGTGTGTGTGTGGGGCTAGGTTTTCTTCATTATGAATGCCCGCCTTTGATTACTCTTCATTTTGCATCATATCTCCTAATTTTCTCCCCGTTAATTAGCTAAATATATTTTAATCTTTACTTAGCTTTTATTGTCTGGATTATTTTGAACTCAATTAAGAAATTTATCAAATACTTGCAAATACATAGTTTTTTTTTAAATTTTTTTAGAACTATTTTTTTTCCAGTTTTGCCGATATTTTATGGAAATGCTGGATACAACTTTAGCAGAAAACCGTAAAATACCCTTGCTAATAAGTTTTCCGGCTGGGAAGGGGGCACGGTTAACAACATTAATTTGTATCTAAGCAATATTTATATTTTTAGTCTGTGCAACGACGTAGCAAGTTGATTGAATTCAATTAATTAATATTTAAATTTCAACCAAACCAACCCATATGAAATTTTGCACTACAATTTTAAATGCCAAAACCTATAAACTTTTTTCCATTACGAACGACGAGCTTTATCTGAATCGAGCAGAATCATTCAAAATTTCACTCAATTTCGTAGCTAGATTTGCAGATTTGCAAAAGATAATGAATCACATCGCAGCTTATGTTTTTCACACTGACAGAAAAAAAAAAAAAACGCCTCTTAATAAATATAAACCCAATGAGGTCACTTTTGACTAAAATTTAATAAAATGTTAGGTAATTGGGGAAGCGAATAAGCCACGGGAGTTGAACCCAACATAGAACCAATGGCTCACCCTCCATAACCAATTGGGTCCACCAAATCCGAGCCATCTTCAACAGTTAGCTTATACAATTACAAGATGGAGATAATTTTATTACACTTCTCGAGAGTATGTATTCAACTATCTTATACGATCATTATTGGTCAAGGGATTCAACCGAGTGGTTTTTAACAGTTTACTTATTTAGTTGGTAATTTGTATATAAGTGCATGTTTAGTATGACTTATTTAATAGTAAAAAATACTTATTTAATCATATAAGCTCTTAGTAAAATTTTTAATATTATTTGATCTTATTTTCAGTAAAGTTTTTGAGACTAAATACGTTATTTTGCCTCTACTAAAACTTTAATTTTGGACTTTTGAGAGTAGCATTTGTAGTACTTTTTTTAAAAAGTTAAATGATCTAAAGTACCCTTAATTTATTTCATAATTTTATTTCATTCATTTCACAAGATAACATTAAAAAATTTACCTAATTTTATAATTTTTTTAATATAAACTCTTATTGATAATCAAATAACTGAATTATTTTTGGTTAAAACGTTATTTGTAAAAATTTTATTTAAATAAATTTTATTTAAAAAACTATACTAAACGGAACCTAAATATACAAAAGAAAAGGAGTTAGAAAATTAATTTATATTTTATCCACAACTACTTTTTAAATAAAAGATAATGAAATAAAAAAATGGTATCTTAATATTATTATACAATATATAAACTACCATATGAGGGTGCTACAAACTGATATATATATATATATAGATAATACAAAGAATCCTACTTGTTCCTAAAAATATATAAAGCTCAGACACGGGTCAAAGATGGTGGATTTTGGTCAACCAATCTTACGGTTTAAAATATTATATCGTACAAGCTAGCGTCATACAAAACTGGACAGGATTGCTCATTAAATGGGCCATCCTCTTTACTTTATATATATATATATGTGTGTGTGTGTGTGTGTGTGTGTGTGTGTGTGAATGTGTGTGTGTGAATGTGTGAATAAATAAAGAAATAAATAAAATCACCACACTATTTCCATAAGCGTGACGCTCAGTTTCTTGATTATTACAAGGTACAAATTTATATGCGAAAATTTTCAACTAGGAAATGATACGTTATTTTTTTTCTTTTAATTACGTTTATTTAATTGTCATTTTAATCTCTCCATTATTTTTGTGTCATATCAACTTATATAAGTGTTTCAATAATAAAAATTTATATCTATCTCTAATCTCCTAATTAAATTATCTCAATGTCAACTTGCATAAATATGTTTATATTTTATTGTGATAACAAAATAAGTCATAGTTATTATTTTGCAAAACATTTGAATTTTAATAGATTTCTCTCAAATGTTAGGGGAAATTACTATTATTCCAAAAATTTATTAAATATCGTATGAAGTGTTTTTAAACAACTAAATATTCACAAATTACTTCTTAGTTCAGTGTTGGACAGTTGTTCATCTTAGTTGATGAGGTGATGCTTGACCTTTTTACGTATATTTGGATTGTTGGGGAAGTGGGTAAGAGATGTAAGATTCTAACTCTGATCACATCGATGGAAATGAAATTAAGTTAGCATTAGGATAATTAATACTTTTAATTATTTTATTTATAATTTTATTTGATATTACATTGTCATGCTTGACTTCAATTTGGATACACTGAGACAAGTCTGGGATGCACTCGGTTAGGGTTCGTATTCTATCAAACAAATAGGGCTGTGCTTATTCATATTTGTATTTTACTGGCTGTGTTTATTTATATTTATATTTTACTATCTCATGTAATAATAAATAACAATGTTTCTAATAAATAAATGAAGATAAAAATCAAATTCAATGAATGTTTTGATTGATTTTACTTGTTATTCATTGTACATATAGATTCGTCATTACAAGAAAGAATTATTCCATGACAACGTGATTTATTTACTCTTTTATTATCCAAATATTTATTTCTTTATGAAGATTTGTAAAAAAAATTTAAGATTTGAAAATTTATAGGGAAAAAAAAACTCTTATTTGCCTTTTTGATGATTTGATCCTATCAGTTAATTTTACACTCAAACAAGGAACTTGAAAAGCAAATAAAAAAAAAAAAGTAGAAATAGAATGGTTAGTTAAAAAAGAAAGCAAATAAAGCGAAATTCCTTATTTCCATAATTAGCCATACACCTTTCCCGTTTCCTTGCAATTGCCACGCGTCTCCCTCCGAGCGTGGATATCATAATAATAATAATAATAATAAATAAATAAATAAATAAATAAATAAATAAACAATTCTTATAAACAACAAACAATAAATAAATAATTAATTAAATAGTCCCTTAGGCCCTTACAATTTCTACAGTTCCTGACCTCTACTGCCCTTTTGTCCTTTGATTGACGCTGACGATGGATTCTTTCCTCCTCCAGTACTCCACCGTTTCGTGCCTTGCTTCGCATCGAAAGGTTTCCGTCCAAGTGAGAGAAAACAAAATGCCCAATGACGCACAAAACGGTAATTTTACAATTTTTTCCTCTTGAATGAAACAAATGAAATTACCATATTTTATACTACGAATATGGTACGTGTAAGAATGTTAGAACTTGGTAGGCAATATTATGATAATTTCGGATAAAAATAACCACTCCCCCCCCCCCCCCCCAAAAATAAAAATAAAAAATAAAACAAAAGGGAGAGAGAGAGGCCAAGGCTTTAAGGCTTAGGAGGCACTGGGGTTTGGCTCTCTCTTTGTCTTCATTATAACAGAGAAAGTTCTGATTGTGTTTCAGTTGTTGTTAGCAAATCTCTCGATCTCTCCATTCTCTCTCTCTCTCTCATTCACTTCACCGATTCCAAGGTTTGTTCCTTTGTTACTCTCACTCGATTGATTCTTTATTCTTCTTCATTTTCATTTCTATTTTTCCTTCGGTAATTATCAATTTTCATGCTTTAATTTTCTTTTTTTTGAATTATTTATTTATTTATTTGTTGTTGTTGTTTTTGCTTCTATGTTGGCAGTGTTTGTGGAAGAAATATTTGCGAGAAGCAAGTTCTAGCCAATTCGGCTGCGGATAAAACGATTCGCTTCGTCGGGTTTGTTTTTGTCTTTTTGTTAAATATTCAAATATGGAAATAACGGGAGTTAGGGTTTTTGATGTGGCGAATTTGTCTTATCAAGTTCTTTTTTTTTTGGTTGAGTTATGAGTGTTTTTTGCTTGTTTAATTGCTTTTTAACTTTTGTTGCTTGCAGGATGTGAAAAATGTTTTTCCTGCGTCGAATTATTGTTGTCAATTTAGCAAAATTTGCCTTGTGGAACATGGACTAGGGTTTAAGATGCTTGTGCAAGTGTTTCTTGAAGATGTTACCAATTCAATTGTGGATATAAAGAAATGATTGGATTGACACGGAATGTTTAGTTGTCGGTCTTGTTATTGTAATTGATTTGGTTTTCTGGATAATTCAAATAATAAAGAAAAGAGGTGAGGAAGAGAGAAGAGGTTTATATTGGATGGGTAATAAGTTGGGAAGGAGAAGACAAGTGGTAGATGAGAAGTACACGAGGCCACAGGGGTTGTATGTTCATAAAGATGTGGATATTAAAAAGCTTAGGAAACTAATTCTGGAATCAAAGCTTGCACCTTGCTATCCTGGGGACGAAGAGTGCTGTTGTGACCTTGAAGAGTGTCCTATTTGCTTCTTGGTTTGTGTTTTTCTATCATTGGCTTTCTTATTAGTTGTTTGTTAGTTGGTTATTTGATATTGGCTTTCGTTGACCTCCTCTGCTTGTTGGAAAATTGAGGATGAAAATTATGATTTAGATCCGCCAACCAATAAAAATATTCAACTTTATCAAGTGGTCATGAAGTGCAATCTTGACCCTGTTTTCTGCTAGGGGTCTGTTCAAGGAAAAAATATGTAGGATTGGATGTCCATTCCTTGATGTACCAACCAGGGGAGAATATCGAAGCCAATTGATATAGATGAGTTTGATGGCCTTTAAGCTTTTAATCTAACTAAACCAATTTGGCCTTCTTGCTTCTTTCTGTAGTATTATCCAAGTCTCAATAGATCAAGATGCTGCATGAAAGGAATTTGTACAGGTAATTGCACGGTGATTGGATGTGTACATTTTGGATTAGAGTGTTAATAATACAAATGTAGCTATTAACATTTGTGTGCAATTTGATCTGTCTTTTCTGCATCAGAGTGTTTTTTACAGATGAAGAATCCTAACACAACTCGCCCTACTCAGTATCCTTTGGTTTAATGCAATGTGTTCAAATTTGAAACATACTGTAAACCTTTATGTCTTTTTTGGCTTCTTGTTTCCATTTTTCATTTGTAATTTTCTATTTCTGTATTCCTTAATGGTATGAGATGTCCTTTTTGCAAAACTGCAAATTACGCAGTGGAGTACCGAGGTGTGAAAACAAAGGAGGAAAAAGGCATGGAGCAAATTGTAAGATTTGGTTACTCATGGTCATTGTCAACTTGATTCTTTATTGAAATTGTGGAATGCTTGGCTAATGTATATTCGCTTTTAATGTGAATGTAATTTACCTGCTTTTCAATTCTTTAGGAAGAACAGCGTGTTATAGAAGCAAAAATTAGGATTCGGCAGCAGGAACTTCAGGATGAAGAAGAGATAATGCAGAAAAGACAAGAATCTTTGAGCATGGGTGTAGCACCGGGGGAGGTTGAATCATCAGGTAACATTTCTTTGTAATTTGGTTCCTAACTCCATATCAGTGTTCCATCTGCTCCTAGAATGGTAAATATTATAGTTTTTTTTTTCTTTGTTTACAGTTCCATCTTCTAGATCTGTGGAAGGCGAGGGAAATGCCTCTTTTCAGGACTTATGTGGCACTCCTATGATTAGACAGCCTTCACATCGCAGAATGAATGGGTATGGAGCATTCTCAACTTTTGTCATGCCATTCTTGTTTGAAGCTGCATTATAGTTACTTCTGTTTCCATTCTTGTCTTTAGTTAATGAACAAAAGAGCAAGTTTCCAAACCAATGAAAATTGCTGAATTAAAGCATGGAGCTCAATTTTTTTTTTTTGATCTGTTATTTAGTTCTTTGTTTTAGATTTGAGATTGCTTATTTTTATGGTACAAAAATTTGCCAATCTTGTAGCTGTGAAAAATATTGACCTTCGTTCCAATTTAGATGGGGTCGTTTTTTGTGGAAAATAAGACATCATAGATAGAATGTTCATCTAGTTCAATTGACAAAGTCAATGTTGAGCTATGATAGCTAGGTTGGTATTTGATTCTAAACTTAGATCTATTTAATTATGCATAAACTTTTGATGCGGTACTGGAAGGGATGCCAAGAAATGGATATAATAGAGGGAGAAAGAGATAAAAGAATAGATAAGACAGGGGAATGAATGTTGTCTGTGTTTGTGCTGTTTCAAAAGGATGCACAAAATAAGAAATTGCAGAATGTCTATTTGAAAGGCTGGTTCAGAAGAGGAAAGAGGAAACAAAATCTAAGTTCAAATAAATAAACCAAATCCTAATAAAAGATAGGCACCTGAACTTGAGGCACTTTGCATTTGCTGTTATGGCTAGGAAGATTTTAATCTTTTCAAATTGTGATTTGATAATAAAATCAAGGGACTGGATTATGGTTTGCAGGAAAAAGCTCACTTGTCCCATTCATTTCACCCTTTTTTGGGTCTCCTAAGTGGTTAGTCCTCACTAGATTGCTGTCACTTTCCAATGGGCCAGCTATCTGATGCATGGCAGGGTATTGACTTAATGACAGAGAACACCTTGGCCCCTTTTCAGAATTCTCTTGTTTCCATTTTCAGAATGGGGATCTGATAAATGATATGCATTTAATGGAGTACGTGAATATGTTGTGAATTGTGGTGATTATAGAATGTGCTGAAACAGATAAGGTGGAAAATTGAGTGTCTTTGTCTTTGGGCTTGAGTGCTTTTAGGAAAATAAGCTCTGTGTCACAGGCAACATAAAGGTACGCGCGAACTTGCCAACAGATTTTAGTAGTTGTGGGAAGAGTAACATCTTTACAGGAGATTATCAATGTTGATTTTTCCTTTTCATTTCTTATCTCTTTCTTTTGGTATGAGAATTGATGTTCAATGATTTTTGGTAACTAATAGTAATGTGTATAGCTTGTGAAGATTTAATGCTTAAAAGTTTAGAGACTAATATAAGTTGAGCCTAATTGTTGGCACTAAAAGTTCTGCCCTTTAAATTAACCTGATGCAGTCGAAACGGGCCCTATTTTTATCCTCGGTGAATCTTTTTAATTGTTCTTGTGCTTGCATCAGCATTGAGTGAATCTCAACCTATGATGTCATCTGTAGAATTTGAAATCTGTATCTGATAATGCAAGGTCAATTTGATGTTTTAAAAGGAGAATTATGCTGTCACAATTATTTATGTATCATGCACTTTAATTTGCAGGGATGATGAGTTTGACCTGGATTTGGAAGATATAATGGTCATGGAAGCAATCTGGCTTTCCATTCAGGTATATGCAAATTAGACACATTTTTAAAATTAGTTACAAATTTCTTAGAACTGAAACTTCAAAGCAAATGACTTAGATTGTTACGCATCTGCAAAGAGTTGTTTTTTGGTAGAATCACATTGTAGTTGTACAAAATAAAAATGTTTAATTCTGAGATAAGGATTCTCCTGATTTAAGGGTTTATCCAAGTAAAAATTATGCTTGTGATTGGTAATCTGTAAAATATATAGAAAAGGGAACAACAAACGTTGAGAGAAATCCTTTGAATCTGAACTGATCTCTGATCGAGAGGATCAAAGTTGTTGATCTTCTCTTCTTCTTCTTGTCATATTTCCCTCTATCTGCTTAAGATATTGATAAACATATTGACTCTGTTTTGAATAGGAACATCTGTAACTAGCTGCTGGTTGGTTAAAATAATTGATTGAAGAGGGTGATAAACCTTTATGTGCTCTATATGGAGAAAGACCTTTTTATTACCACACTAACTTCAGGATGGAGATCTTTTCGAGAAAATTTTAAAAAAAAGGGCAAATAGTTGTGGTGTTAGTCTTATTGGGCCTAAAAGTAGGATTGAACTTTTCTAGGATGGTAGTGGGAATTACCTCAAGTTTAGATTTTAGTGTCAAGAGATTAGTCATCATTCCCACACATAGCCGTATGTATACGATAATCTCTTGGCCAGTTAGTCATTTTAGTGTATATATTTCAACTTGATGTGTTGAATTGGTTTTGATTGTTGCCGTCTAGATTGCCTACACAAGGTGATGCTCTGGCTTGAGAATTGGAATTAAGGTATCATTCTATGGGCTTCTTTCGGGATTTGCTTTGCCAGAAATTGTGCAAAATCTCCTACTAGAGAAGGGCTGTGTGTGCTTGTTCGTATCAAGATACATTTAGTATGGTTCCTAGATAACTACCACGTATTATTGAAATATCATATAAGGGGCACAAGAATATGCCTACAGTGTAGCACTTTCTGCTTTCGTTTCGGTTGTAAATGAAGTTCTAACATTATTATGTTTGCTATGAAAGTGGCAATTCATGTCCGATTATTTTGCTTTTTATCAATTTGGTAAATTTGTTGGGAAAACGTCAAATCTGATTTCGAATAGGTAGAGAATATTGGTTGACATTCTAGAAGAGTTGGTGGTGCATCATAATCATCTCTAGAAGATCTTGATTTTCAGAGCATTGGATTTACATTGGCATGAACACCTATATGTACATACACTTAATATGTATATGTATGTATACATGTATACATAGATATTAGTATAGGGACATGTATGTATGATTATACCTTCTCTCTTGTGGACCTCTGGAGCCTTCTAAAATTCGGACCATCAATTCACAGTAAACAAGTTTTTAAAAGACAAAAATAACAAAACTGTGACCTGAGAATTACAGATATATATTTGGTTTCCTAGATTTTGAGTTTTAATGTTTCACGCTTTGCTGGTGTTGAGTATTCAATCTACTGGTTGGTTCATCACGTGTCCCTACAGTTTTTTCCTGCCTTTTGTTTCTTCCTCTGTTTTTGTTTCTTTTCCACAGCAGTTGCAATGATTTGCTCCTGGGGCAGATCATATAAAATGTCTCTTAATATGAAGCTACTTTGTTGGCATTTGACTGTCAGTTTTTTCTATGATTGGGGATGATTCATAGATTTTTGTGAATGCTTTGCATGACTGGCATTTTAAAACCATTCTGGAATGCCGAAGCATTTATCGGGTGCAAGATCCCTTGGTGCACGTACCCTTGGGGCAGTTCGATAAGACCTTGATATATCATAGCTCAGCTTCTTAATCGGATGGAGTTTCTGGAGGAGTTTATATTTTTGTACCTTTTTTTTCTTGTAAAAGGATTTTTTTTTTTGAGAAAATGGCCTTATTTCAGTAGAGATTTTCATCTGAGTTGAATAATATGCGATGCCTTCGACTTGAGGGGGAATCTTTCTGGAATTGTCGAAATGATCTTTTGAGTAAATTTATGTTAAGAACTGAGAAGAGACACTAAAACAGCACCATGAAATCTGTAATTTTTACAATTTTAATTATTGTTGAACGAATCTACCTCTGTAATTAGCCTTGATGTTCTGACTTCTTCTTTGTTTTCCTCATTATCCAAGTTGCTTCGATTCTTTGTAATTTCTCAAACATAAACTTCTGCAGGAGAATGGTAGACAGAGGAATCCAACTTATGAGGATGCCTCTCCTTCTGAACAATATGTTACAGGAGATCGTTATGTGTCATCAAGTATGGCCCCTATTGCTGGTTCATCGTCATCCCCTTCTGGTGGTCTTGCTTGTGCCATCGCAGCTCTCGCTGAGCGTCAGCAAATCGGTGGAGAATCCTCTATAAATCATGGTGGAAATATGTCATCATTCAACATGCTTCCAGGCAGTAGTAGACGGTACAATCGGGTGGATCAGGACGTAGAAAATTATGCTCCTGCAGAGAGCTCGATTAACGCATCACCAGATGGGAGGATGACTGTGGCAAGAGATGAAGGAGAATGGGGGATTGATCGTGGATCAGAGTTGGCTGAAGCAGGAACTAGCTATGCGAGCTCTGATGTGGCAGAAGATGGAGGTGGAATTTCTGCATTGCCAGAAGATGGAGGTGGAATTTCTTCATTGTCACCAACGGAAGAAATTGGAGGCAACTTTCAAAATGTCCTAGGTCCCATTGTTCCTGAGAGTTTTGAGGAGCAGATGATGCTGGCCATGGCTGTTTCTTTAGCCGAGGCTAGATCTATGTCAAATGGACCAGAAGTTTCGTGGCAATAGTTCTAAGAGGTTATATTCTCGAACAGATGATGCTGGCAGTGTCCCTTTCATATAGCTAGCTGAGTCTCGAGCAAAGGACCAGTGCACTGCCCTATGCCTTACAACTAGTTCCAAGTTTAAGGTAGCTATGATTCTCTCTCTTGCTTGTCCTCAGTTTCTCCATATATAATTGTAAAAGAAAAAAAAAAAGATTATTTGATTCTCTGAATGGAAGGTTGTTTGGTTGCTATATAATGATCATGATTCATTTCTTTCTTGGTCATAATTATCAGCTTGTTTATAGTTCCCATTGAAACAAATCATTTATCCTTTCAGTCTTGATATTTAGCCATATCATGAAATGCTGTATGCATTTGGTGTTGAATAGCAATTTTCAAAATATTTATTTTTCATACAAAATTAGTTGTTCCAGTTGTCATTTCTTTGAAAAAAATGCTCATAGAACAACAATTAGGTAGTAGTACCATTTTCTTGAAAGTGATGTATTTAGCTGTAATCTGTGTTGTTCTTATCCATTCCTTTTATTGTGTGTGCCTTGGCTCAAACAGAGGCTAAGCATGATTTCTAGCTAAACCTGCTTTTACGAGTTTGTCTCGAGTTAAAATGTAAATAGAGCCTTTTTTTTTTTGTGCGCGTAAATTTTTACAATTTACGAATATTTTACAATGTGATATTTATTGGGACACTAGATGCGTGCATTGGTTATTTGGTCCAGAAATCTATAAGAGTACCAGCTTGGAAATCTGCTTCCATTAATACTTGGAGATATCTACTGTGTCCAAATATTTAGAAAGAAAATGAGCCCTAGTCGGCAGACTCTCAATGTTGTGAGCGTGAGTTCTACCATTGAGCTGAAGTCCCCATTGATTTCTTCTACTCTTTTGGATTTCTTGTACTTTTTAAATTCTATTCGAGAGATGAAATCAATTATTGGGCTATTGATTTCGTAATTGTTCAATTATAACCATCGACAAGGTTGTTAATATAAACACTCCACTTGGGATGTTCAGTGGGAAATTTCAGCTACATGGTATCCGGACCAAACATTTTCAAAGTGAACAAGCTCGTAATAACATAAATGATTAAATTGGTCATGATGTAAATGTTCAGTGGTGTTGGAACATAGAACCAATTGTGATATGGGTGGATCCAACATCCCCAAAAGATGTTGGTGATAGTTGCGATTAATGCAACGGCCGTTGGGATGGTGGTCCCTATGATCTATCATGATCGCTTCAATCTAATGTGGGGCCAGACAAGGGTCAACTTGTGATCGGGAAAGGAGAAAAGGAGATTTAATGAAATTAGGGGCATCAACTGTGACAGTAGTTGAAGAAAAATCAGAAATATTTGAACTTCACGTGCTGTGTCTCTTAATAATTATGCAATGTAAAAGGATTGAGGATTGGATTTTCAGCAACTTCTTTTGGTTTCACATGCTTTGTCATGGTCATATAAAGTTCTAAACTTTCCCTATTGCATTGGTGAAGGACCCCCCGGACCTACTTCCCTCTTTGTTTTAAGCACTAACAGTAAAAATTACACAACAGGTTTGATTTAGGGAGAATTTGAGAGAGTATCTCAGAGATAATACATTAAAGATAATATAATTAATTAATATATATTTGTTATATATAATTAAATTTAATGTAATAAAATAAATACACACACATCATGCCATCAGTTTACTCGTGGAATGGAGCTATGATTGATTTAACTATTTTCACTCGTTACTACCGATCTATTGCAAAGCATATTCATATAATCATTCTTGCGCATGCAAGCTCCTGGAAAAAATACGTCTTTGTACGTGTCAGTGGCTTGTGATAGTCGTACCGTACTAGCTTTTTGTGTCCTCTGCTTAGAAGATACTGCTTTTTACTTTTACGTACACCGGTTCTCTTAGCTGCCCTTACTATTACACTGCTTTGATAAAAATAAGACAAAATAAAAATGAAACAATGAAACCATCATGATGATATCACGACACATTATCAAACATGCCCGTGAGAATTCATTGCTTTATGAGATTAAAATAAGATTAGAACTTGCAGCATCTTAAATGAAGTTCACAGGGGAATATGAGATTAAAATGAGATTAAATAGATAATTGGAAATTACCAAATCATAGTCATATGAATAGGGCATGGTTGATTTTGGCCAAATTGGGGGGCGAAAAATGATTTAATAGTTGATAACCATGTGATAGTTTTGCATTGTTGGAATCCTTGACGTGTAGAAACAACATATAATCATGTCGCCGACATATTATCCCACAAAAACTTCGGTCTGTAGAACATGAAGATGTGATTGATTCAATGAGAAAATAATGAATAAAACAGATGACTAACTTGGAATCTTGCTAGATCAATTTAAAAACAATTTAATGATATCTTTGACTTTGACTTTGACTAAGAAGTCGACATACTCTAAATTACCGAAAAGAACAAAACCCTCAATTGCTAATATCATTATAAATTTTGACGGTCAAGAGAGTTTCAATGTGTTTTAAAATATTCGAAAATTTTGGATTAATTTAGAGGATTTCACTCGTTTTCTCCCTCTAAATGACATTAATCATAATTCATGCTACAATAACAATAAAAAAAAAAAGTTTATATCATATTTTTTAGAATCTATTTAGATAGTTATGTTACCACATAGTTGGTTTTTTTTTTACATTTTTTTAAATGGGTATGTTATCACATAGTTGAAAGTCTTATTTTAAACCTTACAAATTTTGCATTTCACCTTAAATAGTATCCCTTAGTATGATTTTATTGGTATTCACTAATCATCCACTCCCTAAGTTAAGAAAACATCAAAATATTGGTTCTATTTCATAGAGGTCATCAAACATGGGAAATTTTGTGTCCTGCAATTTCCTTAAAATGTAGTTCAAGCTTTACAAACTGGGGACATTTAACTGAGAGACTTAAATGCATAAGTACTTGAACCTTCATTGTCTTTTCACTGGCTTCAACAAAATGCAAGAAAGGGTTTGGGAATATTCCAAATGAATTTAATAAATATAATGTGCAAATAATATAAATTCAGTCTCATACTAAATTAAACATGGTTACTATTTAAATTTTATGGATAAAATTGTATTAAAAATAAATATAATATTATGTTTAGTGTAGTATGAGACTAAATTCATGTTATTATTTAAATCAATTTTTTTTTAATTTTATTGAATATTTAGAAAGTTAAAATACTCAAACTTGATATCTTCAAACACCGCAATAATCACAAATTATGCAGCCACATAATTTAGCATTCAGTAAAGTCAAATTTAGCACTATTAAAACCGTCTTATTAGATCTACGCAGGTGTAAAAGAGTTTTATTTCATCTAAATATGGTTGAAAACTTGTTGGCCTCTACAAACTTCCATCGTTAAATGGCAGCTAATTGAGAAACACTGACATCACCACCGCTTTAAAAACAGGCAATCAAGCGCAAGATTATGGTAGTGTCACTCGACTTGCCGTGAAATGGATACTCAATGGCTTTTGTTTGGATCTAATTGATTAGGACAACTCTTTTGTAGCTTAGTTATTCTTAGTCATAGTTCAGCTACACTTTGTTTCAACTCAATTATGAAATAATTAAACACGTAACTTAAAAAGTCATATTTAAGAATAAAGTAATAAAGAGAAGAACACATAAGATTTACGTGATTTGCCTTCATTAGACCTATATTCATTAGGATTAAAGATGGCCAATGGGCTGTGCCGTGTTAGCATGGCCCGCCAAACCAAGGCTTACTACAGCCCACGGGCCTGCCAAATGAACGGGCCGTGCCGTGCCGTGCCTTTCCTAATTTCTTTTTTTTTACGCCTGGCATGACCCACTGCACGAGCCCACGCGTGCCGTGCTCGAGTCTTTTTTAAAAAAGATCCACCAACCTTTTTTAATCTTTTGTTTTTAAGCCTACATGCTTGACGTGCTTTTTCAAGCCCATCAGCCCATTCACTAATAATAACAACAAAAAACAAAAACAACAGCAATAATTTTTATTAAGAGAACAATTAACATTTCATTATCAGTTTAGTACAAATTCACAACATATTTAATTTCACAATAACCAATTATAATATAACAATACATAAATTTAATTCCATAGAACAATTAGAATATTTTTTTAAACTAATACTTAAATTAATTTTTAAAAGCCTATGCTAATAAAATAAATTAAAAAAATTTAATTTGAATATATTTATAAAATCATAACATTTTATACTTACTTTTCATTAAAAAATTTTATTTTGATAGACTTTGACTTATATGTTATTGATGGCTCATGGGCTGCGTGCTAGCCCATAAATAAAGCGTACGTATTACGTGTCTTTTCGCGTGCTGTATTTTTAAGGCTCACGTACCTAAAATTCTAAATCTGACATCGCCCAGCCCATGTGTGTGCCGTATCCTGCCGCGTGCCCTACGTAAATGTATTCGTGCCGTCCATGCTGTACGGACTATGGACACATGCTGTGCCCGTGCCGCTCGCCCTATTACCCTTCTTTAATCAGGACAAACATAGTCTTCTTGATTTATTAATCGCAAAAGATTTTACAATGGAAAGATTCTAATTTACGGAGGTTACAAGAGTTCACAAACTCCCCCTTCTACCGAAAACTTCCTCACCAATTTCTCTTAAAATTTTTTCCGAAATCCTAGTTGCCTTAGCCGTTCCTATCTTTTCTCCGTCAAGGGTTATAACCCGAGACATTGAAGCCCTACAGACCCCTGAAAGCCGCTACCAATTCCAAAGCCTACGCATATTTGTATACGTGGGAGAGAATCCTAAGAAGATATAGTAAGAAAGGATTTGCCTTTTAGTGCAAGTGACACTAGAGCCCAACCAAATTACGTCACAGATGCCGAACACAACTTTTGCAGCAGTTATCCAATCATCTTGTGCCACGTAATTTAGATTTCCAATGTCAAATCAGCTTCCTGTGACATGTGCCTCAGCAACCTCAGCTGTGGGCACGTTTGAATCCATATGAAACTGAATCTCTAACCATAATCCTACACAATGCAAAACATTCTTCGAACTTTCTCGCTAGTAAAGGTACATTTTTTTAAAAGAAATTGTATAAAAAAAAGTATTATATTATAATTAATTGATGTTACAATAAATTCATTCAATTTCTTGCTAATAACTTTTTTCCCCCCGAAAAGCTTGCTAATAACTTGAATATTGTATTAATATGTAAAAAAAATGTTAAGATATGGGATATAATAATATCATCATCATTTAGTATGATGGTGTGTGTACTATTTGAGAATGCGAATGAGAGAATGAGAGAATGAGAGAATGAGAGAATGAGATTTATTAACTTGTTTACTTCAAAAATAGGGATGGGAAATGGAAATGAAATTAGAGTGGGCTGAGGAATAAGAATGAAAATAAGAATGAGAAGTGAATTGATATTTATACCCTTAATGAAAATTTAAAATTTCTTTTTTATTATTTAATAATAATAATAATAATCATAATAATAATAACTAATAATAATCATAATAATAATAGTAATAATAATAATAAGCACAATTATTATAACAAAGAATGATAGTAATTAACTAAAGTTAGTTTAACAATTTGTAATTATTTATTTCATATTTCAAGATAAAATAAATACATCAATAACAATATAGTTCATTACAATTTTAATTTCTATAACCAAAGTAAGTAAATTTATTTTAATTTTTATTTCTTATTCTAATTCTAATCTATTCTGATTTTATTCAATTTTAATTTCTTATTTTAACTCTAATCTATTAATTTTCAATTTTTAATTTCGATCCATTCTAATTACTGATTAATAAGCGCATTATAAGTATCTCAAATTAATTGTTTGTTTAAGTTAAGTAGAGAAGTGTGTGAGTCATCCTATTAATAAAAGTTCCCGTTTAAATTAAAAAAATAAGATAAAAATCAAATTTGAAAAGACAACGTGGGCAGTGGGCAGTGGGCAGTGGGCAGTGGGCACAAATATCTTAAATTGCAAGCAATGCCAAAGCCAATGCAATTGTAAATTGTTTTACTGAAGTTTGAAAATTGCGCGCACCGTCACAGGTGTTGGAGTAAACAGCAGAAGGAATTGAAATTACAAAAAAGGGGTTTTGAAATTGTCAAAACAGACAAAAAGACAAGAGTAAAAAGATCACAGGTTGTATTTCCGATATTTATTTATTAAATTACCCTTTTGTCCTCTTCTTCCCATATTATTTATTTTTATTTAACCTCTCCACAAATATAAAAATAAAAACACCAACCACTGTCAAACTCACCACCACCTCAGCTTTAATTAAATTCAAACTTTCCAAACTTCACAGCCTTCACTCACCCCTCTCTCTCTCTCTCTCTCTCTGTCTTTCTCTCTGTAGCTTAATGCAGCATTTTTCTTTCTTTTGATTCTGTTTCTTCAGATTTCTTGCATTTTCTCGAAAGGGTTTCTCATGAAATGAAACCATCAAAGAACAGAAGCTAAGTAGTAACTGTGGTGCTGCCCCATTACATAAAAATATACACAGGGTAAGTAATTAAGTTTCATTTTTCATATTTTTTTGGGTACCTGTGCTTTGCTCTTGGGTTGATCTTCTTCATTAGCATATATTGGCATGTGGGATTTTTTTTTTCCTTTCTTCATGCATGCATGCATTTTTGTTTTGTATAATGAGTTTTGTTGTTGTTCTGATGGGATCTGTTTAATTTCTAAAAAGTATAAGGTAAAAGAATGTTGAACAATTCTCGCTCCTAGACTAGATGATTATCGAGAGGTATCGATTTTTTTCTTCCATTTTCATTGGTTTTCTCAGCTACCAAACACATCATTAGGTTCTCAAAAACGCATACATACACACATACCCATTCTTGAGTTTTTCCTTTTCTTTTCTTTTAGGATTTAACCCTTTTATACATTTCTCAAGCAGATTACGACTGTTGATCCCTGTCATGTTTGACATTCAAGAATCAAAATGATTTTTGACCGTTGATCTGTATGAAATCCTTTTTTTGCGAAAATATGAACTTCTTTCTAACTGATTAAGTGACGTTGTGACAAGCAATAAATCTCACTCTTTGTTGAATGGATTGTTCGAACGCATGCCAAAATTGGCAGCTTTCTGTAATACCATCACGCACGCGGTGGCGCGTGTCGTGCTATTTCATTAATTAATTAATTCTTTCTTTCCAGGTTCCTCCTGCCTTGTACTTTATATTAATACATGCCTGAGCCCTGGCTCAGCCTTTTATATCATCCAGTGCTTTAATGCTTGTCAGTGAAAGCAGAATTTGATAGTTGGTGGTGTGACAAAATTACCCTTTTGTAAATTTTAAAATATCTAAAAGATATTCTTTGAGATTTGAGGAAATTGCCCAATTTTGGTATGGACAGATATTAGATAGTGCTTTTACACTGCCCCATAAAAGCTGGAGAAATTAAAAAGACATAGGGGTTTGTAAAAAAAAAAAAAAGTTTGTGGGCCTTGAAACTTTCATCTTGTAGTATATGGTTGGTTGCATACAGATTTTGAGTGTTGTGGAGAAGTGACAAATCAGCTTTGTGCAATTGCCTATGTTGTGATGCTATGTTACCAACTTACCATGGTTAAAGTTGTGTTGCACATTGAAAGGTGATTTAGTTGCTGTAAAAATTTAAGTAAATTGTCATATGTGTGCCTCCAGCTGTTGATAAGTTGAATTTGATAACACACGCCTGCTACCCAACAAGGCTATGATGATTGAAAATAACATCTACTAAACTTATTTTCTTTTACTAGTGGGGCTTGGATGAGTAATAATGCTTTTTTTTTTGCTCAACTTATTGTCATATTGGCTTATAAGTTACCATCGGTTTTTATAGAAATAATAATCAAAATCGAAATGGAACCAGAAATTGATTCTGTTTCCGGTCGGTTTTTCTGGGGCAGCGGTTTTTCTCCCACCCCTTCTATGCTTAAGTGGGAAAATTGTGAAAGTGTACTTTTGCACTCACATGTTATGGCTGGGCCACTTGTTGATTTTAGTCCGAATCTACCTGTCCTTTTTATTGTTTCAAGCTTGCCAAGTGAGGATAACATGCATTGGCTAAGTACATGAAAGACAGGAGAAAAACAATTTTGATTTTATTGCTGTTGACATTGAAAATTTGTTTTGTTTAGTATTCTGACGATACTGCTTTGGGAGTGAAACAGTTGAATTTTGCTCAGATATTGGTAGCTTCTCATTTTCTTGAATTGCTTCAGTTTGATTTTTGTGTTCTTGACTTCTTTTACAGCTTGATTCTGCAGATCACAGGTTTTTGGCCAACAATTTCGTCGCATAAATCTTCATCAGGTCTTCAGGTGTACAAAATGCCGAGGTCAAGGTTGGAGAACCTAATCTATAATAATTATGTAGTTTATTACATGATGTAATCTGATTAATTGGATTCTAGGACTTTTCTCAACTGAACCATGTGTTTTTCTCTAATTACTATGTTGAGGGTACTTGCAAATTAATTTGTGATCAGTCCAGTGCAAATCAGCACCCGGGAACTTGCATTTCTTCCTTAATATATTTGATTTCAATTAATTTTGATTTTTCTCATCTCTAGTATGCAAACTCTGATCCATTCACATTACTAAGCTCTATTATGTCAAGCTAAATTACACATAGCATTTGTCGAGATCATAGTCATAATGGAAATGTGGTAGTATGTGGCTGTTGGTTATTGTACTAGTCTCAAAGCAAATTGATGTAATCCTATTGTCAGCGGCAGGAAAACTTTTACTATCACTGCTTTTCATGAGTTGAAGAACTTTTTCAGAAAATACGGTCGTTACTTGAACTGTTAGAAACTTGCATATCCTAAACTTCTGTAGTTGTGTGAATAATATTTGGTGAATTCAGTTTTCCTATTTTAATGACAAACAGGGGTTCAGAAATGCCACAAAGACAGTCTCCTCGACGCCCACATCAGCTCAGGACATCAAGTTCTGATTCAGATCCACTACATCATCGACCAATTGCTGACCGGAGTCCCAAAATCGGAGACCGTCGTTCTCCCAGAGGTGCCTCCCATTCTGATCCAGGAAACCAAAAGAAACTCAGCACCCGCATTGCAGATTTAGAATCTCAACTTGGGCAAGCTCAAGAAGAACTAAAAAATCTGAAAAACCAGTTGGCTTCAGCTGAAGCTGCAAAGAAGGAAGCTCAAGAAAAGCTGGAGAAGAAAACCAAGAAACCAGAATTTCCAGGGACAGTAGAGTTAGTGGAGCAGCATTCTCTGCCTGAAATTCAAGAATCTGAAACAACAAAGAACGATCACAAGGATGAAGTTGCTGAAGAAAACCAGCCAGAGACTGATGTTTTTGAAATTTCAGTAGAAAAAACAACCTTTGAGCCCAAGGTTGAATTCAGCCAACAGACATTTGAAGAAGAAAAAGAGACGAAATCAGTCAATGTATCTACTGAACCACCAGCAGATCCTGAGCCAGAGAAAGTATCAATCCATGAGTTAACCTTGACAAAGGATGAGATAAATTTTCTACAAAACAAGCTAGATGAGAAGGAGAAGCAACTAGAGGGGATGGGTCAAGAAAATGAAAGCTTGAAAAAGCAGTTGAATGAAGCTTCCATGAATATTTCAACTGCTCAAAAAGAGAAAGAGGAAATGACTCAGAGCCTGAACAAACTGGGAGAAGAGCTGCAGGCAAGTAAAGCTGAAGCAATTCGGTTGACGGAGAAGTTGGAAGCTGCAGAAGGAGCAAACAAAGCACTGGAAACGGAGATGAAGAAGCTTCGAGTACAGACAGACCAGTGGAGAAAAGCCGCTGATGCGGCGGCATCAATTCTTGCTGGGGGTGTAGAGATGAATGGGAAGATTCCTGAGAGATGTGGATCAATGGACAAGCACTTTGGCGGTGTGTTTGAGCCATTGACTGGTAGCTATGCTGGTTTTGTGGGATCGCCTGGGATGGTTGATGATCTAGATGACGGTTTTGCTAGTGGAAAGCGCAAGGGCTCTGGAATTAAGATGTTTGGAGACTTGTGGAAAAAGAAAGGCCACAAATAAGACTCGCTCTCTTTGTGATGTTAAAATCACCGTGGAGAATGTGCGGAGAAATGGTTGCTTACTATTTTACGTTCTGTTGGCATTGTAACATTAAGGTGACTCCGATATGTACTATTTTGTTCACGGCTTAAGATCCAGGAGCCCCAGGGCATTGTCTTGCTGCGGTGCTTAGAAAGGCAAATATTTTGTTTTCTGTTCAATGGTTTCTTTGGATTCTTCTTCCATGTCCTGTGCATAAAATCAACCAAGGCAAGCGTTAGCTACATTTTAATTAGCGTCATGGCAATCTTCTAAGGCTACATTCAAGATTATTTCAGTTTTCATTCGTATGATGATAATAAGATTTATTTTCTTAAAAAATAATTAGGTAATTTTATTAAGACAACAAAAATTACATCACATTAGTTGCTCCGGTGCCGAGCTGCGCTCCCCTGGAACATAGTTGATCACAAATTGATGGTCTGAATTCAAATTACAAGCTTCTAATTTCAGAAACAAACCATTACACTCCACTTTGACATGGGATCTTCTGCAAAATTGGAACAAGCATCTTTTGCCAACTTTACACCCTTCAGATACACTATATAGCTCGTGGTTGATTGATGTTAGCCTACACCACGAGCTAAGTAGTACAAAGCTCTAATAACAGCAACAACATTAACTTGGAGAAGGAGACCACTCATCAGGTGCTGGTTTGGTAACTCCCCATATGGCTATGGCTGTATAGAATATTCTTTAATACAATAAATCCACAGTTTCTTCACATATCATCGAAATTCAACCCTGTATACTAGTGGAAACTGAAAGGTATAATTTCACGAATCAAGTTAAAAAAAAAGACAAAGGTTTTTTATATCCAATACAAGCGTTTACTACTCGTCATCACTGTCGTAGTTTTGGCACAGTGATTGTAGTCCAGTTCTTTCCTCTGCGTTGTTCTCTGATTTTGCAATATGTTTGGTGCCAGAGACCGCAACTGGTTTCTTGATTACTTGAATCCGGATTGATGAAGACTTTTGAGGCGCCTTGGCATTACTTTCAGTTTTTGAAACCGTTGGATTTTCTATTAACATGAAAACAAACAACATGAAATCTGTCAGTATGCTTTAAGTGCAAGCTCAAATTCCATACTGATGCAACACACAATTCATTGATTGAAATAATTCATACAATGCTTGGGCGAGAGCAGTACTAAGATGGGTGACCTCTTGGGAAGTCCTCGTGTTGCACCTCTCATTTATTTAAAAATAATTCATACAAAACCACAGGCATGAGACTGTGCGTGTGTGTGAATACACCAATACCAAAACACTAACAGCTACTGACCTACTGTTTTGTCCACATTTACATTCATGCTTTAAAGGATAAACAGCAAAATATTCTTGATTTAATAACAAAAAATGCCTATACCACTACAAAAATACTTAAAGAATAATTAGACATGATGGTAGATTTCTAAGCATAAACTAACAAAACAATCAGCACAAAAAAATCATTCAATTGGGTAGATTTCTAAGCATAGTTTCAATTTATATTGCAGCATAAAATATTATTCAATTGGGTATATTAGCTCAACGCTACAGCATTATATGAACATCATAGTTAAAAAATTTATTTCCATTATCATTCTTTCAGAAACCAAAAACTCTGTTCAAGGAGGGTTGGAACATACTTGGTCAAGGTATAAACAGTGCCACCAGAATGCTGACCACTAATGACTACACATTTATAAAACTGTTTCCACTCGGTTGGTTATCATCAATCTATTTAAAATCCATGCATTTTGACTGCATATAGCATACATGAATTGGAGGGGGGCGTGTTGGGGAAGACCATGACATACCTCCATTGCTAGTGCTGTCAGAAAAACTAGCTATTGTCAATGTATCTGTCGGTTTACTCGGAACATCTTCAGAAAGCTTTCTTTTCTTCAAATTATTGCTTGAGCCTTCATTACTTTCTCTAGCAAATTGAAACAAATCACCATCATCATCGAGATCATCGTCAGAAATCCTTCGAATAACTTCCTTTTGTTTCTGGAATATTGATCTAATAAGTGCTTCATCCTCTTCTTCAAGCCTCTTCTCTTTTTCTGGAGCTGTGCTCTGCAAGGCCTCGAGCATCGCATCTACACTAACAGTTGCATGTCTAGACTTCATAGACTTCATTTCATCAAGTGCAGCAAGGATGTCCATCTCCCTTTTGGAATCCAAGGTTCTATTCTCCAAAGCTTTCATAGCATCCCCCATCTCTTCAGCATCTCTCCTCTTTTTCTCCTTGTCTACTTCCTCATCCTCTGCACGCCAAGGTTCGTAATTACGAGATGCACCAGACTCCACTACATAATCTGAATTTTGAGGATCTGTTTTTATTGTCAGCTCAGCTGAGCACTTTGTGCATTTGAAGTAGAACCTGAATATTTGAATTCCGAGATATGTCTGCAATATCATTTGACATTATAAAACATTAAAGTTAATACATAAAATCAGAAACTATATGATTGAATAAATAAATTTAATTACTTAAAATAATTATATTTACCTCGCCAATGGCGTCTTCTTTGCGAGAATTAAATTTTGTCCCTTTGTAGATGTAATTGCCACATGTGTTGCATCGGATACTCATGGGCAACATCATGCGAACCTTAATCTGCTGGTTCTTTGGTCGTCGGATCCTGGGAAGTTTCGATGGGTCGAAATCTGGTGGGTAATACTTGTTGAGTACTTTTCTTTCTCCCATTTTCTCCTCCTTCTAACTTAATATAAAGTCAGAATCCAATATCCGAACTGTTACAGAAAACATATAAATCAGGTAGGACTGCCATTGTTCCAAACGCATCAACTTCTTACAAAATCTAATAGTAGCACACAATGTTATAGAAAACTAGACCTATTCAAATTAGCAGAAGACAAATGCAGCAATAGGCACAATTCAAGGCTAACGGGTATGATCAAGTTTATTTATATATTTATTTTTTGATCAGTGGTGGTAATTCTACGCAAACATACCTCAGGAAACACATCACAGTTGTAATAGCTCCTTTAATTAACACAACATACTAACAAGTCAACCGGACTAACGGGTTCCATCAATCCATTGTATTAGTTCTTATTTTAAGCTACCAAACAACATGAGAAATAAAAGTAATATTCTTCCACATTACTACTCCACATGGGTTTTGATTCGCAGGCATTACAGTAACAGTAATTTCTAGGATTAGCTGGCGTAATCTACTGCCAATACCCACAAAAAAAAAGCCCTTATTTACACCGTCGGTTTCAGTAGTCATCAACTACATAAAGTCTATATAATAACCAAAAGAACCCTAGAAATTAACGTAAACCCAATCAGAGAAAACCCTAAATAAACACAAATTAGAAGTATTCATCCAAACCAGTAAAGTAACTAACACCCTGATATTACCAATAAAAATAAATAAAACACATAATCAAATGTAAAGTTGGTAAATTAAATACCTGAACAGAGAGAACGAGCACAGGAAAGGCTCTTTCAAGACTTTGCACTAGAGACAGAGCCCTTACAGTTTGAGCATTATTAATAGGAAATAACCAGGCATTCAAGGTCGGTAGAGGATTTCGATTTACAATTGGATTACGATCCCGGAGCGGGAAAGAATCCAAATCTGGGTTTACCTTACCCGATCCGGGTTACATCAGATTAAAACACCGGGACCTTTTTAACCCGGGTATTGTCCTAGTGGCCATCGGTTGATTTTGTTTTTGCATTTTTTTTTAAATTTTGTTTGTTATTTTTTTTAATTTTTTTTTATAAGACTTAGGATGGCGAAGAAGTTATGTGGGGATGGCGTTCATGGGTTGAATATAAAATCTAATTAACTCGTTAAAAGAAAATGTTTGGATATCGGTATAATTTTAACTTAGGGGTCTCCCTAAGTTACTCCTCTCGTAACTTATGACTTGGTTACTTGACCAATAAAAATGTGCCACATGTACATAACAGAAAGAAAATGTAGTTGGTTTAAACTGTGAAACGGTTGCAGACGGAAGACTGAAAAGATCAACCCAAAAGATTGCCGGCCTTTTGTTATCATTATTTTATGAAAAATACTTGGTGGAGAGAAGGTGGAGAGAAATATGAGAGAAATAATAAAGAAATTGATAGAGAAAGAGAGTAGGGATGGTAATGGGGAGGGGAGAGGACCAATATCCCTGTACCAATTCCCGATATTTTGTATATGTTCCCGTCCATTCCCTGTCGCTATCAAAATTGTTTGAGGGGATCCCCGTTCCCTCTCTGAATAATAACAAGGGATCGCCGAAGGGTCCCCAATCTCCGAATAATCAATATGTTTTTAATTTTTGAACTTGATTTAATTATATTAAAATAAAAAACTTAAATAAAAGTAAGATTTGATAATATATCATTTATTAACATTAATCCATTACAAAAATTACACTTCAAAATACAAACTATTAGAATAATTATCTTCGTCAACATTCATAATCCTATAATAAAAAGAAAAAAATTACTTTTATATCAATAATGAAATAAATGAAATGAGTATAGATACTGAAATTAATATTTTTAATAATTTACTATTGTACCTCCTGCTCATTCTGTTCTTCAAATTTGGTAAATTAAGAGATAGCATTAAGTTTTAAATCTAAAGCAATAAAAATAATATAAGCAATATAATTCATAATCTAAAATAGTTTTCGGGGCCAAGTCTTTTGAAATAAGGTCTGCTCGAATAGTAATTCAAAACCACTACTAATTAATTAGGCTTGAAAGTTTTATAGTATATTTGTATAAATATTTTGATATTTGCTATTTATACTACTATTTAATATTTTATAATTTAAATTCTATTATTTATTTATTAATAATTCTAAAAAAATTTTAATTAAAAATAAAAATGAGAAAATGGGGAAATGGGGAGGGGATGAGGATTCTATCTCATCCCCGTCCCTTTCTTGAATAAGAAACTGGGTAAAAATTGTCTCTGTCCCTTCCCAAAAAAAAAAAATAGATAAAAATTATTCCCCTCCCCGAGTGAGAAAAATCCCTAACGATCTCTGTTCCTGTGAAAATTTCTACTATCCCTAAAAAAGAATGAGTGGGTAGAAAGAGAAACAACTAAATTCTCTTTTTCTTCTCTCATCTTTCTCTCCGCATTACTATTATCATTATTTTACTCATCATGTGGGCTAGTGTGGCATGATGATGTCAGCAACATTAAAAAATAAATAAATTAATTAATTAACCATTTTAATTCTTGCAGGTTGAAAGCATCAGATATTTTCAAACACCAAAACACCACAACAAACCAGGCGATTGGCGAGCCAGGTAATTACCAATTTTTTAATCCCAATTTCATGATGCATGCGATTAAATATAGTGTCCATTATGTGCAATTATAAGTGCAACTTTTATTCAGAAATTGACCTCTAACACTTATTATTTTCTATTACATAAAACGCTAAAGTAAATACTATCAGAATTAATTACTGTACAAAATTTTATTAGGACTTAAGAGCCATATGTTAAAGGTGATGAATATTATATAATTTGTGCCCGTCAGCACTTGTCTAATGTACTAGATAATATTAACGCAACTCTTGTCAATAATATTATAGTAGTAGGGGATAAATTTAATTTATTTTCACTATTGATATAATTTTCTATTAAATGAGAGTGTTTCATTAATCTTAGATGATTACATTGTCCATAGCATCTATTACACGATGTACAACATAATTTTTATAAGATGCATTTTGCTGTTTATATTACACTATATTGTATTATATTAAAGTATTGTTCTTATGATAACCCATGTTTGGATGTAGTTTCTAATTGCATTGCGTTTTATTAAAAAATATCGCTAATACAATGAAAGGTGCATAAAATAAACTCATGGAAGGTGGGGTTTAGGTTGTATTGCATTAAAATACTATTCACAATATAATCATTTAACTGTTTATTATTTAATAAAATTCTAAATTTGTTAAATAGTAGTTTCTATTATATTTAAATAAAATATAATAATTTAAATAATAATATAAGATAGTAAGAAACCAAAATATCTAATAAACAAATGATAATATGTAATTTTATTTCATTAAATAAAATCATTTTATTTTCATTAAATAAAATCATTTTATTTTCGTTATACTAAGTAAAAAATAAATTATAAATTTTGTTTAATCATTTGATTATTACAAACACCATTAATTTAAAAATAAATTTAAATTAAAAAGTTATATCCGACATTATTATCCTATATTATAATAACTAGTATATAAATAAACTATAATATAATATAATATTATTAATAAATAACTTAATATTTTTATATTTTATTATTTAATAATAGTTTATCATTAAATCATTTTTTATTATAAAATTAATACATAAAAATAATTATTTTATACTTAATTTCAAAAATTAATAATAAACCCCTAAAATGTTAATGAATTTAAAATACTATTAATTTAATTTTAACGTTAATATAAAATAATATTATTTTATATAATATAGTTCATACTGCACCAAACAACTATACACTTTAATACAATACAATATAATGCAATATAACTAATACATTATAGTACAAAACAATATGCCAAACACATCATAGGGCTTACAATCCAATATATCCTAATATTAATTATAAGTGTCTCATATTATTACATTTTTTTGAATGATTAAATACAATAACAAAAAATCAGTCCTGGATACGCATGCTGGAACTTCTTCCCTTGCCAGGGTCTGTATGTTTGGACCAGTTGATATCCTCATTTCAGATAATGAAAACATTTGACTAAATGTATCTTCCCTTCAGGAAAGAAGGAGAGACATTGACGTTCCGTCCAGATGGTGGCCATGTAACACACAACTTGGAAATATACAAATCCGGACAGGCAATTTGCGGCACCACCAATAAATCCAGTGGCATTACAGGTCTAGATCCTTTAACAAAATGGCATCAAAACGATGACGGAAACTAGTATTCGTCAAACTAGCAGTGCATTGCAGCAACCGCTAGAGAATAATGTACGAAGAACATACACTAGCATATTGCAGGTCATAAATGTGAATGATGTTATAAACATCAAGGTTGATGAACTCAAACAGACCTTGAATTGCCCAAAAAAGTATCAGTTTCAGCAAATTTGTAAAGGAAAACTACAATAACATGAGTTAACTTACGCCAACATGGCACGAATCCTCAGAGAGTATTAATTTCCAGGCATCATGCTAAGAGATGCACAAAATTCAACCAAATCAAGAAAAAGGTAGGCAGTCAAGAATTTGATTGCCCACACTACTAAATCATGACAAAAACATCAGTCATTGCATGTTGTACATCTTTGTTATTACAGGCTGATTCTAAAAGACTAACATTGCTGTTAACCATATTGTACATGCAAGCCAAGAAATCCTGTCGCTAGCGACAATGTTAGGAAATATGTCTCATTTTTCAATGAGAATTTCTAAATCTTAAATTAGAATATTTCATAGACTTTTCTTATTTAGTAGTTTTCTTATTCAAGAGGATTTCTATTTACGGAATAAGTAATTTCTACTTTAGAATTTAACTTATTCAAGGAGGAATTCAACTTATATAAGAAAAGAAATACTTCTCCTACAAGAGATAATTACTTGAGGTTGAATTCATTTATTTGTATAGCACAACAATCAATTCTCTACAAATAGACAGTTTTCAATGTAAGAGAAACAATATGTCTATTGAGAGATTGTGTGTTATTAAAGTTTTGGGTGTAAAAAAAATACTAGAGTGATTGTAATAATTTTTCATATAGTAAATTTTTCTCTCGACATCCGTGGCGGTTGTGGTTTTTTTTTGGTATAGGAGTTTTTCATGTAAATTCTTTTATAGTGTGATTGGTTTCGTTCTCTATCTATTTTTTATTTATTATTTGTTTGATATTTTTGTTTGCTAGATCTTGGGTGGGAATAAAATTCTCTAAACAAAACTTATGATGAAAACTCTAGATAAAAGCATTATTAGATTCTTAATCTAACATTGGGCTTATTTGTGAATAATTATGTATTGTGAATTGTCATATAAAGTTAAGCTCAATTAAAGATGATTTATTAATATTTTTGGTAATTTGGACTTTAATGTATCTGATAATGTGTGAGAATTTAATGTATAGAGACTTAAAGATAATTTTTATTTTTACAATGGGTTAAAATAGAAATATTATAAAAATAGAAATGCCTAATAATAATTGAAAAGTTATATACATAAATGGTTATAGTTCCTAGATCACCATGTAAAATTCTAATCTTTTTTAACATTCTATCATCAAAGAGAATACAGAGAAAAAGTTAAAAAATTCTTTAGGATAACATATTGATCTGGAAGGTAAATTACATGATAGTAATTGTAATTCCTTATTATGGATTCAGATATACTTTCATATATTAAGCTATTGATTCTTGATGGTATAACATAAATGGTCCTAAGATTTTTTAGCTAATGGTTTTCACCAAATGATTATTTTCTAACAAGAATCATCAAAGAAACTCTACAACTGAATCTTCAGAAGTGAAACAACATAAAAGGTAAAGGGCTACTCTTGACTTAGTAGTCATAGGTGTCATAGTTCATTGTCAAGGAACCGCAATCTTTAAACAGTCCAAGTCACCTTGACAAGCAAAGCAAAAGCAGTAGAATCTTCACTATGAAGATGGGGATTGTATCAAATGTGTCCAAATCATAGATGAAGAAATTTATTGGAAGCAAAGATCAAAAGCAGACTAGTTGAGAGAAGGTGATTCTTCCATACTAAAGCTTCATCAAGAAAGAGGAAGAATAAAATTTGGGGAATTTTGGATGAAGATGGTAAATGGACAGAGGAAGATTACGATGTAGAAAGGATGTTCTGTAACTAATAAATCAAAATTTTAAAATATAAAATATAGATAAATCAAATAGAAAATAATTTAATTTATATAATTAAAAATAAAATTTGATTAAATCATATTTTTCTACTAAGAGTTTTACCTTACCATAACTATTATTATTTAGCTAAGCGTAATTACAATAAAAATAATTATTAAAATTAATTTAAGCATAACTAAAATTAAAATAACTAAGATTGACAATAAAACTAAATTTATTTAAGAATTAAAATTCAAACTTCCAAAAACAAAATTACAAGAAAATTAAATACGAAAAAAGGAGAAAAAATTTTAAAAACTAAGCCCAGTGTTTCTCACCCTCGTGCACTTCTTCTACTCCTTTCTAATTCTGCTCTTTCTTTATATTCTTAGGCACCCCTCTTTACCATCCTCTTTCTTCTAACTCAAGCCTTATTTTATAGGCAACTTCTCTTTATTTTTTTATTATATTTTTTTAATAATTCAAAAGGTAAGCAAGTGGCAGTGCCCTGCCACTTGCTTATCTTTTGCAAAGTGGTTCCACTGTTTTTTTTTTTTAATTTTATTTTTTATATATTAATGCAATCTATTTTCTCTGTCTCTAGTTTTCACTTCTAATTGTTCATTTATTTTTGAAATTTATCTGCAATATAAAATTAAGATAAAATTAACATATTACAATTTAATTTAATATAAAATTATGTTAGGAGAGTATTAAGATAATTTATAAATTATGGACACATTAATTAGCACTGTAAGTGAGAGATTGATAATTTTAATCTTTATCAAATGTATACTTTCTATTGTCAATCACACCCCCAACTAGCTTATTGCTAGACCCTAACGATTAAAGTAATATTATCAAGTGAAATTCAAATAAAAATTGAAATCATTTTTTTTCTTAGGGGCAATTTTATATTTTTTAATCAGATTAATGACAACAATCAAATAAGAATATAAGCATTATCTCTGGCTTAAAAAAAAAATTACTCCCACATCATCCATTCACACATATTATTCAAGTAAACTCATGTAAAATGATTACATTAATTAAACCCTATGATATTATTTGTATTCATTTTTATGCATTAATCAAGCTATTTTTAAGAATGATATGTCAAATCTCAAAATCTCACGGATAAGAGTGACACTCCTAAAAGAAAATAAACTCAGATAAAAAAGTCACTCCAAGGAATGATATATTAAGAGAAAATAGTAGAAAAATAATATTGGACACTCACTAATATAAAAGAATAATGCCCACAGCTTAGAAATAATATAATCTCAAGTCAAAGGAATTACTAATCAAACCCTATGATATTATTTGTATTCATTTTTATGCATTATCACATCTTTTAGTCCATATTACTAGCTTATACTTTAGACTATAGTTCTCTAAAATCAAGAAGGATTTCTACTAGGACGTAATCTAGGCTAGAGACATGGCTAACAAAGAAAGAACAATAGGAAAAGTGAAATATATGTTTGAAGAATAGAGATCTTTTAGAGATTGCAAGGTGCTTTTCACATATATTTTTTTATTTTTTTAATTATTATTTATTACTTTATATATATATTAGTAGTTTTTTGGTTTGGGATCTTATAGTGCAGGAAAAGTCAGGAAAACCTTTAAAACCTGGGGTTTAAGAGGCTCTAAACTTATAATGCTTAAACCACACAATTCATACATTTTCTCGGACTTCTTGGACTTTAAAATTCTGGATTGGAACATTTCTAATACACACACACAGAGACACAGACACACAAACAATTTTCATGAATACATAATCAGCCCTACTTTTCCAAACATAAGGCGATACTCACATTTGAGTGGGATAGGATGATAGGTTACCAAGAAAATATTTTCTTTTAATATCTATATATATATAGCTTAAAAGGGTTAACTATAGACACTTACAATGGGGATGGCTAGAAAAAGTTTAAATGGATCAAAAGATAACTTTTCTATCATCTTTTAGTGCAATTTCAGGCTAAATTAAAATAAAAAAATTAATTAAACTTACTAGATTAAAGATGCAACAAACAAAATATAATACGGTAAATTCTCAGCTCAAACGCAAAGACAAACCTAATGGAAAAGGCGTAGTTGAGTATTTAAACTCACTTAATAGTTTTGACTATTTTTTCAATTACTGTATCATTGCTGGAACATCTACTACAGCATTGAGTAGAATTCTTTATGCATCGTCAGCTGCCACCAGTTGGATATCTTATATCTAAATGCAATCTAACAATGACCAGTTGTTACGATATACATAAAGGTTTGGATATTTTAGAAAAATCCTTAATAAATCTTCTGTAGGACCCAGTATGTCCTAAGAAACTCCTGATGCCCTTGACTGAAGTAGGTAGTGGAAGTTTATCAATCATCTATATTTTTGCCTTATCCACTTCTATTTCCTTTTTAAAGACCCTATGACTTAGGACTATCATTTATTGTACCATGAAATGACACTTTCCTCAATTCAATACTAAGTTTATTTCTTCACCTCTTTTAAGTACATTTTTTAGATTATGCAAATATTCATCACATGATTCCCTAAAAACTAAAAAATTATCCATGAATACCTCAAGTGTTCGCTCAACCATATCTGAAAAAATAGACATCATATACCCCTGGAAGGTTGCTGGAGTATTGCACATGTCAAATGGCATCATTTTAAAGGCAAAGGTTCTATAAAGACATGTGAATATTGTCTTTTCTTGATCCTCTGGTAGCAATCTGGTTATAGCCCGAGTATTCATCCAAGAAGCAATAATACTCCTTTTAGCAAGTCTGTCCAGAATTTAATCTATAAAAGGCAATGAAAAGTGATCGTTCCTTATGGCTTTGTTTAACTTTCTGTAATCTATACTGACTCTCCATCCAGTTATTGTCCTTATGAGAATGAGCTCATTCTTTTCATTTGCTACAACTGTCACTCTACTTTTATTTGGAACACATTATACTGGACTTACCCATGAGCTGTTTGATATTAGGTAAATGATTTCAACATCAAGCCACTTAATGATATCTTTCTTCACAACTTCCTTCATAATGGGATTTAATCGTCTCTGTTGCTCTACTGAACTACTTTGGGAATCTTCCAGTAGAATCTTGTGCATGCATATTGAGGGCCTGACTTCTGATATTTGTAATGGTCCTCCGATGGCCTTTTTATATCTTCCTAATACATCCACCAAGCTCTTTTCTTGTTCTACATTCAAAGCTGATTAAATGATTATGGGAAGTGTGCCAGTGTCACCAAGATATACATATTTTAAATGTGAAGGTATAAGTTTTAGTTTTAAAACAAGATGTGACTCAATAGAGGGAATAGAAGGATTCACTTTCCTATTTGACAAATTTAAAGATTCAAATTGCTTGTCTGTCCTCACGGGTTGCTTCTCTTCTACCAATGCTATGTTAGCTGTTTCATGATCTTCCTCTTCAAGTTCTTTAAATGTTAGGGCCTTAATTTCTTCATTGCTACATCGACTGTTTAATCTCTCTGCTATAGTAAAATCCACAACACTGATAAAATTATAGTCTTCAACATCATCAGGACTCTTCATGGCATCTAGCACATTGAATGTAACTTGCTGATCATTAACCCGTATAGTTAATTCTCCTTTTTGCACATCAATTAGAGTCTTTCTCGTGGCTAAGAAGGGTCTACCTAGGATGATTGATACCTTTTTATTTGCCTCAAAATCTAACACTATGAAATCCACTGGAAAAATAAATTTGTCGACCTTCACCAAAACATCGTCTATCTTGCTTTTTGAATAAACATGAGATCGGTCAGCAAGTTGTAAAGTGATCGTTGTTGGTCTAACTTCCCCCACTCTCAGTTTCTTGAACACTGATAAAAGTATGAGATTGATGCTAACTCCCAAATCATAGAGTGCATCGCCACTGTATTTAGTTCCTATAGAACATGGGATTACAAAACTGCCTGAATCATTTAGCTTCTGACGGATCTTGTTCTGAAGCTTCTGGCTACATTCTTGTGTTGGAGTAACTATTTCAAATTCTTCAAGCATTTTTTTCTTTGCCAATATATCATTCAAGAACTTTACATAATTTGGCATTTGTTCTAAAGCTTATACAAAAGGAATGTTAATATGTAACTACTTTAGTACTTCCAAGAATTTGTTTAATTGTTTCTCTTACTTTTGTGTTTGGAGTCTTTGAGGAAATAGTGGTAGGTGCCAAAACTGTTGTGCTGTAACAGGTTATACATACGGCTTCTCTTTTGCCGTGTTCGGGGCTGATGTGGTTGATGCTGTGGCATATTTTCTAACTGGTGTTGGATCATCATTTTCTACAGATGTTGTAGCATGACTGTTTATACCCATGTGCTGGAAAGTGAAATGTTGTGGCTCTTCTTCAATTTGAAATTTTTTTTTGGGTTGAAATGAGTTAACTCTTCTTTGTGGTACACCAATTGGAATATGAATATCCTTTTCAAATCTTAAATTAATTACTTTCCAATTTTTTTTTCCTTCCCATCTTAGATTTTTTGTGTTGTTGGGTAAATTGTCCTGAGGTCTGTTGCTTAATGCTGTAGTAAGCTGTCCAATTTGATTTTTCAAGTTTTTTAGAGTCACCACTTGGCTTTGGACAACGACTTCATTCTTCATAATATACTCCTTAATCAAAGCTTCAAGAGAACTGAGTTGCTCATTGCTGGTGCTTCTTTGCCTTTGATTTTTCTAGTGAAATCCAGATGGTTTCGCAGATCTGTTTTGACCACTGGTTGTTGCGGCTTTTTGATTTTGATTGCTCCATGAGAAGTTTGGATTTTGTCTCCATCTAAGGTTATCGGTGTTTGAGTAGAGATTGTTTTGGTTCTATCTGTTGAAGTTACCTACGTAGTTTACTAAGTAAGATTTCCAAGACAATTATCAAACAGATGCCCTTCTCCTCAATAAACACAAGACACTACAACAACTTGGTTGACAGTTGTTAGAGCAGTAGTCATTGTCTTTATCATATTTTTTAACAAGGTTACTTGGACTGATAATGTTGTTAAGACGTCTACATTGTGGACTCCTGCAGTTCCTTTTGTTGTAGCTTGTTTGGTTGATGGCCACTGATAGTTGTTAGTAGCTATTCTTTCTAAAATTTCGTAAGCCTCATTGTAGGACTTAGATAATAAGGCTCCATTTGCTGAATCATCTACTATCAATGTAGTGCTTAGGTTAAGACCATTGTAAAAAATTTCCAACTATACATAGCAAGGAATACCATGATAAGGGTATCTCCTGAGTAACTTTTTGAATCTCTTTCATGCATCATACAAGCTTTTATCTTCAAGTTGATGAAAAGATATGATCTCATTTCTCAATTTTGCATTTTTGATAGGTGGGAAGTACTTCATTAAAAATTTGTCAGCCAAGTCATTCCAGGTAGTGATGGAGTTTGGTGGTAGAGAGTTCAACTATGCTTTTGCTTAATCCTTTAAAGAAAATAAGAAAAACCTGAGTCTCAATTCTCCCTGTGATGCCCTAACAATCTTGAAAGCATTACTCACTTCCAAAAATAGTTTACGGTGAAAATGAGGATCTTTTGATAATAGTCTATTGAATTGTCCCACTGTTCGAAGTATCTGAAACATCACTGGTTTGAGCTCAAAATTATCAGCTTGCACTTCTAGTCTAACTATTGCAGGATTTATAACTTGAGAGGTCAACACTGCATTGTCTCTAATGGCTTTGTCTCAGTCATTTGCCATGTGGATAATATTATTATTCTCTAATTGCCTATGATTGTTCTGCCCATTCTGACCTTCTTGTAAATTGATCAGTTGTATTTCTTCTCGGGGGTTTAAATTCTCCATATTATGCAAATTATCCATGTCTACAGTAATTCTTGAATTCCTATACTCTTTTCTCAATCTCCTTTAGTTCTTTCAATTTCTAGATCAAACTGAAATTCAATAGGTTTGTACCTGTGCATACAAGGGTTGCTAGAACAATTCTATCAACACGGCAAACATATTAAAAGAAAACTAATATTTTGCACCAATTAAAATGGACTCTACAAATTACAATAAGCATTCAATCTCCGGCAACAGTGCCAAAATCTTATTGATTTCTTACTGCTATATGTGTCAATGTGCAAGTATACACAACAAGTAATATACTGATGAATATTCAGATCGTCTCCACAGAGATTGATGTTAAAATAAAATAAAATAATTA
This sequence comes from Murraya paniculata, assembly GCA_030449075.1. Taxonomy (NCBI): domain Eukaryota; kingdom Viridiplantae; phylum Streptophyta; class Magnoliopsida; order Sapindales; family Rutaceae; genus Murraya; species Murraya paniculata. The sequence goes on along the minus strand of JAEVFN010000059.1, from coordinate 138,232 downwards.
ATGAAACTAACTAGATTAAAGATGCAACAAACAAAATGCAATAAGGTAAAGTCTCAGCTCAAACACAAAGACAAACTCAATGGAAAAGGCGTAGTTGAGTGTTTAAACTCACTTAATGGTTTTGACTATTTTTTTAATTACTGTACCGTTGCTACAGCATCTACTATAGTACTGAGTAGAATCCTCATGCATCCTCAGCTGTCGCCTGTTGGATATCTTATATCTAAATGTAAATTAATAATGACTAGTTGTTACGCTAAAATTAGATATAACATTATGTATTTTAGGTTCCAATTTCCTTACAAGATAAATCCCTATGTCTAATTCTTCACTAATTTTATATCAATCATGGTCCTATTCAAATTGAGATTAACTCAACTTGGAAAACCCAATCTAAAATTATGTATTATTTTAATAAGTCAGACTTTTTTAGGCTCATTCTTAGCTAGTATCCACTAAATGGGTGATCAGCCGAAATAGAGAATTGCAATAAATAAAATCAAGACAAAATGTTGTAGCTAATCTAGAGCAATACAAATATATCAGTTAAATAACCATCAAGCTTGTTTAACACTCAACCACATAAAATTTAGTTCATGATTTGTGATAAAATAGTACCAGAAATTGTTTTAGGCATCAAATATATTTTCATAGATAAAAGAAAACAAGAAAATAAAGGTGAGGAATTGAGTTCCATTTTATCTTGCGACCTTTCTCTTTTTTTTCCTTGAATTTGATGTTGTAGTCCTCAAATATCTCTTTTTCTCTGTTTTCATTTTTTTTTCTCTACTCATTTCTTTAATGATAGCTCATCTCCTCTTTCTTTTCATGCATGCTCCTTTTTATAACTCAGAATTAGGGCAACCAAAAGCTTATAGCCGCGTGTCTTTTATTTTTGAAAACCTTGGATGGCAATCTTTTGGTTAACACACACGAAATCTCATCTGCAGTTGCTACAAGATTGCTGCAACTTTTCATCCACAAAGCTTTAGCTTTTTGGTCCCTTACAATCATGTACATAATCAGAGCACAAATTATTCTAAAATACAACCAATTTATTGAAATTAAACTTACACAACTGCTTATGCAAAATGTAACTAAAAATACAATAAAAACACATCATTTACTCTCTAAGTAATATTGGTTTGAGTCTGAAAATACCATGATAACTCTAATTTCATAGAGTTATCATTGGCTCTAAAGAAAATATAGAGATCTTGTATAAAATAATAAACTGCTAAGCTTATAGGCAAACAGGGTTACTCTTCAAGGATAATAGGCCAAAAACTCACTTAGAACTTACTACGACATGTACATTTCTTCAAATAACTCAATTAATTTCACTCATTAAATCTCTCAATTCACACTGGTCAACAACATTAATATACAAAGTGGCAAAAATGGTGTAACATAACTTAAAGCCAAAGATAATACAAATATTAAAATTTAAAAGTCATCATGTCATCCAGTGTTAAAAGATTATACAAAATGCCTTAAATTTTTTTATATTAAAATAACTCATCCTCAAAACCTATTTTAAACATTATCCTCAACATTTTATAATCTAAAGATATGCATTCAAAAAGGTGGAAAAAAAATTAAAGAAAGCATAATAAAAGAAAAAGTTGGAGATATCACATCTAAACTAGTTATAGAAACTTAAAAGAAGATGATAAAGAAGAAGAAAACGTTAGAAACAATTTTTTGTTTTTGGATAACTAAATTCTAAGAATATAACTAAATTCTAAGAATAAAAAGATGCGTTTCGAGAGTCATTGCACTCTATATTTAGCCATTTTAGGTTCAAATTTATCCAAAGTTAGTTTTTACAATAAAAATTAGTAAAAATATCACTGGAACTGAGACATTCACAACTGCAAACTATGCTCTCCTCTCAACCTGAAGGAGACATTGTCCTCAATGTCTTAAAGGAAAGAAATAAAGTTCAGAAGACATTACCTGACTACTGCTTGAAAATATTTACAAACGAAGAGTTAAATCTAATTTACTCTTCTTACTAAGGCTACTACTATCATCATTAGTTGACCAATCCAATGCCAAAGTTATAGGATCTAGCTTTGATTTGTAAGTTTGTAAAAAATCAAGTAACTCATTAGCAATAAGAGCACAAATAAAGAGTTTTTTTACTGCAAATGGAATGAAATGATTCTTAATTGCATGGCTAATAAATGCTATCAAGCCATCATAAAAGTTGTTAACATTTAACAAACTGATAGATTTTTTATGAATGTTCAAATGGGCCTAAGATGCAAATGTAATTAGTGCCTCTAATGTTACAAGATCTCTTGGCAACAAAATGAAAAGCATTTGCATGATTTAACATTTTGGATATTCTCTTTTGCATAGTTAAGATCACTAATTCTTCTCTAGTTGGTGGACCAGGCATGCATCCCAATGGTTTTAAGGCATTTGGGATGATGCCTAGCACTTGACTTCCTCTACTTAAAAACAACTTCTAAAATAAGCTTTGATAACCCTCGATCATCTCCTCCGTATACAAGGTGTAGTTTTCTCTCTGCTATAACATGGCCAAGATCTATGGCTGCATGAATGAACTCCTTATATTTTTCATAGCAAAACCCAAAAAACACATAAATGTTGTTGAATTGCACACTCGATGTTACTGCCATTGGAACAATCTTCAAAGATAATTTGTGAGTGTTTCAAAAAGAAGCTTGTATTTAAATATTTTGGTGATGGACACAATCATACACATATGCATATAAATAGTGGGTTTGTCAAATGAGCGTGAAGCTTTGGCTCATAATTCAAAAGCAAACAAAAAAAAAAAAGCAAATAGTGGAAAGAAAAAGCAAACAATAATTAGATATAAAATTACACCATTAAAAGCAATAATGAAAAAGATAAAAGAATTTTAAAATAAGAGAATATTTATTAGTAATTGTGGTTGTGGCTGTGGCTCACACCTTCCTTTGAATTTAAATCCATTAAAGGCTTGAATGCTCTTTATGGGTTGAGGATAGGCTTTCCATATAGTTTTATTAGAAACTGACAAATGTGGTCTTTTAGAGTTAGATTCTCAAGACTCAACTATGCACTTTCTTTTTTAGAATAGTTTTTACAAAATTATGAATCTCATGTTCCATATATTTGCTTGGATATGTCTCAAGATATCGTAAGATATCATCTAACGATTATTTGCTCAGGATATTTTTAACGAATTTAATTTTGTCTTCACGATTTTCAAAGACCATTCCTAAAGTTTTACAATATGGTCGATTGCAATCAAGTCGCACACAGTTAGGATATTTAGAGCCAAGTCGATTAGCTCTCCTTTTTTTTTTAGCAAATGTGCTTTTACTAGAACTAAGCATGTAGGAAACAAATGGATTAGAAAACTCACATGACAATTGGACTCTGGCTTCAATTACCCAACGATGTCAGAAGAAATGTCGTTGATCATAAATAAATGCAATCATTCACAATGAGCTTTGTAAATATTCTTAAAGATATTTTGAGGGAAAGAGGGAAAATACTTATGCAATTTATATTGTATTTCTTCCATGCTTGATTTTGAGGTTTTAATTATTGCGGGAAACTATAGATACCAACTTAGGAAGTCAGAGAGTACCATTATCCGCCATTTATACGGGAAAATCAATTAAAACACGCCATAGAAACAAATCAACTCTGCAAAATTAAGTCAAATGTGAAGATGAACAAAATAACAAAATGAAAACACACAATGTGAAAAAAAAAACACAGAATGTAAAAAAAAAGGATATAACCAAATACTTAACTTACCTTCGTTCTTTTATTGAATTAACTCAAGTTCCAATTGAAAGTCATATATATCATTCTCTATTTTTCTGAGTTGTCTTTCTAGACTATTTTTCTGAATTGTCTTTCTAGATTCTCAATATGGAACACTAACGTTGGTGGTCGTAAATCCTAAATAAGATGTGATTTATAAAATTATACCAGGCCTCTTAGATGAAATTTCATGCGTAGAAGTTCTCCAAGATGCTTGAAGAAAATTTTTCTTATTAAGATACTTATATTAAAAATGAATGATATAAAATACGATTATCAAATAAACACACTTAAGCAAGTAACAATATAATGCACATCATTCAAGACATAGAAAGAAACAATCAAACAATGAAAATAGAAAAAAAAAAAAGAAAAGAAAAATCACCCATTAAAAACAAAAAAGACTTAGTCAAGATTTGGTGGGCCACTCAAATTTATTTCGGTGTCCTCTTTACATGGTTTGTATTCTATATATGATTTTAATCTTTAACCATTAACTTTTAATGTAACACATTTTTTTAGATTCTCAATTTCTACAACCCCATATAGATATACATTTTTTACAACAAATGGACCACCCCACTTTGATTTTAATTTCCCTGGAAACAAATTAAGATGAGAATTATAAAGCAATACTTTTTGACCAATCTCAAATATTCTCCAAAAAATTCTTCTATCATGAAAAACTTTGGTTCTTGCTTTAATAATTCTTTAACTCTCATATGCATTGTTCTTTAATTTCTTAAGTTAATTCAATTACAATTTACGCACTTCACCAGCATTATTAAGATTTTAATTAAAAGCTTAATAACCCAAAATAATTTATGCTCAAGTTCAACTGGTAAGTGGCAAGGTTTACCATAAATCAACTGATAGGGTGACAATTCTAAAGATGTCTTAAATGTTGTACGGTAGGCCCAAAGTACATCAATAAGTCAAAGAGACCAATCTTTACAGCTTGGGTTAACCGTCTTTTCCAAAATTTGTTTTATTTCCCTATTCAATAATTCTCCACTTGACCACTTGTTTGAAGACGATATGAGAAGCAATTTTATGTGCAGTTCATATTTCTTCATTAAAGACTCAAACAACTTATTACAAAAATACTTACCTCCACCACTGATAATGGCTCGAGATTCCAAATCTGCTCAACAGATTTTCTTTTCAAAAATGGATCACGGTTTTATGATCCTTGTACCTACAAGGAATCGCTTCAATCATCTTGAAACATAACCAACAGCAACCAAGATATATGCAAATTCAAATGATGATGGAAAGGGGCCCATAAAATCATTTCCCCAACAATCAAATACTTCAATGACAAGGATGGGTTTAAAAATATCATGTTCCCTTTGAAATAGACCCTAACATTTGAAAATTTTTACATATTTTACAAAAGGCATGTGAATCTTTAAATAAGATAGGCCAATAAAATCCATACTTCAATATTTTGCAGCTATTTCTTTGAAGAAAAATGGCCACCATGTGATTGAGAATGACAAAATTAAATAACACTAATTACCTCATCGTTCGGTATGCATCTCTGAAAATTTTGATTTGAACAATACTTGAACATGAATGGATTATCCCAGTAAAAAATTTTCACCTCTGTTAAGAATTTCTTCTTATCCTAGGAGTTTCAACTAGATGGCATTTTACTTGTTGCAAGATAATTACAAATTTTAGCAGACCAAGGTATATTGTGTATGGAAAATAAAAATTCATCAAGGAAAGAATCATTGATATATGTTATATCAATTGAAAACTCATTTGTAAGTCCTAAAATATGGTTGCAACAACATTTTCAACACCCTTTTTGTCCTTGATTGTTAGATTGAATTCCTAGAGTAGCAAAATCCATCGTATTAATCTTGGCTTGGCATCCTGTTTAGACATTAAATATCTAACAACAACATGATTAGAATAAACAATAATGAATTAATTAATTAAATACAAATCAATTTTATCTACTACAAATATCATGGTGAGTAATTTCTACTTACGTAGTAAATGACATAGGGCTTACCTTCTTTTCTTTGTCCTAGAGCTGCTCCAACTACATAATCTCTGGCATCACACCTTAGCCCAAAAGGTAAAGACCAATCAAGGCATTGCATTATAGGGGCTAGTGTTAAAAAACTAATTATGTTTTCAAAGGCTTTCTGATAATTTTCTGTCTACTCGAATAGTGTGTCTTTTATCAGGAGTTATAAAATAGTCTGGATATATCACTAAAGTCTTTTATAAACTCCTATAAAATCTAGCATGTCCTAGAAAGGAACGGACTTCCATGTCTTTGGTGAAGGTAATTTTGAGATGACTTCATCTTTGACTTTATCAACTTTAATTCTATTAGAAAATACTATATGGCTCAAGACAATTTTAGAAATCATCATGAAATGACATTTTCCCAATTTAATATAAGTTCTTTTTCATTGCACATTTCCAAAACACTTTTCAAATTATCAAGACATTTATCAAAAAAGCTTTCAAGTACAGTTAAATCATCCATAAAAGCTTTCAAACAATTTTCAACCATGTTGCTAGCATAAAAATACTTAGCATGCATCTTTAAAATGTTGCAGGAGCATTACAGAGTCCAAAAGGCATTTTTCTAAATGCAAATGTTCCAAATATGTGAATTTGATAATAGCCTGAGTAGCCATCAAGAAAGTAGTAACATGAGTGTCCTGCTACTCCTTCAAGAATTTGGTCTAAAAATAAAAGGGGAAAATGGTCTTTTCCACTAGCATTATTTAATTTTCTATAGTCAATACACATGCACCAACTAGGGATTTTTTTCGCCATCTTCATTTTGCACAATAGTTATTCCATATTTCTTTAGTACTACTTATATTGGACTTACCCTTTTACTATCAGAAATAGGATAGATAATTCCTACATCTAGTAGTTTAAAGATCTCATTCTATACTACTTCTTTCAAATGAGGGTTTAGTATTCTTTGTGGTTGGCATGGTTGTTTTGGCATTTTCCTCTAAGTGTATTCTGTGTGTGCAAATTAAAAAATTAATGCCTTTAATGTTTTTCAAGGTCTAACCAATTGCAGCCTTATGCCTTTTAAGGACAACTAGTATCTTACCTTCTTGGTCACTTGTGAGTCAGGAAAAAATTACCATTGGATAGATTTGCTGATCTTGGAGATATGCATACTTTAATTCTTCGGGTAAGGGCTTCAATTCAAGCTTTGGTATTTATTCTTCCTTTGTCTCTTTGAGTTGTATTAGCTCTTCAAAGCTCAATTGGCCATTGTGATCTTTATGTATCTATGTAGAATTAAATATAGGGCAGGTTTTAGTAGTATTGCATTCTAATTCCTTACTCGATTCAAAAAAACCTGCAAAAGAAATTTCCATAGAGTTTGTAAAATTCTCATCCTAAATATGCTCTTCAATGATTAGTTCAATGAGCTCAATATCCTCATTCTCGCTATCATCATCTTTTTGGTTGCGAGGTCATTTGCATATGTTGAACACATTGAGTTCCAACATCCTGTCGCTGAAAGATAACTTTATCACTCTATTCCTGCAATCAATTAAAGCGTTAGCGGTGGCTAGAAATGGTCAACCTAATATGATAGGAATTTGCTTACATTCCTCAGCAATTGGTTCAGTTTCCAAAACAATAAAATCCACATGTTATATGAATTTATTGACTTGGACTAATACATCTTCAATTATCTCTTTGGGTACCTTAATCTACTTATCGGCAAGTAAAAGAGTGGTAAAGGTTGGCTTTAACTTACTAAGATTGAGTTGTCGATATACTAAGTATGGAAGTAAATTGACACTAGCACTGAGATCAAGTAGAGAACGTTCAATTTTATAGTCTCCAATAATACAAGAAATAGTTAGACAACTAGTATCTTTATATTTCAAGGTCTTATTGGTTTATAGAAAGGAACTTACCTGTTCTGCTAAAAGAGCTTTCTTTTGCATCTGATGTTTTTCTTTTATAGTACACATGTTTTTTAGAAATTTAGCATAAGATGATATCTATTTAATGATGTTTAGCAAATGAATGTTGATCTTCACCTGTTTGAAGACTTCATAAATCTCTGGATTTTGGTTTAATTTCTTTGGATTTATCAGTGCTTGAGGGGATGAGGTACAAGAGGAGAGTTGGTTATTTTTTCATGAGTTAAGGTTCGTTTGATTCTCCCTTACTCTCTAAAATTGATTCCTTACCAATTTCACAAGGATCAAGAATGTTTTTCGACAACTTTACTACCACAAAGAATTATAACCGATTTAACTTGACTCATGCTTTGGTTTCTTGTACTACCCATTTAAGGGTGTTGTTGATTCCTAGGTTTGGTGCAGGTTAAGAAAAAAAAAAACTTAACTTTTTCATGTATGGTGAGGGCTAATGTAATTTAGAGATAGTAACTGTCAAATTGGTCAAGGTTTGCATGGTTTGGTTATTGATGGACTCTTATTTTTCAATAAATGAATGCAATGTATCTTCAAGGACTTTTCTTAGTGGTGGGACATAAGTTGGGTAATTCTGTTCTAATGTGGAGGAAGTGATTGTGAAGATTGTGGATAATTGTCATTTTTCGAACTGAAATTTGAGTGGTTTCTCTAATTGGAGTTGTAGGTCTGTGAGTATCGATTAGGATTTGACTTTTAAAATTGTCTATGGCATTTCCTTGGTCGTGTAAACTTTCTTTTAGTATTAGCAATGTCGGACAGTCCTGTGTAAAATGGTCAGTAGAACTACAAACATGACATGAGATATCTTGAATAAATTTAACATGATCGTTCTTTTTCAACTCTAATGCTTCGACCTTTCTAGCTAGGTACGCAAATTTGGCTTTAAGGTCATGAGCTTCCCCGAGGTTGTACATACCTCCACCAAATAGAGATGGTCGGGGTTTACTCGATGACCCATACGAACCAACAGTATCCCAGTGTCGTACATTTTCAGCTAATCAGTCAAAATAATTTAATGCAACTTCAGGACTTTTGTCTCTAAATTTACCATTACACATTATTTCAACAACTTGTCTACTTTTGGATGTTAGTCTCTCATAAAAATATGACATTAACCTCTATGCTTCAAAACTATGGTGTGGGAAAATATTAAGTAATTCCTTATACCTATCCCAACACTGGTAAAGAGTCTCTCCTAACATTTGAATGAAAGTGGTGATTTGTCTTTTGAAAGAATAAAAAACTTTTCAAATTGCACTTACATGTTATTCCAAGTTTTTATTAATCTAGATATGAGGTTTTGTAGCCAAGTTTTAACTTTATCTTTTTTCATCAAATTATGTTCATACTATAATTTTGGTCTGTGTATATATTACAAACTTCCTCAAAATCTCTTAAATGCAAATATGGATTCTTGAATTCTAAACTATGAAATGTTGGTACAAGTTGAAAAATACTTGGTTTGAAATTGAATTGAGATGTTTTTGGAGGAAGTACTATACATGAGGGTGCTCTAGTTCTAGTTGGTTTCATTTAGTCTCTCAAAGTTCTTTATTGATTTTCATCATGTGCAGTATATTGAGAATGGTAGTCTCCTTGATCAATTTGAGGATTAAATTGGTCCAAAAGTTTTTTTTTTTTTTTATTGGATCTCATACATGATTGGTGGTGGCGATTACTATCTACGAATTAGCCTACCACTTGAAGTTCAGGACCAATGTCTCATGCAATGTTGAAGATATATGTGTGGAAAATTAAATGATACAAAACAAATAAGCAACGTATTAAAAAATTGAAAATTATACAAATTAAGAAAACAAACTAAAAATTAAATAAACAAGTAATATAAATGCACAAGAATTTAAAAAATGAAATAAAAATAAGCAAATTGAAAATTAATTAACTGAAAATAAAATAACTAAATAGGTGATTAAACCAGCCACATAATTAAAGTAATTAAACATAAAAATAACATATAAACAAAATATTAATAATTCAGGCGATATTATAGAACCAGCTATAAAAATAAATAAATAAAACTAAATATTCTAACAAAATAATAATATATTAATAAAAAATTAAATAATAATTTAAACGATTGAACCGGCCATATAAATTAACAAAATAAAATAAATACAAAAAAATTGTAAAGAAAAAATATAAAAATTAAATTGAAGAAATTTAAAAAAGAAACAAAATAAATACTTACCTCAAGATGCGGATTCTTTTTTTTATTATTTTAAAAATTACCAGTTAATTAAGTAATTAATTCAAAATATTAGGTTTTCGTTATAATTTTTAGAGTCCATGTCAATGTTTATAATGTCCATAAAGCCCAAAAGTCAAAAGTCATTTGTCTGTAAGTCCAAAAGTCCAAAGAATAAATCATAATTCAAATATTCAAGTTCCAATTTAGCTTTGGGATTGATTTGCAAGAGGTTTTGGGATAAAATGAAGTTTTTCACAAGCTTTACAGGTAATAATAAAATTTTAAGAAAAGAAGGATCTGATTGAAATTTTGTGAAAGAAAATAAAATAAAATAATGAAATGTAAAGGAAGGAATGATAAAGAGGGAAATAAAAAGTAAAAAATAATAAATGAGAAAAAAACAACAATAAATATCTTTTTCCGATAACGACGCTAAAAATTTAACATAATTTAAAAGTATTGATTACTCTTAAGTATAAGAGTGTTTAATTATATTATATCCCGATGAGTCTGGGTTTGATCCACATAAAAAAGATTTAATTTGTTAATTTCTTTTAAACTATTTAAGAATTAAAAATATAATTTAAATACACCTATTTAATTTAAGTGAAACTATAAAAATAAATTAATTTGGGTTATAGATCTACTCTTAACAGTAGATATAATTCAGTAAATTATTTTCTTTTTATTTTGTTTATAGCCCAAAAGATTAATTTTTATAAATTATCACTATTTTCACATTAATTTTATTATGGATTAAGTATTTAGGGTACCAAAATTCAATTTGTGTACAATAAATTAAAATTTCAAAATATGGATAAAATCAAATAGAAAATTTTTTAATTTAAGTAATTAAAAATAGAATTTTATTAAATCATATTTTTCTACTTTGTGTGAAAACCTTACCTTAACTGCAATTATCTAGTTAAGTATAATTGAAATAAAAGTAATTGTTAAAATTAATTTACACATAATTAAAATTAAAATAACTAAGATTGAAAATAAAACTAAATTTATTTATAAATTAAAATTCAAACTTTCAAAAATAAATTTCAAGAAAATTAAATACAAAGGAAAAGAGAAAAAATTTTGGAAACCAAACCCTCCATTTCTCACCTCTCTTCTGCACTTCTTTGTCTTCTCACTGATTTTGCTCATTCTTTCTATCTTAGGCACCCCCCTTTTGCTATCCTCTTTCTTCTAACTTAGGCCTTCTTTTATAGGCAACTTCTATTTATTTTTTTATTATTATTTTTTATAATTCAAAAGGTAAGCAAGAGGTCGCCTCCTGCCCCTTGCTTATGTTTTGGAAAGTGGTTCCAATTTTTTTTTTTAATTTTATTATTTTATTATTTTTATATTAATGCAATTCATCTTCTTTCTCTCCACTTTCGATTCCGATTCCTCATTTATTCTTGAAATTTATTTATATTATAAAATTAGGATTAAATTAGCATTTACAATATAATTTAACATAAAATTATATTAAAAAAATATTAAAATAATTTATAAGTTATAAAGCATATTAATTAACACTATCAACGAGAAAATGATAATTTTAATCTTTATTAAATATATACTTTCTAGTATTAATTAAAGACCTCTACTCAAAGCCTTTTTAGCAAAACAGAAGAGCAACAGAGACAAATGATCCCCTTATTGGACCCCTTGGGAGCAACTAAAGAAATTCTTTGGCGATCCATTAATCAAAATAGATAGACGAGCTAAATGCAGAATAGTCGAAATACAGGCAATAAAATTGGCAGAGAAACCATATTTCTAAAGAACCTTTAACCCAAATAGCCATTCAACTGTATCAAAAGCTTTCCAAATGTCAAGCTTGAGACCGAAATTTCCTCCCAGAACCTTATTTTCAAGCAAATTGAAACCTTCCGAAACCAATCCAATGGCATCAAAATGGTACGCTCTTTAACAAAACCTCTCGGTTTAGCCGAAAATATCCTATCCGCAAAAGTACCAAGCTGATCAGCAAGGATTTTAGGAATAATCTTGAAAACGAAATTTGCTAGAGCAGTGGGGCGAAAATGTGTAACTGCATTGGCAACAGAAAGCTTCAGGATTAATACCAGGAAATTAGAATTAGTATTGAGAGGTAAATAACCACTCTGGAAAAAGCTCTACACAGAGAGAACTGCGTCAGAGCCAACAATATCCCAAAAATATTGGAAAAATTCCCCTGAAACTCCGTTAGGTCCAGGAGCACTGCCCGGGTGTAGAGAAAAGACTGCTGCTTTAACCTCGTCAGTAGTTGGGACAGCAATTAAGTACTCATTGTCAACAGTAGTAACTAATCTAGGAATAGGGTCCAAAAGATCATCAAAATCACCCACCGCTCCTCTGGAAGAATAAAGATCCTTATAGAAAGAAACTACATGATCAACAATTAAACCCTGGTCCAGACAAGTATCATCATTAATTTTCACGCTGGTAATCTAGCGTGCGCCTCTTTTGACTTACAATCAGCATGAAAAAATTTAGTGCAACGATCCCCTTCTTTAAGCTAATGAATCCGAGCATTCTCTGGGTAAAACAAATGTTGGTTACAAGTGGCCGAGAAACCTCCTACTTTCCATCAGCTTTAGCTTACTGTAAAGCATTTGAGAACCCTTGCTCAGTAATGCTGTTCTAGATCATTGCCAAATTCTCCTTAGCCTCAAACACACAATCATGAATATTTCCAAAGACAGAGGCATTCCAATTCGGAAGAAAAAGTTTCAAAACTCTCAACTTGCAAAGTAAAGAAGTCATAGGCCAACCCCCAGCAAGAACAGAAACCCAGCAATTAGTAACCACCTGATGAAAGTGCTCATGCCATACGGACACATAACGAAAGTGGCCGGCCCCGAATTAACATCTATAGTCCACGAAAAAATTAAGGGCGCTGTGATCAGAACAAATACGGGGATAAACAATAACCTTATGAACTGGCCAAGGAGAAGAAAAAGCCATATTACAAAGAGCCCTAGCTAATCGCTACTCCATTCTGCCCCAGCAAGTAGTACTAACCCAAGTATAAATATTGCCCTCAAAAGGCACATCACAAAACTGTAATCATCAATCATATTAGCAAAATCCTCGCATGATGCTGACGAAGGGACATTACCAGTGATTATTTACCACCCATTTGCTCATGAGCACCTAATATCATGTTAGAATCACCCAATACCAAAGTAGGCAAACTAGGATCCGAAATGGTGACAAGATCATGCCAAAGTAATCCTCTACCAGCAAGAGTCGTGGCTGCATAAACGACATTCACAATATACAAAATGTTATCAAAAGCAACTTGCTGACAAATTAACTGCGACGTACAAAGCTGGACACTAATTTTGGAAATCTGAAAAGATGTAAAAAATGTTTGGTAACAAACCGTCCCTACCATTAAAGCAATAAAAATGAAGCTGTAAAGAATTCCAAAAAACTACAGGAATAGAGGAAATCTTAGTCATCGGTTCAAAATTACAAAGCAAGTCTATATTATGCAATCTACAAAGACTGGAAAGTTCTGCGCGAGTAGCTACATTAGCAACTCCCCTAGCACTCGAATAGAGTATTTTCATTTAAAAGATTGCTGTTGGCGACCCCTAGTAAGATAGGGATCCCTGCCAGAAGCTGAAGCTGCATGTCTCGCTCTAGATTTCCATTTCCTGTCAGATCAAGAAATAACCAGTTCAAAACTATCAGGAGGGGCCTTCATTGACAGCACAGAACAATCGTAGCCAAATCATTAGCCAAAACCGAAGCCGACGGATCATTAGTTAAGGCCAATACTGAAGTAGAGTCTTATGCTTCATTTGTCACAATAGACTCCACAATCGGACCACAAATATCTCCATCCGGAGGTGTGGTTTCCTTTTGCATTTGTTCCAAATGGATAAATTACACTATCATTACTGGTTGGGATGCCGTTTGATCACCATAGAGAATAGTATCATCCTGTGCACTAGGCAACGGCTGAGTGTGGGCATGCACGTCTTCATTTTTTGACGCAACATGAGGCACTACAGCTAAATCGTTTTCCTCTATAGAGATACTAGCACCATGTTCCAGCACATCATTCACGCTATTCTCATTTGGAGGTTTATCAGCCAACGGATCAGGCTGCTGAGAGAAATCAACGGCGTCCCCAACAATGGGACGATAGACCCAAGTAGGGCTGGGCTTTGCTGCTGCCTGAGTTTAAGCAGTCTTATCAGCTTTAGATTTCCTACAAGCTGCTGCTTGATGACCAAATAAATTGTAAAACTGCATTGGGAAGGCAAGTTCTCGTAGTGAACCGAAATCGTAAAAGCATACTACTCATGCTCAATTAAACAATCAATTGTCAAATTAAAAGACAAGTCAATATCAATGAGGATACGAGTATAACTATTGTAAAGACTGACAGGAGTGTCATACAAAAACCTTCAGTGAAAACCATCACATATAACTTAGGAACATTCATGTTGTATCACAAAAAACCAATAATAAATTATGCGGAAGCGTACCTGAATCTATAATGCTGAATTCCTCTCTAGGTTTGTGTGGTTGGCCTTCCAAATCAACACGATTTCCTAGAGAATCCTTTAAGTTTCTCACTGCTCTCTCTCTCTTTGATGATGGGATGTCAGTAGAGAATAGAAATATACGTGTGATCTGGGGATCATGATCACTTATATAGGCAACTTTTTCTCGTTGTCATTAAGTATTCCTAATTCTGCCCATCATAGAATTAGAATACCATTAAACCTCTACACATTAAAAGGCACACACACCCTATTAGATACATTAAAGTTCATAATACTGAAAACTTAATTAAATCAATTTTAATTGACCTTAGCCTTATTTGACAGTCCGCAATACATAATTATTCACATATAAGCCCAACGTTGGATTAAAGATCTAATAATGTTGGATTAAAAAATCCAACATGGTAAGTTTAAATGTAGAAGGGTTCCCACATTACAGGCAATCTCCATCAAAGTGCAATGATCCCAATATTCTTGACTCAAGCCATAAGAGCGCACCCACACTTGCACATGAGATTGAAGTGAGGGGTGATAGGGATCAAAATCCGGTTGCCACTTATAAAGGTGGAAAGCACCATTGCCAATAGTGCATGTACCAAAGCTCCACATAGAATGCATATTCTCTTGTAAATGAAGTGGATGTCAAAACATCCGCGGGGAAGCGCAACCAAGTTCCAATGACCATGCAACGTCCATTTAGTCTACAAAAGCTATTTAAGATCCATAATCTTCATAGGCGTGGAGCGTGGCCTAAGCAGAATGCGACCAATAAGATTGCTTGAGCAACACTGGAGACGTTGCTTGTAGAAAGACTCCGTGATTTGAGTGCTGGTGATATCCTTGTGGCGAACCAGTTTCAGAAACTGAGGGAAGCACAATGAAGCCTTCGGTGGTGTGCCCACAGTGGCAGCAAAATATTTCGGCCTAGTTGCAGGCAACGGAGGCCTAGCTATGAAGGTTAATGAACATTCGGAGCACTTCGCCGCCTTGCTTATCTGATGATTCTGTTATTCCAAAAGGTTACAATCATTCAAAGTTATCACTTCCAAAGAATTCAGAGCGAACCATCAGAGACTTCGGAGCTAACCCGTATTCAATCATGTTAAACATGATGAATATTAAGGTTTTATTTCATTTGTCCCCAAGGGTATGGTTGAGTGGTTTTCAAGTAACTTTATTTGGTTGGCCACCTAAGTTCGAATCCTGATAGATATAAAGTGCTAAAAATGAATTTAGATTTTTCCCACTTCTATATCTTTTTGTATACATACATACATACATACATACATACATACATACATACATACATTCGTTTAGTATTATATTTTAAAGAGTCTAAAATAAGTCAGGTCATGTGACATGATAATGGTAATAAATTGGTTTAGTATTACATTTTAAAGAGCCTAAAATGAGTCAGGTCGAGTGACATAATAATGGTAATGAATTGGTGGGTTCAGATTTGTATTTTTTATCTGAATAAATTAATGGATGGATTTGGGCATATGTAATTTAACACAATACGAAATCTGCTCAAACATAACCCATTGGCAGGCCTAAATAGGTGGATGCTTTGTATGAAGTCTATATCCAACCAGCTTGATCCCAACCTCGTGCATAAGGGGCCAGGCCATGCTTCAAATGTGTTGGTCCAGATCGTCTTTCTAGATTTAATGATGCTATGCATACTCAGTTAGGATATTTAGTTTGTATCACAATTGATACGTCGCTAATAGAATTTCACCATTTGAATTAGAAATAATAAGGTTTAATAATTAACTATCACTTAAAGTAATCAAATAATAACACATTATTTACAACATCAATAGAGATACAAATTAATTATCCTAACTATGTAAGCATAGGATTATTATTCTACCATAGGCCCAAAAAAGGTCTTGGCATGAGCCTGATCAAGAAACAAAAAAATTTATTCTTTTTCTAAGTGTACTCATTATTACATTATACGCTTAAGTTTATAACTAAATCTAAAAGCCCAATCCAAAAGGCTACTAAAAATATTTAAAAATTTTCATCTATAAAAAATTTAAATCTATTTTCAAAAAAAAAATTAGGGGTAAAAAATAGTTGCCCAAATATGCTACACTTGCGCTAACTCAATTCCGACTAATTGGGCTAGGCTTGGCCAAGCCATGCCTGGATTCGACTGTTTTGTCATCCCTATATTAGTACATATCCCTATATTAGTACATACCTTATTGTCAAACCATGCAAGGATGATGAAAGAATGGTCATATTTACTTTTCACCTTTTGTATCGTAAAATTAGACTGAATTTGTAACTTTGTTATCAATTTGATATCAAGCGTCACAAACATAATGTGATTTGCCACAAATAAAACATGATCATGTGTTAAATAAATATGTTGTTTTATTTTTTAAATTTCTTATTTCTTATTTTATTATTTATTTCTTTAAATCTCGTTTTCACCTTGTAAAATCATTGTCGGAATAACTATGGGCGCTGCAGCGGCAAGTCGTGTCTCTCGCGCAGTGTCGGCAACCGCTGATATAATTACTTAATTCATTTAATCTTTTAATATTAGAAAGTCTAACCTGAAATATTATTTAATTATTTTTTATGAATTTTTAATTAATCAATTAATTCATTTTTAATTTAAGCCAAATAAAAAAAAAATTAACTACAAGCATGGGTAAAATTATACTTTTACGATTTCTAAAGAGGTAGTTTACGATTGCTTTATATAAAACTGTGTAAAATTAACCTATAATATATACAATCATATGTATATTATAACGAGAACACTGCTGATATGTCATATAATTTTATAATATAATAAAATAATATTATTAAACCCTATAACTTATTAATTTTCTCATATTTTAATAAAGTTTATAATCTTAGACTAGGCCAATACTCTGTATATATATACACATACATATAGTTTTTTTCTTAAAAAAGGTCCATGGTATGGAGACATGCCAGAAACATAATGTCATATCCAATTGGGTGAAGTTAAACTACTAGCAACGAACGTAGCAATAAACAACCAAAAGATGCGATGTTCGTTGAAGCTCCTATTTGTTTATTATGCAAAGGAGATAGCCAACAACATTTCATTCAAAAAGTAGCATTGATTTCAAAAAGAAGAGCACATGTGATATATAATTAGAGTCACAATATTAAAATCCAATTGGTCACTTTTTTTTCAGTCAAAAACAATAATTTTCATGAGACCAATCACCAAGAAAAAAAACAAGAAAAAGCTTGAATGATAATAAAAAGCATTCAAAATTTATGGGATAAGGTTTTTGTTGAAGCAAAGTTTATCCAAGAAGATTAAATATATAATTATTTTTATGGGTTAGATTTTGCTTTCACCTGTATGTCGACTGAGTCTGAGTGTGAGTCGACCCATGATTGATGAATCTTCTCGTTTTGACCAAATTAGAAATTATAATTATGTATGTTTTCTTCCACTCGTCCCAATCAATATTTCTTTTCTTATTTTCTATTCAATTTCATGTCACAACTTTTTGTTCACCCTTAGCACCATTGAATCAAGTCCCAAAGTTGCATGTCACATCAAAAAAATAAAAAAGATCTTACTGTTCTATCATTTGAACATAATTCGTGAATTGTTTTTTTTTCTTTTTTTCCCCTTTAAATCAAAATATTGGCCTTTTTTTCCTTTTTATATTGTTGGAGCAGGATTTCAATCGTCCACGTCTCATGTTAACTCGCTGAACATGACTTTGTCGGGTGATAGGAATATGGCACGAAATTCGAGTGTTAAGTTCACAAGTTTTCTGAGATATTATTATGACCCGTTGATAGTCTCTAGCTACGATGACTTAACTGTTGTAAACGTTGAAAAAGAATGAGGACGTTAACATCTGAAAATACACACACAATTTGATAATTTTTTGATTCCTCATATTTAGTGAAATTGTCAATTACTCGTATTTAGTGAGAAATGGTAGCTATCAAACACCTCTTTAGATAGCCACTATCAACTAATTAATTTTAACCTATTTAGTTAATTAAGTAAGTTGAACTAAGAACTAACTCTTCAACGTTAATACATACTAGTTTATCATTAAAATTCGACGTATTTAAGTTAATTCAAATTTAAATCATTATTTACTCCCACTAAGCCCAAAACTTGGCTTGCCCAATTTGTGTGTGCACAAGTTCACATGCTTGACTTGTTACGAATAATCAAATAACGAAGACTTTCTCATTGTAAACCACCTAAGAGGTTTATATATTTTTAATGTAAGATTTGATATTTTGAAATATCCATCACATAATCACAACATTTGTAAAGTAAATTGTTCGAATGGATCATAGAATAAGTTTAATTGTGAGTAACGATGTGGAAACAAAGTGTACCAAGTAAAAAACATAAAAAACATGATACGAAAAAAGAAAGTTCAAAAACCTAAACTATATTCTCACATCTCTCTTCTAGACGATAAGGGATCGTATAACATATGCGATATAAAAATCTACCTAAATGAACATGGGAAGATGTATATCATCATCCTCTTCTTTTTGTTTTCAACAACATTTCAATGCAAGTACAGTAATTGTGTAGTATGTGAATATTACTCAAATAAAACAGTACCATTGACCACTATATAGTAGGTCAAAGCCTATTATGGATTGGATAATTTTTTATCACTACAGAGAAATTAGGAACCTCCAAATTGATTTGGATCACTAATTTTATTGGAGAATTTTGGCATGTGTTGGTAAGATCTTTCAATATTGTATTGCATGCACCTCTATCACTATCGGGTCCATCCACGTTGGTTTATGTACTTGTGATACTTATCTTCATAATTGTGATAGTTAACCGACTAATCACTGACCATAATCATGATACTTATCTTCATTCATGGTTCCAACCCACCAATTATTCCTAAACTTGAAGTCTACGTGACAATAGACTCTTGCCAAGTTAGAAATAAATAGGAGGGTTTGTGTATGCTCTAAGTTGGGCATGTAGAATAATAACTCTGTAGGAATATCATATACTGCTAAGGAAATACTCTCAAATTGATTGAGAATAATTTTTTGACTGCATGATATAAAGTTTGGGTTAATCTTTAATTTTTGAACTAACTTTTGAGTATGGGCTAACTCGCGAGAAGATCAATTTACACTATTTTTACACATGACAAGGATCAGAAAAAAATACTTGATATACACATGATCACTGAAGATATTAAGAAGTTAAATAATGCATCAATTGAGAATGATTCTTGTTAAAGGGACCGCCGTTAACCCTTGAACTAGTTTGAGCTTATATATATAGTATAGGATCAAGATTTTCTCTTAATAATATTTTATCTAAGTAAATACACTTACACGATTAATTGTTAATAAATAAGAATATAATAATTAAATAAATCTTGATCATACATAAATAAAAGTATATATAATGTCAAAAGATCTTTCAAAATTCAGATACGTTCAAATCATGAGAATATCCTTATCTTAAATTGTAAAATATATTCTAGCACTAGAGACTTTATTCTTACATGTGAAATGACATTTATTATTTGCAGCACTTGGTCAAATTTAAAACTTGCATCATGGCTTACATCACGAGGGCACTACGATTGATTGCTTAATTCCCCAGTACAAGACCATCCTTAATTCTTGAAAATAGTCTTCTTTTAGCTAATTAAGTTTATAAATTTGGTAAAATCTTAATTTTTCAATTAATTTTTAATTATAATTTTTAATTCTATAGATTCATTAGCTCTTATATGATATTAAAACTAATTCACGTCCGAGTAAAACTCACGTTATTTTATCACGTGAAATATGTTAGACAAAAAAATTTACTTTACTTATAAGGAGATCATTTCACATTAACAATAAAAAGATCAACCTCAAGTGTGACGAGGTTAAAAAAATAATCCCACATCAGTCAACTCTTAAACTAACCTTTAAACTTGCATGTGTGAGCATCATAAATTAACTTCCATATAAACTAGAAAGCATATCCTAACTCCATAGATTTTTTTCAGTCTTACAAACCAAGTGATCTGCAATGAGTCACATCCAGGCCACTAGCAATGATGCTTGCAACACTTACAACTGTAGATGAGCTGTTTAATTCCCCAAATTATTGAAGTGGTACCATGGATCTTACATTTTTGGTGCATGCGACTATCAGAAATTTCAACACAAAAATGGTTAGATCAACCCTATTATTAATGTTTGTGTACTTGTAAATCATTCATTGTAGGGACCTCCTATTACAACATATCGATTCACAAGATAATGATTAATGATTGATGTTTCATTTGGTGAACCACAAATATCAACTTTCATTTTCTCACGAGAAGAAAAAAAAAAAGGCAATTGGCTCAAAGTAGTCAAAGATAGTAAAGAATCGTGTACTTCGAGTCATCGAACTCAAGAGTATACACCATCTACATCATGCAAAATTTCATTAATTAACATCTCATGAGCTCTGATTTTCGAACTTTTTATTTATTTATTATTATTAATATGTGTTTACAATTGAGTTCTACTCATATTTATAATAAGAAATCTTTTTATTCCTATATAGGAAAATTAATATCTATCCTACTTACATTTAGGCAATATATCAGCTTTATTCATATTTGTGGGAAAATAAAGTTCGTAGGTGTTAGGACCCGAACCTACGCCTCAAATTTAAAAGCACAAGTTCTTCCGATCCATTGAGATACAAGATCCGGTGGTTTGATTGTCAAACTTCACTTTTAGGAAAGATTAATATTTTCTTTTTGTCTATATTTTTACTAGAGTAAATACAAGTTTATGTTATTCATTTGAAAATTCAACTATATAGGAAAATTAAAATTCTCTGTTGATGTTAAATTTTGCCTACATAAAAATTAAGTTTATTATTACTTACTAGAAATAAAGTCTTCGTTGATGATTGATAAACATAGGCGGAGATAAGAGTCTAACTAAAAATGAACCAACAAATCAAATTGAGTTTTCACATGGTGTCAAATAAACCGTAAAACCGAAAAATTTAAGTGAATAAACAGGAGCATGTAACCATAGAATGAACTATATAATTATATCAAACTTCAACAGAGATTTGTTTATTGCAACACCTTTAATCTTGAAAGATGAGGGAGAGGAGTGTTAGGGTAACAATAATATCCTCTCTTGCAATAGAATGAAAAACAGACATAGGCAACTGTTAATTGTGGAAAGAAATAGGAAGTAATTATATCTATAAAAACTATGGTCCACGCTGATGTATGTGATACGAAATTGAATTCACGTTAGTATCACATGAGATTTTTAATTTCCCAAATTATTGAAATGGTACAATGGATCTTACATTGCGTACGACTATCAAAGCTTTCAACACAAATTGTTAGATCCTCCCTATTATTGATGTTCAGTGTTTGTAAATCTTTCATTGTAGGGACCTCCTATTACACAACATATCATTCACAAGATAATGATTTATGAATTATGATGGGTGTTTCGTTTGGTGAACCACAAATATCAACTTTAATTATTTATTTTCTCACGAGAGGAAAAAGTAAGCGCTGTGGCTGAAAATGGTCAAAAAGGCAAAGAATCTTGTGCTTCTAGTTCTAGCAGTGGAACTCAGGAGTATACATCTACATTTATTCAGACAAAATTTCATTGACATCTCATGAGCTGCACTGATTCTCAAACTTCTTTTTTATTTCTCTTAATATTAAATATGTGTTTACATCGAGTTCTATTCATATTTAAGATTAGGGATCTTTCACTTTCTACATAGGTTAATATCTACTTCTCTAATATTGAGGAGAATATATCAGCTCCACCCATGTTCGTGATAGAGATAACTACTTTATATACCATTCAATAAGAAGAGAATAAAATTCTTTTTAATGTTAGGACTGATCCTATGCTTTAAATTTAAAGATATATGTTCTTCCAATGAGCTACAAGACTTTAGTTGTCTAATTACTGAACTTAATTTATAGAAAAAATTAAGATTTTTTCTCTTGCTCCGTGAATTTTCCTAAGTAAATTTAAGTTTATCCTATTTGCTTTGCAAACTTGAACTTTATAGAAAAAAAATAAGATTTTTTCTTGGTATAAGGCATGCCTAGGATTGCCTTGACAACCCGCAACTGTTTGAAAATTTGCGAAATGCCAGCTAAAACTAAAAAGTTTTCAAGGCAACTCCTAATTTGTAATATATTCCGGTAAGCTCCGAACTAAAATTATGATTCTGCCGCCATTTTTACCAACATAAAAATAAAGTTTATTATTAGTTACTAGTTAATTAAAATCATAAATTCGTTGATGGCTAATAAACATGGTGGAGATAAGAGTCTAGCTAAAAGTGAATCAATGGATCAAATAGAGTTTTCACATGAAAGGAGTTTAACAAAACGTAAAACACAAAAACTTATCCTAATTGATAAGGATCTAACTATAGACTGAAAGAAAACACTCAACAATAAATTTCATTAAAAACGTAAACTACAATTAGGATAAACGCTCGTTTAGTCCTTGTATTTTAAAAAATATCTCATTTTTTCTTGTTATTAAATATATTTGATTCTTGCCCTTACATTTTCTTTACTTTTACAATAATACCCTAATAATAATATTCTTCACACTAATAATTTATTTATAAAAAATTTAATTAGAAAATTAACTAATTATTATTTATTAGCAAATTAACCAAAAATATTAGAATGAAAAAACTAATATTTTTTTGTACCTTTACAACAATTTTACTGTTGATTATTTATAAATAAACTAATATTAGCTAACTTAAATCAATGTCTAATACTTACAACAATCTCACCAATAATTGTATATAAAAATTTAATGTATCAAATTAATTCTAAAAGTAAAATAATAACATAAAAATTTTAATTAATTTTTATTCTATTTTTAAGGCTAATTTGATGGATTAACATTTTTTTCTTTTCACTAATATCCTGGGAATATTGTTGCAAGGGTATTATTATAAAAAGAAAGAAAAATTAATGGGAAGAACCTAATATATTTAACAATACGGGTGTCTTGAGGTACTTTTAAAATATAAAAACTAATCAAACTCTTAAGTCAAAATATAGAAATGAAACGAGCATTTATCAACTACAATTATATCAAACTTCAAGAGAGATTTGTTTATTACAATACCGTTAATTAATCTTAGAAAGACAATGTGATTTGGATTATTTAAGTTGAATTAAATTATGAGATACATGGATGAATAGCTTGAAATTAAATAAGAAAAAATGAGTAGCTAATTCAAATTGGGAAAAGGGCTATAGAAAAGCCTTTACTGATGCCTATTATAGCAATAAGAAGAAAAGAGAATAATTCTATTGTTCTAATGCACACTCTCCAATTCTAAGCATATTTTTCTTCATTAGTGTTTCTTTTGCTGATTAAGAGTGCATCTTCACGGTAGTTATCATTGCATCTTAGAGATTTGACCACTTTATTTATCTTTCTTGTACCGAAAAATCTTCCTTTGAGGGATAAAATTTGTCCTAAAGACAAGTGCTCTTGCATGCCTTAATGAATCCTCCAATTATTGGTCCAATACAACTTCTGTGTTTAAGGATGCGACTTTGTGGTCCATTGAGCAAATTGTTTTTTTTTTTTTTTTTATGCAACTTCAAAGTTAAAACAACTATGTTGTTATTCTCAAGCTATTGTTCATCGTTGATGGGTTTAATGATTGGTATTGCTGTTCCGGTTGATTTTGGAGTTCAAAGAAGTAATATTAACTCATATTTCTAATAAGTACCGCATGAGATTTTTTTTTTCCTGAATGCATGTCATTTTATGTTACTTTTAATACTACACATTACAATTTTATAAATAATATAATTAAAATATATCGAGACCTATTTTGATGTAGGCCATCTCAAGCCATCGCATTATAATCCTAATAAAATTACAACTTTATGGATAATATAATTAGATGTTTGTCAAAACCTATTTTACTGTATTTCATCTAAAATTGATCTTGAAAATTTCCACCAAGTAAGTAGAGATCTGCTTCTAAATTTAGACAAATTAATCTTAATCTCACAAATTCAGAACATAAATAATAGACTCAATCCTCGAATCTTAAGACTCAAGAAATAGGGAGTGTCATTTACTAGACCAATAAAAGTTGACTTGGCTTACGTGGCAAGTTTGAATTTAGTTATAATTAATGAAATCAAAGATCCCCATTTGTATAAGTTCTGAGACAATCTTTTTTTTTTCCCAATTAATTGAACCGACCATTTGGTCCAATGTTCCCTACGAAACCACCATATTTATTATTACACATCAATCACAAAGCTTTAAATGCAGCAAACATTATATTATATAATTAAAATTAGGTTGTGACTATAACATTTTGAAGTAATGTACATATAATTTTTTAGACACTTTTAGATTGTCGGATTTATTACTTTTTATTAATTTTTTGATATCTAAAATTGTCTAAATAATAGGTGTTAGACGTAGGCCCTATCTAATATTGATGTTGAATATTTTTAATTTAAAAATTACAGCCTAAATGTTTGCTGTAGTCTGGCAACTAAGATAGTGTTTGTTTGTTTGTTTTTTTTTTGTCTGAAATCCAAATGAGTCTAAATTTAACTAAAGCATGAATAGCTCTAAATACATATATATGAATAACATGTTTTTTTTTCAATATTTGAATATAAGTGTTAAGTTATTTGTTTTAAAAAAATAAAGCATCTGAAATATAATATTTTGACATATATAACCTCATAAATATTAACAATACTTATATTTTATTGGACAAACATATGACAAGTTATAAATAAATTATTTGATTAGTGAAAAAAATTGATAATGTTTACCTTATCAAAACATGAAAATAAAAAATATATATACAACATATGCATTTTTTTTTACATTAATATATGATACTTATAATGTTATTTTTAGCATATTATATTGATATTTTTCTTGTTAATTACATAAGCCAATCAAGAAATTTTCAATCATTTGAATTAAAATTAATGTATTATATAAAATTCAAAATCTATTATAAAAATAGTAAATATAAATATAAAAAGATGGACTTATTAAAAAAAACTCTCTTAAAGTTCTATTATATTTAAAATTCTCATTCACAAAATAATAATAATAATAATTATAGTTGAATACACGCATGTAACAAAAAAAATGAGATAAATAAAAAATAAAAAATAATTTATATAATAGGAAATAAGTTTATTTAATATAGATATTAATGAGAGAAAATATCAAAATTCTACTCATTTGTTTTACCATTTAGATAAAAGTAATAATATTTAACTTTTTTATTCAGATTTAAACATTTTATAATCAAACATAAGTAATAGAAAATAAATAAACTAAAAACTATAAATGTCTGAAAATAAATAAAATTCAGGCTACAAATAAAAAACAAACAATCCTTAAGTTAATTTGATCCAATACTTATATTTACTATATATTATTAATTTTTTATTTTATAATTATGATTTTTTCATAATAATTATAACTTAAAAACTATAATATTTTAATAGAACTTAAATATACAAGTAGACTAATTTATTATTTTATTACTTTAAAAGAAATTGAAATAATATGGGGACATTGCCCAATGCCCAGGCCCACGTCCACACCCACGCCCGAACCAGGCATGTCAATAAAAATAAAATTTGATAAATTAGACAAAAAATATTTATAGAAAATAATAGTGTAGCCGACAATGGAAGCTACGAATGAGACGAGGCCACGTATCCTAGTAAATTAACGAGGAGTCTCAGCTTGTCCACGTACATTTAGTTTTAATTCTTTTGATGCTGTCCAAGTGGAGGCTGTCATTCTAACACGTGTATTTTTCTTTTTCCTAAAAACGTCACTTTTTTATGTTTTCTGAAGTACGAAAGAATCTTCCAACACCTGCATCAAATTTATTATAACAAAATTTAAATATTCAATTATTTTAAGGGACGTCAGTTGTTAGGTAAGGCCCTGTTTGGGGCGGCTACATGCGTTAAAGTAATCTAATTGTCGAGTTTAATACGATAGGAGAATAGAGTTTGAAGACTTAAAATGATAGGATTTTTTAGTCAGTCATGCAGAAAATTTGTCATAATATTCATCGGTGGAATTAAATAGGAAGGTTGCGAATTTTTTGAAGGAGCTAAGACTGTATATCTGTCAAAACTCTAATTTATTGTGTGCACGTTAAGTGAAAATATTATTTATAAAAATCTTCATATTTTAATTTTCCTCGTCTGATTGATAACTTTTGATTAGTTTGTTCAATTATACATATATATATATAAAGTGAAAAGTATGAAACTTTAGTTGTTGATTAAATAAAATATATTATTTAGGAAAAAATTGAATTTGTTTAGGATTTTTATTTTTGTAACTTAACATGTTGTAAAACTAAAAGAAGGGAAAAAAAGGTTTCCTCTTTAAAAGGGTGCCACCCATTACTCTCATTCCTAGTCGAAGCAAAAACTTTTTTTTTGTTTTTTGGGTCAGAGGGCAATATCGTATTTTCTATATTGTCACCTTCTACCATCTTGTAGAGACTTTTACAAATTATTATTTATCTTAAATTAAATAATTTTTTTTTATCAATCTGACGTCAGGCTAGTACCCTTAGAAATTAATATATATCTTTTGGTCCCAAAAATATTAATTTATCAAAATTTTCTAACATCATATTTGAGCTCTGCTTTTTTGAAATGTCTTTCATATTTTAGGTTGCCTTTAATAGAATAATTGAATTGACAAGATCTCTTGCCAATAAGTTGAAATCTTTGATACATTTTGTACTTATAACACCATCTATTAAGGTACATAGTGTAAATTTAATGATCCAATCGATAAATGCATACATTTTTGTACTTTCGCAATTTATGTATTGTCCTCTTTCTTACCTAAAGAACTTCTACTAATATCTAGAGCCTGGAAGATTTAAGAAAAATTTAAAAAGTTCAATATATTGTGACCATTGAACTATAACCACACCTCTTTTTCCTTAGCACGAAGGTAAAATTTTATCAATTAAATTTAAGTTTGTAAAATAATTATTAAGCAGTTTTATTTAACTAATTACTTAAATTTAAATTGAGAAAAAATAGATACTTAAATTTAAATTGAGAAAAAATAGAAACTAAAAATTTGATTTAAAATTTATCTATCCACACCCTTTCAAAAGAAAATTAGAAAGGAAAAAGTTGTATATGAATTTTTAAGAAAGTAAATGGGACAATTCCAATGAGAAACCATGTGTTCTACAATCATATTTCTCTCATCTTATGATTTATCATGTAATTCTAAAATCCATTGATAAATTATAGTTATCCATAACATTTTGTCGATTTGACCTTTTTTTTTATGATGTTTTTATAATAGAAGAAATAAATATAAATTTTCCTAAATTACAATTATTGTAAGTTACAACAGTTGTAACTGTAGCATAAATAATAACCCATAAGTAATTATTGTTCATGTTACAATAAATACTACAGTTATTTTACTTACAACAACTGTAACTTAGGTCTTCCCAATAAATATTAGCTCTTTTTTAATCCTATGAAGAGTTATTATTGCCTGTTTCTATCTTTTTTTTAAAATTTTTTTAGGACTCCTTTAGAACAGTAATGCCTGTTGACTAGACTTCACTTTAAAAAGATTCTAATGGCCATACCCACAAAAAGTTTTGGTACAGTAAACAAAAATAAATAAAATAATATTGCTATGTCAAATTCAATTTGTGCTCTCTTTCCTTCACATATAAATAGCCAGAGCTGAACCCCAAAGCCATTCACTCGTAAACTCATAAGCTTTCACTTTCGAGAAGCTAAAAAATTATCCCAACAATGGTGGCCTTATCAACAAAACCAGCAATCGAACAGTTCCCGTATATCAAAACTTGTTGCAAAACTTCCGCATTATTCACTTCAACTTCAAATTCAATCCCGCTTATTGACCTTTCAAATCCTGACTCAAAACACCTTCTAGTCCAAGCCTGTGAGGAATTCGGATTCTTCAAAGTAATCAATCATGAAGTCCCCCTGGAATCTATTTCCAGGCTTGAATCTGAAGCCATCAGGTTTTTCTCATTGCCATTTTCCGAGAAAGAAAAATCTGGCCCTCCAAGTCCTTTTGGCTATGGCAACAAATGCATTGGACCGAATGGTGATGTGGGTTGGGTTGAGTATCTTCTCTTAAACACCAATCAGGATTCAAATTCATCTCTCGGAAACAACCCAGATCAGTTCCGGTATAAAAACTCAACCGAATGACTCAAAATTCAATCTTTTCATTCACAAATTTCTGTTTCTGAATTCTCAGTTTCTTTCGTTTGCGATTTCTGGTTTTGTTGTAGCTTTGCTTTGAGTGAATATATATCAGCAGTGAAAAGGATGGCATGTGAGATTCTTGAGTTGATGGCGGATGGATTGAATATTCAACCGAGGAATGTTTTGAGCAAGCTGTTGATGGATGAACAGAGTGACTCTGTTTTCAGGCTGAATCACTACCCACCACGCCCAGATAGTATTAGCAATTTGATTGGATTTGGAGAACACACAGACCCACAAATCATTTCTGTTTTAAGATCCAACAACACTTCAGGATTGCAAATTTCTCTCAGAGAAGGGAGTTGGATTTCAGTACCTCCTGATGAAGAATCATTTTTCATCAACGTTGGAGACTCTTTACAGGTAATAAGCTGTTTTTTTTATTCCTTTTCTTTTTACTGTTATTGAAGTTTGGTTGAGGAGATTTTTAATATTTTTGCTGGGTTGGCATTGGCATACGCAAAATGCAGGTACTGACCAATGGGAGATTCAAAAGTGTGAAGCATAGGGTTTTGGCCAACAGCTTGAAATCAAGAGTTTCAATGATTTATTTTGGTGGACCACCTTTGAGTGAGAGAATTGCTCCATTGCCTTCACTCATGAAAAATCCTGAACAAAGCTTGTATAAGGAGTTTACGTGGTTTGAATACAAAAGATCTGCTTACAATTCAAGATTGGCTGAAAACAGGCTTATGCTTTTTGAGAGAATAGCTGCCTCATGAGAATTAATCTGTCTTGTACACTTGTACTTTGTGTTATCATGTGATCACTTTCCTTCTTTGTTAACAATTTCTCAATAGTTAATCCCACCATATGTTAACTTTGTAAAATATAGAACATTTTGATGATCTATTGTATGTGGGTGTCAGTTAGCTCGATAAAATATCAAAGTAGAACAAGAGATCTGGGTTCAAATCTTGCTCACATAGCAAACTATTTATTCGTAATTGTCGTATGATAATCTGTTGTACACTTTGTGTTATCATTATCTAATTACTTACCTTTCTTGTTAATAATACAAGTTGGTTGTCATAATTAATCTCATCAGCTACCTTCGTCATATATAGAAACATTTTTATTATTTATTGTAGTGGGTGTCATTTAGCTCAGTATAATCTATTAGGTAGTATAAAAGAGGAATGATTCGAACCCCACTCATGTGTATGCGCTATCTAGTGACGTATATGTAACTGTCGCTAACATTTTCCTGACATGTATGATGTAGAGATCGAAGGACTTGCACATAGTAAAGCGATAGAATCTTGTGGGCTCTTTAGTAAGGGATTAGGGACCACAAGTTGATAAAAAGAACGGGCACATTGATCGGTACCGTTGCTTCAGCTCAGGCCAAGAAGAAACTGCGCCTAAGAGAATTGATTTTGAGTTCCTATCTTTTTGCCAGACCCATGGCCAGAAATAAGACACTTAGTAATAGTCAAAACTTTGCATTTTCGACCTTTGTTTTTGTAAATTTCTCAGACTGCCTGTTGAATTTTAACAATGGTTGATACCTTGATGGTGAAGGCCATATCTGCCCATGTGTGCGTGAGAAAGCCAGAAAGGAAATCTACGGACGCGTGAAGTATCAAAATCAATCAGTTGTGGACCATTACTAGGAAAGCCCACATGATGTACCAGTGATTCTTTGACACATTTTCAAGGAAAATTTTGACGCCGTATATGTGTGATAGATATCATATCAAAGGAAAGGGACTACTCATAATCACATGTCAAAACTTCAGCATATATTGTTTTGCCAGTAGAATCTGTAAAATGTTCTATTTATGGAGATGTAAGAGAACATCATGAAGGAAAATGAAAAGAAGGACGGATATTTACTGAATATTTAACATCTTGTGACCTGTACCCTAACGCAGAATATACACCCTCAAAAGAGAGAACAATTAATGAAGTAACGTAAAATATTTAGAGGAACTTGCTAAAATCCTCTGCGACTCAAGATGCTTGAAGATATAAAATATCTTGAGCATTATTGAAGAATTGAAACGAAGTTTTCTGACACTAATTCAGGAGTAATGCCAATCAGAATACCCGATAAAATCTACAGCACATATATATATATATATAAATAGAAAATTTTTAGCATTGAAGTTATATAACAAAATAGCTGAAAAGGCACCTTTACAGCTGGTTTCTCTAAAGCATTTTAGACAAGAGTTCATGTTGTCGAACAGATATCATAAAATCCAGTCAAAAAATAATTGTAGTGACCATGAACACAAGCAAATGGAACTCGAAGAATAGAAAAATCTGGGGACTGATTAGTAGATTAATTTCAAGATATTTACAAGGGCCAAAATATCGAGACTGCTGTAACATGAGAATTTCATGCTTTTAGTTTGTTAATTAGCATGTTTAACAGCAAAAATGAAAACTTATGTGACAAGAAGGAACAACCAAAACCAAAGAGGGTATATAGACATCCTGGATTCTTCGTATGATCTTCAAAGTGAAATCCAAAAGCCAAATAGAGAACTTGTTTCAGTAATTAGAAGATGGTTGTACCAATTGGCTAATCAATACTACTTTGTTCACTGATTTTAATGACTTAGGCTACCTACCAAAGGAGCAGGCAGCCAATCAAGACAACGGACATCAAACTGGGCTTCATAAAACGGGCTTTCTAGAGAACCCCAATAAACAATTCTCACATGAATTGCTAAGGATCCAATAAGTCCGTCTTGTATTGGTTTGGATCATCCGAGCAACATTGATTCCTTTGGACATGTCAATTGGGCAAATGGGACCATAGTGACTCTGATGGATATCTCGTACCCGGAAACTGGCAATTCGCCCTGTCCATCCTCTGGTGCCCAAATAACTCAATTTTCTCCCATGAACTATTTGTGTTAATGGATTAGTTCGATCTAAAACTTGAGATAATGGATGTAATCAGAAACAAGAATCATAAGTGGTTGTTAAGGGAGTTGACGTTACCAAATGTTGAGGAGTTGGCATCAATTTATGCCTAATTGCTCCTCATCACTCTGTAATACCTTGTGTGTCACTTCAGCTGCTACTAAGATCCACAAATGAAATAGAGCACTTAACAACACCTGCCTTAGGCTGCAGAACATTGAACTGCTAAGTACAGCTTAAAACAAGAGCTGACTTCTAATATTTGTTTTACCAACAATGTCAATGTCCTACCATAGAATTATGTGAGTAACATAATAAATATATGTTACTTTAGGCTTTAGATAGCTCTAGCAATTTTCTGTCTGCAGTAGCAAACTCTACAGATTGAATGGAACTGATAACAAAATCCATAAATAACATCATATTCCATTTCAAGGGATAACCATTTCTACAATTTTAGCAACTGTTGAGACTTCAGGACCCAAAGAGTTACAGCAACAAAAGCAAATATGGTCCAGTTTTCACCAGAACATCAATCACATGAAAATGTAACAAACATCCAAGGGTTCAGAGGAATTGACAATTAATTCTTCATTGATCACAAAAAACTATCAACAACATAAAACAGGAAAAAGAAAAAAAAAATCCAATTTCATTTCAAAAACTATAAAATTTAGAAAACAAGTTGCACAAACTATGCACAATCATCGCTGGCAATATCCTAAGAATAATCAACTGTAAAATGAAGAATATTTATATACCATCTTGACCCACAGAAGAATCTCTTGATTATATATCACGGACCTTCCTCGTTATTTGATTTTTGTTGGTTCCAATGAGCCACATCATAAGTTGCATGAAGGCCAACTAACAAGTAATAAACAAGCATTACTGCACTGCAAATGATGAACCTCAAAAACGCGAAATAACCCAATGAGCCTATGAGAAATAAATTCATTGCAATTGACAATGATGGCAACCATGGAACTAGTGGAACTCCCCAGAGTTTTGGAACACGTTGTTTTGGAAGCAATGCCATTCCTAAAGTCCCCAAAAACCAAGGTGCAATAGTTACCACATAACCAATCCATCCTCTTCGATTTGAATTCCAGAATGCTGTTATGCCTATTGACGAAGCAACAACAACAGCTAAACACACTAGAAACTTAACCAAATTATTCTTTGGAGTAACATCCTTCTCATAATATCGCCTTACAAGCAATGCAACAGCCATGAGCATAAAAATTGAGAGTGTACTGAAAGAAAAAACACTTGACAAAATATCTAAACTAGAAAACAATGTGATTATAGCACTAAGAGTGGTCACCAATAGAGTAGCATTAATTGGTGTTTGAGTTTTAGGGTGAACCAGGGCAAACCAGGGTGGAATCATATGAGCTCTAGCAATCTGAGTCGTGTATCGAGCTTGACCAAGTGAGCCCACCAGCAAACTAGTAGTCATTCCCTTAAGTGCACATACGCTCACCAAATACTTCGCCCAATTCATCCCAATTTGTCCAAAAGCAATCGAGTAAGCAGCATTCACGTCAATTTCTGTATACTTTACCATCATAGTCAATACCAAAGCCATCAAGCAATAAACCACAGTAATCATACACATCGAACCAACCAAACCAATCGGTATATCCCTAGAAGGTTTCTTAGTCTCTTCAGCCATAGTTGCCACCATATCAAAACCAGTATAAGACCAATAAACCACAGCTGCAGCTTCAAAAACACCCTCGGTGCCGTTCGGCAAAAAGGGATCCAAATTTTTAGTCTTCCCATGAACAAACCCAACAATTATAACAAATACAATCACACAAGCACTCACAATGGAGCTAATCCAATTCAACCAAGAACTCCTCCTAGTACCACTCATTGCTATTCCATTACAAACCAAAAGAACCAAAACCGCAACTGGGTCTAACAAATTAAACCCATCAGCAAAACAATCAACTTTAAAGCGCAACAAATCAGAATTTTTACTATCAATCATGCTAGCCAAATACGAAGACCAAGACCTAGCTAACCCAGCAGCACCAACAACAGCTTCTAAAAGGATATTCCCAGCAGCAATATAAGCAACAAAATCGCCTAACTCAACACGCAAGAAAGAAAACGAACCCCCAGCAACTGGGATTTCAACGGCAAATTCAGTGTAACAAAAGGCTGATAACAGAGCAGAAAGACCTGAGGCTAAGTACGACAAGACAATGGCGGGTCCAGCATGTCTGTTGGCTTCTTGGCCGGTGATGACGAAGATGCCAGAGCCGACGACGGAGCCGAAGCAGAGCCAGGTGAGGTCCCACCAAGTGAGGCATTTCTGCAATGGCTGTTTGCTTTCTTGTTGGAGGGTAATGAGCTCGGTGGCGTCCGTTGAGCGGGAAAACAGGCGGTTCTTGAGACGTGGGTAGGTTTGTTTGAGTGCTGATTTGTAGGAGGTTGTGTTTTCGAAAGAGGGTTCTGGGAAAAAGGCTTGCTTGCTCCATTGATGCCAGTAGCATGTTGCGTTCAGTGGGGTCTCCAATTCTGTCTCTGTTTCTACAGCCATTGTTGTCGTTATAGTTGAGACAGAGGGTTTTTGGGATGATGATGATGCAGATGAACTCATGAACTGAAAAATAGAAGACAGTTGTCTAATCATTTACCATGTCTATGTGCATGATTGGTAGTTGAGCTGAACATAGCCGGAATTTTGGGCTTTGTGAATGCCAATGAAATTGAAAATCTGAAATGAAATGAAATAAATCACGCTTTGCAAAACATTTAGATGACTGTTTTAAACGGACACGTGTCAAAATGGCAGCGAGCTAGTATATTTTTCATCTGGTTTTAATTTTACCATTACAAGATGAGCAATTCTCAATAAAATTTAGGCAGCGTTGGATCATTAGAAAATCAATAAGGTTGTGTTCAGTACCCTTTTCTATTATCTTACTTATATTATTTTTGGTAATTATTTTAAGACTCCTTTGAGATTATTTTTGAAGGAAAACATAATTTTAAAAGATCAAAAGCTAATTTTAGTATTTGATAAATTTTTTTTGAAGTTATCTTTAGTAAAATCACGCTATCCTACAATATATTTTAAAAAGTAGGGAAGAAATAACTTTTCAAAATATGATTTGAGTATTACTTTTATACTTATATACAATTTCATATATATTCTCGTTTATATTATAAAAATGTAAAATTATCCTTGTTAATTAGAAAATAAAATTATTAAGTCTAAAGAGATTATTATTATTTTGAAATAACAAAATAAAAGTAAAATATTTATTTTAGTTATCAGTTATTATATATACACAATAAAAATATATTATAAATACATATTTATAAATATGTAAATAAATTTTATTCAATATTATATTTAATAAAATCATTTATTTTTTTAGTAGTTTAACAGTAAGATTTATTAAGCTCATATTATTGCTTTGAAAACTCACAATACTTTTAAAAATAAATTTTATCAAATATTTAAGTGATTTCTATCATAGTTAATTATTTCTATGCTATAATTAACAATAATTATTTTGAAAGTTACAGAATTATCAAACTTGCCCTTAAAATTGTGTTCCATGGTAGTTATTAAATTGGACTTTATCATATTTACCTGTGTTTGTTATATATTGTTGTAATTATATGAAAATTAATTATATATAAAATATACATATAATAATCATAAAAAAAATAAAAATTCTTTGTGATGTTGTATGTGTTTTAACAGTATCGATAGTGGGAATAATATGGACCCTTAGATTTAAGTGTCTTAATCCCAATCATTCATTTAACATAATGGATAATTAAATAGTTAATTAAAAGGTAGCATGTAATTTATAGATTGCTGATAAATATTTATTTTTTAATTTTAAATTAATATTAATTTGAAAAAAGTCACCCAGACCCCCCAAGGTTTGCTTAAATGGTTATATAGATCCCCTTAATTTCATAAATGATAACAGTACCCCTTAAGTTTTATAAATGACTATTATACCTCTTGATTAAAATAACCTAAATAGTATAAATATAGTAATCGAAAAAATAATAAATAAATATCATATGATACATATAAGATATTACAATAAATATAATTAATAAAATAACATGTATAATGAATTTTTTTAATATTAAGTTATTATTAGCCTATCCCGATGGATTTACTAAAATCTATTAATCCAAAAATTGATTTTTAGATTGATATTAATATAGACATAATTAGAAAAGATATTGTAAATAAAACAATATAAATTTCATAAATTCCTGTGAATGTTAGGTATAATTATTTCAATATTCTATATCATACATCACACTTAAGATGTTAATTTTGTTGAAGTGTTATGTTATTAAAAATTAAAGTTTGCATTTATAATGTACTACAACTTTAACATAAAATGTAATGGAAAAATATAAATATATTTTTGAGTAGTTAATTATAGTAAATACTATTATAGAAAGACAATTGGTAACATGTAATAAATATGGTATAGGAAAAAAGTTAGTAGAAGTGATTTTTCTTGTAATTATTAAAACATATAAATTGATACACACACACATAATAGTATTTAAAGTTAATTTTGTTAAAGTGTTATGTTGTTAAAAATTAAAGTTTGCATTTATAATGTACTACAACATTAACATAAAATGTAATAGAAAAATATAAATACATTTTTGAGTAGTCAATTGTAGTAAATACTATTATAGAAAAACAATTGGTAACATATAATAAACATGGTATATGAAAAAGTTAGTAGAGGTGATTTTTCTTGTAGTTATTAAAACATATGAATTGATACACACACACACATGTTGAGTACTTCTATCTACCCTTATTTATTAAGAGAAGGGAAATTGAATTCGTAATTATCTCGATGTATTATGAATTGATATATGAAATATAAATATTAGTAAAAATTAATTTGTAAACTAATAAAGTAAACTATGTTTTATGAGCATTTGATATATTAATTTAAGGTCAAATGAGATAACATGGTATTTCATAAAGTTCTCCAATTTTTAACATTTGTTACTATAACTGGACGACAAATGTTGGATACTTGAAATTAAAGGGTCATATCACCCAACTCAAGTCTGAGATGATAGAGTTCAGTAGAAATTTTGAAGAGAAAAAAGAAAGATGGTCTAATGAGAAGAGAAATGCTATTAGCTATTATCATAAAAGATCCATTAACTGTGAAGATGAAAGGTGTTCTTAGTGCAAGAGTTAGTAAATGTGTGAACTTGGGAAAATATTGGTGTTGCAGATTACCTAGACACAATAAAGGCAAATGTCCAGTACTTAATGAGGTATTTTCATATGAGCATAATTCTTACAAATGTTGAATATTTAGTTGTTATCGAAAAAATATTAAGAAGTGATGACAGTATGTTACTTTTTCATTAAAATTTTTTCTTTGTATCAGTTATACACTCATATTAAGAGTAGATTAAAACAAATAAGAATATCAAAATACAAAAATATCAAATATGATCATATTTAGATACTTCTATCTCTTTTATCTAGTTGTTCACAAAAAATATATTGTAAAATATGCCATTCTTCTTCTAAAAAAGAAGCTCCATGTTTAGATGAACCAAACTTTGTCTCAGCAGCATTTTTTTTGGGTAAAATTTTCGTATGTAGATATTTTATAGTGACTGTGCTTTGAGGGATGCATCTTTTTACTCTCAATTGTATTTTACTTGACCAATGATACCAAATCCACAAAATCAACTCATCCATAAGCTTTATCCTATATACATAAGAATATAAATTTCAATATTATTATTATTATTATTATTATTATTTTGCTTAATGAATGTGCTAGTACAAATAATTCTTAAAAAAAATGTAGAATAATAGTTTATTATCATACCTTTTTAACAACATTGTGAAAGATTTGGTCCTGTTTCAATGTCTGACATGTGAATAAGAATTTCAATGACAAATTTTCATTGCATGCATCTTCAATTTTCTTCTTGACCTCTGCTATCTTCGCCCCAAACTCATCTCCCTTTCCCATAAAATTTTGACCATTTGATTCATTGTTACTAATTTGAACATTTTTACTTGCCCTTCCACAGGTGCAATTGCACATGAGTTATATTATGTTCAAGTATTTCAGCTACACTATACAAGGAAAAGGTATTGACCACAGAAGTGATAGGTAGGAAAATTGAGAGAATTAGCTCAAGAAAGTACCATCATGCGGCTTAACTCAACTACAAGGTGCTAAGAAGAGAGGAGGAAAGAATGGACGTTGATTAAAAAATTATATTTTAAAGACACTTAAATGGAAACGAATAAAATTACGACTTGACAACTACGATAGAATTTTACCATGTTTAGACAAAAATTGTTTACTCACCGGTGAGAATTCCATAGATAGGATTTTGATTTCATGTAGACTACTCATAATTTTCTTCATTATTATTAATTACTATTTAACCTTAGCATCAAGGAGAGAGCATTTCAATTAAAAGACAACAAAAATCCACAATGTAGCACATAAAAGTTTAACATCAAACTACAAAACAATGATATAAAGCTAACTTATGATAGCATGGATAAGAATCAAGTCTAATTGGTGATACAATCCAAAAAGCTACATAGTCTTTCGAGTAATAAACTTTTTCTTTGGCCATATTGCTTTATCTTCTCTTTAGCTTTTCTACAAGCATCTTTACTTAGCTAGTTTGAAAAATTCAATAGACTTAACAATTTTTATGCTAGAGTTGTCTGTTGCACGAGTTTTCTACGTAAAATACTCATATGGTGACATTATGCTAGCCCTCTTATAGCTTAGTCTCTGTTTCTAGGAATGCCTTCAATTATACAATATTGAGATAGACCCCAGTAATCCTCTAATTTCCTATCACCTATCGAAACAAGTTCCAACCAATTGCTTGTGAAGTTAAAAATTTCCAAGTAATTATGAATAAACATTCATCTAACCTTAATATATAATAGATTTTCTATACTACTATGAGCATGAAATAATTGCATTCAAATGATCTCTTTTAGTCTTTTTATTTATTTCTTTGTAACTCACTAAATTTTTTGAATTACTGTTATCTATCATAAGATTCAAAATATAATGATACTTACATCAGATATCTATTGAAACTGCCAAGATCAAGTTTATTATAGCAAAAAGTTTTCTACCATAATAAATATTGGAGGGATATCTGTAATACCCACAAACTAAAGTGGAGATGCCTACCTCTACCTATAGGTGATAATTCATGGAATCGTACCATATTTGTGTTGCGTTGTGTCAAATTTAATAAACAAAGATACGATACATTTAATAATTATGATAAGAAATTCACATATGAACGTAACCTGCTTAATAAATGTTTGACATGATACAATACATTTGAGATGTTACCATTTGACACGTTAAATACACGATTACACAAGTGTGGTACGATTAAGACACAATAACGAAACATGATTACACAATTAACAACTCAATTATCAATGGAGATACAGTCACAATTCAAATTTAAAAAATAAATAAGAATAATACACACGACAATAAAGTAATAAACAACATTCAAATTTAAACTAATCCAAGATATAAAAATTTATTAATACAAACCAACAAAAATTATAATACAATAATTAATAATTCATCCAAAATCTAAGATATAATTAATTAACAAATTAACATTCGTGTCATAATCATGTTGAGTTGGTCTAACATAAATACGATAGGATTATTTATCGTATCATATCATGTCAATTCGTTTATTAATTGTGTCAATATTTATTAATATAAATCCAAAAAAATTGTGTCATATCTCTATTCGTGTAACTGTATTGCTACCCATGTTGCCCTCTCTACGTTCACTTAATTCACACCATCCTGATTAGATCACTAATTTATAACACTTTTGAGTATGTTTGGTGCGCTTCATTATACGGTATTAGAGCCCACATAATATTAAAATATTATAATATAATGTTTAGCAGTTACAACACGTTACATTAATTAAAATTTTAATGGGCAAAACCCTCAGTATGGGCAAAACCCTTAGTAGTTAAACCCGACTCCCTACAAGTTTATTAGGTCTGCACTTCATCTAAAAATTAAAAATTCGTCTCTCAAATTTCGTTCTCTCTTCTCTCTTACAAACTCATGATGCTTTATCACCACACTATCTTCGTATGCCACATGACACCTAGCTCTACAACCCTACTGCTTAACACCATTGCCTTACTGCCCTTTGCATTCTCTCTTCTCTCTTACAAATGCTCGACACTCCACTATGTCAACCCTTTGTATAACATCATTGCCATGATTACCTTTTGCCATCCAAATCATTGAGCTATAGGTTTGATTTTTGAATTTAGGTTTGATTTTTGAATTTTTTATCAATATTAATAATGATTAAATTGATTTTTGAATTAAGGTTTGACTTTTTTGCTTTGAATTTTTGTTTAATTAATGCCATATTTATTGGTTTTTGTTTTTTTGTTTTTTTTATATACTGAGATTAAAGTTAGGTGTTTGAGGTTTAAGTTTAGGTTGGTGTTGAAATGATGCTAACTTTCTAAAATTTTGATTAATTAGTTACTTATTTTTGAGAAAGAGATAGCGCTTGGAAGGCATTTTCTTTTACAAGTGAAATCCCTTAATATATGAAAGAGTGAAAAAATGCTTTTGTTGTTGTGGAATAAGAAGCCTTCGTATCTTAATGCATGTATTTAATTTATTCCAGGCTATTAGAGCAGGATCCACTTTTTGAGGAACATAAATTCAAGCAATAACAGGAATATTTCTAGTGGAATATCTTTCACAATCCTTAGAGAGTTAGTTCATTAATAGGCCAAGGGATCAGTAATTTGCAAATCGGTAACTGATGATATTTAGAAAGACTAATTTACAACTGAGGAATTTGATTAG
Source organism: Murraya paniculata (assembly GCA_030449075.1). Taxonomy (NCBI): domain Eukaryota; kingdom Viridiplantae; phylum Streptophyta; class Magnoliopsida; order Sapindales; family Rutaceae; genus Murraya; species Murraya paniculata. Next base: position 97,606 of record JAEVFN010000059.1, on the reverse strand, counting down.
TTATGTGTTGTTATGATTATCTTCTCCACCGTCCTTCGTATAATTTGTTGCCCTATATAAGCTATTTCCTCTTATGTTAATCAAAATTTTAATTTCTACTAGAGATTCATGTTTGGAATATGTTGAATTGATCCAAGAGGTGGCAAATCTTTAGTAACAAAGGAGCAAATTGATGGTTATTCATGGAAACTACCTCATAAATTAAGACAATCTCACAAATTAAGACAAGCTCTAGGTCTGCTGAGGTTACGAGAAGAAAAAAGAGATTAGACGCTTGACAAATTAAGTTTCAACCAATCTGCACTGTGTAATCTTGATCCTGTTTTTGTCATTTTTTATTTGCAATACAAACTTTTGAAGAAAAGTTACCATATCTCTCTGAAAATCTCTCTGAAAACCAATTGGTGCTTAGAGAATGGACATTAAATCATTTAATTTAATCCCTCTATTGTCCTAAGAGTGGTCATTGTCCCTTATAAGGGCCATAATGACTTGGCTACACACAGCTGTGCCATCCACAATGCTAGCACACTGTTGACAGATTGATATAGTGCTAGCCCACCTATCGAAAATGTGACTAGGCTTTGGTAATACTTGTTAGATTGAGGCTCTTGTCTGCCATTGAATTTCTCTATCTTTAGTATGCTTAACTACAAAATTTTGAAATAAAGGTTTCTGTATTCTTTTGAAAACCAATTGGTGTTCAGAGAATAAACACTAAGTCATTTAATTCAGTTCTTTCGTAGTTCTAAGGGTGATCATTGGGCCCACGCACCATAAGGCTAACATTTAACAAATCAAAAGAAAGTGTGCTAGCATTTAACTTTATGGAAATTTATCAATGGCTAGGTGGCTTTTTTATTTTTTATTTTTTGTGTGTGTGTTGATTTTACTTTTTGTTTTTAGATTTGGACATAAAAAGAAATTTTTTTCTGGTCAAGTGCCAAATGAAGTTGAGGTTCATGTTCGTTGTGATTGTTTTTTTCGGTTTTTGGTTATTGATGTTGATCCAAAAGCATAATGAAAGAAAAATGATTCATAATCATACATTCCAAAACTATGGCACTTGATTACAATACTTTGACAACATTATAGGCAATAATGACATACAATGTGTTAATCAACTAAGAATGGATGAAGGACATTTGACCTACTGTATGAGCTACTTCAATTAAATGAGATATTAAGGGCTAATGATTTAGTGATGGTTGAAGAGTAAGTTTGCATGTTCTTTTATACTTTGTCTCATCAAGTCAAGAATCGCATAATTGGTAGTAGATTTTTCAAATTGATATTTGTTTTTATTAAACTTATTTTACTCTTTTTATAATAGTGACGAATAACATATTTAACAAAGAAGAAAGTGTGATAGCATTAAACTTTACGGAAATTTATCAATAGCCCGGCAACTTTTTTTATTATTTTCTATTTGCATTTTACTCATTGTTTTAGATATGGCATTAGTAGATTTTTTTTTTTTTTAGTCATGTGGCAAATGAAATTAAGGTTCGTTGTGATTTTTTTTTTCAGTGCTATTGATTCAAAGACATAATAAAAGAAAAATGATTCTTAATCATATGTTCTAAAAGCCGATTACAATACTTAGATAGCATTATAGGCAATAATGATATACAATGTGTGAATCAACTACGAATGGACAGAACAACGTTTAGCCCACCATGGGAGCTACTTCAATCGAATGATGGATCAAAGACTAATGGTTTAGTAACGGTTAACTAATAAATTTGCATGTTCCTACATATTTTGTCTTATCATGTTAAGAATCACACAATTGACAGTAGATTTTTCAGGTTGATGTTTGATTTTGTTGAACTTGTTTTACACTTCTATAATAGTGATAAATAACATATTTAACAAAGCAAAAACAAGTGTGCTAGCATTTAACTTTATGGAAATTTATCAATGATCAGGCAACTGAATTTTTTGTATTCATTTTACTTGTTGTTTTGTACATAGACATAAGCAAAAGAATTTTTTGGTCGTGGCAAATGAAATGGAGGTTCATGTCGCTTTTGATTTGTTTTTCTTTTTCGTTAGTGTCATTGATCCGAATGAAAAAAAAATGATTCGTAATCATACATTCCAAAACCATGGCACTCGATTAAAATACATAGATAACATCATAGGCAATAGTGATATACAATGTGTTAATTAACTAAGAATAGATAGAAGTGCATTTGGCCTACTATATAAGCTACTTCAATTGAATGGGAGATTAAAGGCCAATGGTTCAACGATGGTTGAAGAGAAAGTATGCATGTTCGTATACAATTTGTCTCATCATGTCACGATTCATACAATTGGTAGTAGGTTTTTTAGATCTAGTGAAACTATTAGTAGATATTATAACTCAATGTTAAATGAAGTGTTATGCCTACACAATGCTTTACTAAGGGCACCACATTCTATACCAGAGAGGCTACAACAAATATCACTTTTAACAGCATTAGATGTAGCATTTTTTTAATGCTACCAAATGTTCTTTTATCACAACAATTTGTCAAAAAAGCTACTATGGACTATTCAATTGTTAAATTTTATTTTGTGATATATATAACATCTAATTTGTATCATATACTAAATGCTACCATAAATTTTTAATAATGTAGCACTTTATAAATATTACAAATTTATGCTAAATTTAATAAAATCCATATAGTAGCATTTTTGAAGAGCTATGCTTTTTTTTTTTTTTTTTTAAATTATACTTAATTGATGAAGGTTAAGTCTATAGCGATTTGAACTCATGACCTCGCAGTCGTACGGATAAAGATTCACCACTGGGCCTTTGGCCCAAGTGGCTGAAGAGCTATGTTTAACATTTACTAGTATAGCATTTTAGAAAAGCTACAATATATAAACATTAATTTAGTAGCACATAAGAAATGCTACATAAAACACTATAAGAAATTAATGTTTCCGACACATACCATATTGTAGCTAAAAACTATATATTTATAGCTAAATATCTTTTACCATGAACAAAATTTCGTAGCCATTTTGTCACCTAATGACCGTGGTAAAAAATATATAGCCATGACATAAAGATTTCGTGGCCAAACATTAATAGACATGATTTATCTTCCTGGCAAAATACTATTGCACACTCCCGCTTTTAAAGGAGAGCTATATATTGCACACTCCCCCTTTTAAAGGAGAGAAAATATAGCGGGAACCTAGATTTGCCGCCAAACAAAAGAAATGAAATTCTAAAATTAATTCTAACATCCTTTTGCCTCTCTCAACTTCCACGTTAACAAGCAAAGTAAAAGCTTTTGTTTTCTTCTCTCCTCAATCTGTCACTCTCCACACGCAAAGTCCTAATCCCTCAAATTTTCCTTAGAAATCATAGCAACTAATCATCCATTAACTTGTTGAGCAATTGAATCTCCAAATGACTTGCGTTTGACAGAAAAAATTGATGGGTGGGTACATACAAGAATTAATATGTGAACCGGGAAATATGTTATCCAATAATATTATGATGATGAATAAAGAGAGGGTACATCTGAATAGGTAATCAAGAACATTTATATTGCCTAATGTGCTATAACTACATTGTTAACATGCTTTTAGCATTTGATTTGGTAGAGCTATAGATGAATACATGAATGTCGCTTGGAATTTTGCGAAGATGTCTGAAAAGAATAATAGTTATCCTAAAAAGATGTTGTGCCCTTGTATAGACTGTCGAAATTTAAGTCATCAAAATATCAAGGCAGTTTATGAGCGTTTGGTCATTAAGAGTATAGATCCGACATATACAAATTGGCTTCGTCACTGGGAACAACCAACAGTTGATGGAAAACAAGAAGAAGAAAAAATGTCAAATAGATATAATTTATTCTCAACTGGATACATGGAAGACGAAGGTGTGGTACCTTCAGAAGAGAGTAAAAATGTAGAATTCAATGAATCATTGGAAGATGCAAAAGCACCTTTATACCCAGGTTGCACCAAATACATAAAATTGTTAGCCATTGTAGCTTTATAGAAAAACAAAGCAGTAAATTTGTAGATGTCCTAATATGAGTTTTGATGGACGTGTAGAGATACTGCATGACATGTTATCGAGGGATAATGTACTTCTCAAGTCGGTTTACTTGTTGAGAAAATTTTCAAAGGCATTTGATTTAGGTTATGAGAAGATCCATGCTTGTATAAATGACTGTGAAAGGAGAATGAGGAAATGGATTGTTGTCCTGTGGTTCTTCAAGATGGAAAGTGCACAAGTACTCTAATAAAATTAAAAAAAAAAGGGTGTTCCTAATAAAGTTTTAAGATACTTTCTAGTGATATCAAGGTTTACAAGAATTAAGTCTCAAAAATTGGCAGAAGACTTATGCTGGCACTTTACTCATAAAAGTGAAAATGGTAATATGCGTCATCATGTGGATTCTTTAACGTGGGATTTAATTGATAAAATATGACCTTCATTTTCAAATGACCCACAAAATCTTAGGCTAGGTCTAACTGTTGATGAATTTAATCTGTTTTCTAATTTAAACACTACATATAGTTAATTGGCCTATGATGCTTGTCTTGAACAATTTACCTCCTTGGTTATGCATGAGAAGAGAGAATATCATGCCGACTATACTGATTCCAGGGCCTAATCAGCTGGGTAATGACATTGACGTGCATTTACAACCCCTTAATAGATGACCTTCAAGAATTATGAGAAACTAGACTGAATGTTTTTGATGCATTTGTTAAAGAATCTTTTAATTTCAAAGCAATTGTATGTGGACGATAAATGATTTTTCTAGCTTCTGGAAATCTTTCTACATGTAAAACTAAGGGTAAACATGCATGTCCAATGTGTGCTGTGAACTTATTCAGATTGGTTGGCATTTAGTAGAAAATTTGCATATAGGGGCCATAGATGTTTTCTAATCTTATTCTTTCCACAATAAAAATAAGACATGGTTTAAAAGAAAAGAGGAGCATGGAACACGTCTGAGGATTAAGGTTGGTAAGAACATGTTTGAAGATTTGAAAGAGTTTGAAAATGATTAGGGAAAATGGAACAAGAAACGAAAGAGGTGTGAGGAAAATTCTAAAATTTCTTAAATTTGGGACAAACAGTCATTGATTTACCATATTGGAAGGTACAAAGCAATGAATATATGGGTTATTCCAATAAGAGGACTTCACCGATCGATCAAGTACTAGCATAAAGTAGAGCTTGGATAGTTGTTAGGGTCTATATAAATGTGAAAAGCGGATTCCCCTTCTCGTTATCCAAGCCGCGGTCCAAATGATTTTTTTGATTTCAGTTAATGTGACTGGAATTGCCATTACAACATAATCTAGATGTGATGCATATTGATTAAATTATTTGTGAGAGGATTATTAGTACACTATTAAACATTAGTGGGAAAACAAAGGATGGATTAAATGCCCGCAAGGATTTAGAAGCCATGGAAGTTCGAGAAGAAATACAACCAAAAGTTGATAAAGGTGGTAGATTACACTTTGCTGCAACTTTATTTACATTAAACAAAGATGAGAAAATAATCTTCTACAAAAGGTTATTTGACTTGAAATTACCTAATGGGTGCAATTCAAACATGGGAAATTGTGTATCGGTTGATGAGTGTAAGATTACGGGCCTCAAATCACATGGCTACCACATTTTAATGCAACGGTTACTACCTGTAGTTTTGAAAGGGCTGCTAACTAAGGGACCTATGAAAGCCATATTTCAGATGTGTTCATTTTTCAATAATTATGCGAAAAGATTACTGATAGAGAAGACATGTTAAGCCTTAAAGATGAGATCAATGAAACCTTACGTATGTTTGAAAATTCTATTTTTCGACATTTTTTGATATAACGATCCACTTGCCATTTCATTTAGGACATGTTTAGTATCAATGGATGTATCACTTTGAAAGGTAAAAACCTATACTCAAAGTTTAAAATTAATCGATTTTTAGAATAAACATCATTTTAACATCATATAACTGTATTAGGAACACGAAGATCTATAATGGATATGTTAGGAATCATGCACGGCTTGATGGTTGTATTGCACAATGCCATATTATATTTCAGAGGAATGCATGACTTTTTAAAGTGAATTTTTGAATCAGAATGTTGAATTAAGTTATCATGAACGTCGGAATGAAGATTTTTCCAGTGATGTGATTATTGAAAGTCATCCAATCTTAGGAAGAACATCAAATACTTTAAGTAATGAAGTATTAGAAAGTGAACATCATTATTTATCATTCAGTACAGCTATAGTCGAGCCATATTAAGAGCAAAGTACTTAAAACCATTCATTATTTACTTTTTGTTAAAATTATAATTTTACTCAATTTTTCTTTATTTTTTTAATTGTAAATTAGTATGCATCGGCAAGACCTAAAGCAATCAAGCAAGATTTTAGGAAAAAAATAAAGGTTTGGTTTGGAAAAGACATGCCAATAATTTCTCTAAATAGTTGAAAGAAAGGTAACATGCTACTTGATTTTTGTTTGTACATTTGGAAGCTTTTGTTATAAAATTCTGGTTAATTAATTTTTTATGTACAGATTGTCTTCTGCACTAATGTAAATAATGATATAAATCAATTAAAATGGCTTTCATTTGATCCCAGAAATCAGGCCATGAGTTACAAGAGTTATATTATTAATCAGCAGCAATCCCATACAAGAGAAGTTGAAATGTCAACACAAAACAGTGGAGTTTCAATTGAAGCAACAACGTATAACTATATGTAGGGCAATGTGAAAAACACTACACAAGTTGTTGATGTTGTTTCTTATTATGGGTTTATAAGAGAGATAATTTTGCTTGATCACTGGAAGTTTCAAATTCCAATATTCAAGTGTGATTGGGCAAATAAGGTGCACGGTATGAGGATTGAAGATGGCTTCATATTTATTAATCTGTACCAAGGTCAAAATCAATATGAAAGAGAGCCTTTTTATTCTAACATCACAGGCGAAACAAGTATTTTATTTGAGAGAAAATAATGCATCTAATTGCTATGTCTTACCTAAGGCACCACGAAGGGGATATTTTGATTCGGGCATGTACGATGAGAATGTCGATGCAACTTTTGCGCTGAAGGACATATCAACGCTAGATATAAACAATGATAATGAAAATGAAGAAGTTACTAATGTTAAAGGGAGTAATGATGACATATTGGTGTGACCTGTTTATTTATTATTTTTGGTATCTTTTGGTGTTTCATTGTTCTTTTTACTTTCTTGTTGTCTTTCAATAGTATAATGTTGTACTTTAAGTTTGTGAATGTCTTTGTTAAACTTTTATATGGCGCGTATCTTCTAATAGAATATGAAAATGGTTGCAATGCATTGGCTACTAGTAAGATTTTGTGCTTCTAACTTTTAGTTTATTTAATTTTCATAGCTAAAATAAGTTTTCTTTTCTTATTTTGTATTTGATATATGTAATGCTAATTTTTTTTTTTTTTTGCATTTTCAGATTGCTTTGGCAACAGATTAATTAACATGAGTTTAAGTGCAAAAGAATTACATCCTAAAACAGCTACTAGAAAAGGATGTTTGCAAACACCATCTAATATCCAAGTAGAAGATTCCAAGGATTTAGCTATGGCTCTTTTGGAGAAGTCCAAAGTATCAAAAAGAAAAAGAAGTGCTACTAAAACAAAGAACATGACTATGGATGGTGATGATAAGGAGTCAAATTTAATGAAAAAGGCCAACCAATAGAAGAAAGATCTATTACATTATCTTCATTTCTAGGAAGTTTAGTTTGAGAGATTGTACCCTATACAATTTCATATTGGAGAAAGGTTCCTTCAAAAATGAAAAATATTCTATGCAATTGTGTTCAAGTTAGTTTTAATATCACGATTTCCATTCAAATTATGAAACTTATTTTCCTTAGACTATTTATTTGATTAGCTATGCATTTTTATATTGTAACTGAGATACAAGTTGGATAATGAATGGCAAAATACTTGCATGCTCAAGGAGATGGGAGGACTTCAAAATCATGGTTTGTGCAAAAAATATTGGAGATCACTCGGTTTAGTTGTTCATAACATTGAATGCACCTGAAAATTTTTAGTGTCAAATAAATTAAATTGAAAAAGATCGTTCTAACGTTACTTTAAGTGACTTGAAAGATGATGCTGTGTCAAAAGTAGTAGGTCCTGACAATTTTATGTGAGAGCACTTGGAAAAGGAGTTACTTTTGCACAATTAACCCTTATATCACACAAGGATATAATTATAGCTCAAATGCTAAAGGATCAAGATGAAATGAAGAAAGAATTAACAAAATACAGGAAGTTCTTTGAATAAATGGAAAAAAAAAAAAAAAAGAGGTATGTAAGATTGAAATATAAGGTGTTCATTTTTTGGTTTATAAATGCATAATTTTTTTTGTAACGAAGTTATGAAATTTTTATTATATAGAGTCAAAATCAAACAAGTCGAGAATGTGATGATGAACTAAATGCATAAGCTCCTGAGGTAAGAATTTATAGTCAACAATATTTATCTATAAATTTAAATAAATGATATTGATTAAATTTACAACTTCATTATTATTTCCTTGTACTAGAGTGTGAATATGAAGACTAATATCACTAAATGTAAGCTGCTTGATTCGGAGGGCTCAAAGGTTGTAGTAGCTAAAGGGCGTTGGTCTTCAAGTGATCCTAAAGCACTTGTTCATCATATATTCATATCCCCATTTGACCAAAGGCCGCGAGAATTTGGGTAGAAGTAGCAAAAGAACATAAAAAGTATTTATGGAAAACTACACCTTATAAGACATACAATGAAGGAGCTATTGGTAGTACAGTTGCGAGCCCTGTTGATCCGGTTGTTATAGACTCTACAAGTTGAAATTTGTGCCATTCAAATATTTATGTAATTTCTTATGCATTAACTTTTACATATTTCTTGAGCGTTTCCTCAGATTTTTCAGTGTCTGTGACAACATGAGCTTCAGGCACCATATATTGCTTTTAATAAGTTGTGGTAGTAATAGTTGTTGGCTGAAAAATATAATTTTGGAAGTGCTGAGTTGATGATGTATATGTCATATAAATTGTAATTTGTTTTAGGAAATATCCATGTTTTAAGGGAGACTCTGTCAAAATATTTGCTAAGGACCAGATCAGTTGCATATTTGAATTTACAGCTCAAAACTAGAATTGTGTAATATTATAAGTTAAAATGAAAGTTTTTGGTTTAATGACTTGTGGTAGTAGTAGATGTTGGCTGGGAAATATAATTGTCAAAGTGTCGAGTTGATAATATATATGTTATATAAGTTGTAATTTGTTTTAGGAAATATCCATGTTTTAGAGGAGACTGTCAAAATTTTTTCTAAGGACAAGATTAGTTGCATGCAAAATTGAATTAGCTACTCAAAACTAAAATTATGTAATACTATAAGTTAAAATGAAAGTTTCTGCTACAACCAACATGTTCTAGTTGTTTAAATATTATGTTGAAATCTCTTTCGTAAAAATAATCATGATAGTAAATTAAATTTTTCTAGTGAAATATTTACAATAATTTATCACCATATTTGTTCTTTTCTGGTGATTTTGTGTAGTTATATTTTTGTTTTCAATTTATAATGCGGGTCATGTGGATAAATACTACTTGTAAAGAGTTTTCGATGCAAATTCAAGATAAAATAATTTTTTTTTTTGTTTAATCATTGCCTTTTTTTTTAAAGGCAAAGGAGTGGGCAAAGTCGAAATAATTTTTATTTTTCCCTTATCTCCCTTAAATCTCAAACTCAGGTGATCAGCTGCTACAAGCTTCATGCTGTTACCAACCCGCCTACACCCTCAAGGACAAATCATTGCCTTTTTGATATATGGTACATTATGTTTATAATTAACCATACTTTGTATTCGTACTTAATATCTATCTTTAAATTATGATGTTCATCAATATACATTATCATTTTGATACAATGCTTTATTTTATGGAATATTTTGTTCATATGGAGTATAGGTTGAGAAAAATTTTGTATTATTAAAAAAATTAATATGTACAAATCGATAGTGGTTGTTCGATTCTACTTAATAATTGTGATAACAACCATTCTATGATAATTAAATTCTTCAAGTCACTACTTTGTAACATCGTAAAATTGCTAAAATGCTTCAAATCATTCAATAATGTAGCATTTTTGTTAGGCTATGTAAAACCTCTGGTAGCATTTCGTAAATGCTATAATTCATGTAATTTCTAGCATCCTAAAATTGCAAATATCATTATATTTGTAGCATTTTTTTCTTAATGCCATGAGAGACATTGTGATAGCATTTTTAAAGTGCTACAATATTAAAATGTGTAGCATGAAGTGCTACAAGTAACATATTGGCAGCATTGTTATTGTACTACAAAAGATAGTTTGATAACATTTCTTAAATGCTACATAATGTGTAATGGCAGCAATTATCCAATGCAACTGACAATAAATATGCAGCTTTTATTAAATGCTATAGAATTAAAATTTGTGGCATTCCATAGCTGCTATTAAAAAGGAATACTTTTAGTGACATGGGCTAACAAAGCACTTTGTAAAGTGCTATGGTTTACTTTTAGTAGCATTTTTTACGTGCTACTATATCTCAGCTTCATTGTAGTGAGAATTGCATTGATGACAGATGGCAGTAGTTCAAGATATATTGTCAGTCACTTATATTTGATTATAGCTAGTTATAGTTGAATGCTAATAAAATTTTAATTTGTTTTATATATTTATATTTGCTTAAAGGCATAGAATGTAACTTACACTAAAGTTCATGTCCCAAAAAATATAAACCAAGATAAGTAACAAGAAAGGCTAAGACTGCTATAAATATTTTAGGGTTTGTTCATGAGATATAAAATTTATCTTCGTGATGTCCGGGTGGGAAGGCTTTGTCTCTAATTCAAGAATACTTCGTGATGCATTAAATAAGCTGATTGGTGTAAGAGTTCTTAGAGGTATCACTTATTCCAAAAATTTAATTTAATCAAATTACATATTCAAACTAAAAAATATGAGCAATTGGAGGAACAAGTCATTTCCACATTACGAGAAGCTAACAAATATATTTAGAAAAGATTGTGCAACTAGAAGGTCGACAAAAATTTTAATTGATATAACTAATGCAGTACTACAAGAAGAATTTCATGATGATGACAATGAGTTTGACGATGAAGGTTCCCCAATGTCTGCCACCCCGCCTTCAAATTCTCAATATATTACTTGGCCATGTTCGTGATCATCATACAAGAAGAGGTTTACATCAATTGAACATATTGTTGTTAGTAATAATAAATTAGTCATATTGTTGTTAGTAATAATAAATTAGTTTTAACATTTAACAAGCTAATACTGACATGTCTCCGAATATCTTTGGTGGTAGTGAAGATCATAATTATATTGTTAAAGAACTTGTTTTGATAAGACTTTTATGTGGATAATGAGCTTATGGCCTTAAATTTAATGATAGACAAACCTTCAAATATAAAGGCTTTTCAGGCTTACTAAATGATCGTAACCAGAAGTTAGCATATGTTAGGATGCCTTTGGGTGAGCACAAGAGAGGTGGAGTTTGATGAGGGAGTATGCATTCCTATATTAAAAATGATATTTTGAAGTAATAATTTAGCATGTTGATGTGTGTACTTGAATTATTTAACACAACTCACATTCTTGGTGATTATATTGCAATTATTTTATCACTTTATTATTTTGGATTATATTGTACTAAGTATAAACTTTTATACTGTTATCTTAAGATGACTTTTGAACAAATCTTATATATTTTAACTATTTTATTTATGTTGTGATATTTGTTAGAGGATATTCAACTAAAATTATATGCTTTAATCTTTATTTCATGAATTATATATTTGGAAAATATCGAAAAATAAATGTTATTCTACCGAAAATTTTAAAATTAATTAGTTTTACCCAAAAATGTTTAGAATTTATTAGTTTTACATATGTTTTATGAAGAATTATGATTTTTTTCCACAATTATACTAAAAAAATTCGTGGAAAAATTCTAATAGTATTTTTTTAAATATTAATAAATATTATTTTTTAAATATACAATTTAAATTGGTCACCAATAAAAATAATGCAGTTCGGTGTAGTATCAAAAATAGTATAATTAGAAATTAATATAATACAGTTTACCGCAGAATGCTACACAATATTATTTTAATATAATACTAAAATGATAAAACATAATATATACATGCATTAAAAATACATTGTAGTAAAATACAGCACAATTTTTTTTTCCGAATATTACTTATTACACTTGTTTGTGTTTTTAATATTTCAATTTCGGTTTAACAAATGATCTCAGATTGAAACGACCCAAGAACAGAGGATTGTGCTGGTTGTAAGCGATGTGAATCCGCCTGTCCAACGGATTTCTTGAGTGTTCGAGTTTATTTATGGCATGAAACAACCCGAAGCATGGGTCTAGCTTGTTGATATTGATACGTTCCCAAAAAAACCCACTTGAATCCGTTTTGAATACAATTTCTTTTTTTTTTTTTACCGATTACCGACAAAAACCCGCACTCGAAAAAGACAAACAAAATACGAATATATTGTATTTTCGAGTTTCGAGCACGGGTTTTTCTAGGCCAAGTGTATCTTGTCTTTACCACGAATTTTTTTCCTTGGTTAACACTAATTGTAGTTTTTCCGATAGCCACGGGTTCTTTAATTTTTTTTCTCCCTCATAGAGGAAATAAGGTGACTAGAGGATATACAATATATATATGCATCTTAGAACTCCTTCTAACAACCTATGCATTCTATTATAATTTTCATTTGGACGATCCATTAATCCAGCTGGTAGAGAATTATAAATGGATCACTTTTTTTTTAGTTTGACTGGCGATTGGGAATAGATGGACTTTCCATAGGACCCATTTTACTGACGGGATTTATCACCACTTTAGCTACTTTAGTGGCTCGGCCAGTTACTTTGAATTCCCGACTATTCGACTTCCTGATGTTAGCGATGTACATCGGTCAAATAGGATCATTTTCTTCTCGAGACCTTTACTTTTTTTCATCATGTGGGAATTAGAATTAATTCTCGTTTATCTACTTTTGGCTGTGTGGGGTGGAAAGAAACGCTTTTATTCAGCCACAAAATTTATTTTGTACACGGCAGGAGGCTTCGTTTTTCTTTTAATAGGAGTTTTGGGTATCGGTTTATATGGTTCTAATTAACCAACATTAAATTTGGAAACATTTGTTAATCAGTCGTATCCTATGGCACTAGAAATAATATTCTATATTGGATTTTTTATTGCTTTTGCTGTCAAACTACCGATTATACCCTTTCATTCGTGGTTACCAAACGCCCACGGAGAGGCACATTACAGTACTTGTATGCTTGTAGCCGGAATCTTATTAAAAATGGGAGCATATGGGTTGATTCGAATCAATATGGAACTATTACCGCACGCCCATTCTATATTTTCCCCCTGGTTCATGATAGTAGGTACCATGCAAATAATTTATGCAGCTTCAATATCTCCGGGCCAACGGAATTTTAAAAAAGAATAGCCTATTCCTCTGTATCTCATTTGGGTTTCATAATTCTAAGAATTAGCTCGATAACCGATACAAGTCTTAATGGATCCGTTTTACAAATAATTTCTCATGGGTTGATTAGTGCTGCACTTTTTTTCTTGGTAGGAATGAGTTATGATAGAATACGTTTTGCTTATCTAGACGAAATGGGTGGACTAGCTATACCAATTCCAAAGATTTTCACACTATTCAGTATCTTATCGATATTCAATGGCCTCCTTTGCATTACTCGGCACGAGTGGTTTTGTTGCAAAATTGATAGTATTTTTTGGAATAATTACTAGGCAAAATTTTTTTTAATGTCAAAAATAATAATCACTTTTGTAATGGCAATTTGAATGATATTAACCCCTATTTATTCATTATCTATGTTACGACAAATATTTTACGGGTACAAGCTATTTAATGCCCCAAACTCTTATTTTTTTGATTCTGGACCACGGGAGTTATTTGTTTTGATCTCGATTCTTCTACCCATAATAGGTATTCATATTTATCCCGATTTCGTCCTCTCACTATCAACGGACACGGCCGAAGTTATTATATCTAATTTTTTTTGTAGATAGTTTTCATGACTAAAAAAATAAAAAAGAAATCCCATGATTTTAAAAAGAGTTCGCTATCCAATGAACAAAGAAATCATTTTTCTTCTCTTACTCTTAAGTTTAAGTTAAATAAAAAGAAAAAGAAGAAGTAAAATAATTTAAATTAAATTAAAATTAAATTGTGACCAACCGCCAAAGGCATTTGTAAGAACCTTTTGAATCAAGTAGTGCGGCGATTCAAAAGGTTCTTGGCATCTTACACTAACACCAAGTTTCGTTTCGATCTCTGCGCTGTCCTATGTTTGTATTCATCAAGCCATTTCTTCAATTCAAATAGGTGTTAATTAAATGTACCATAACTATGTAACCCTATTCCTAATAGATTGACTCCAAAATAGTATATCCAAATTATAAGAAAGCCCATAGAAGCCACAATTGCGGAATTTACACCTTCCCATTTTGTATTTGTTCGAGTGTGTAAATAAATCACAAATATCGTCCAAGTAATAAATGCCCAAGTTTCTTTTGGATCTCAATTCCAATAAGACCCCCATGCCTCATTAGCCCATATTGCTCCCGAAAAAATACATGTGGTTAAAAAGATAAATCCTAAACTAATAATACAATAACTCCAACGATTTAATTGTTGAATCACTTGATACCTGTAATAATTTCTAACGAAAAAGTATTTAGGAAAACATTCTTATTTTTCGTTCATTGGATTTCATTGAAACAAAATTAAAAAAAAATTTCTTTTCAAAAAAATCCTTATTACTTATCGAAATATAATGGCTAGAAGAGCTGTGAATAATAATGATCCACATAAAAGGGCTGCATAGCTCAACACCATGGTATTTTCGTGCATTATTAACTACTGCACTTAGAGAGTGGGTACTAATACTCCGGATTAATGTATTTTGGTTAAAAATCCTGAAGTCGCAAAGCCTTCGTTAAAAAAGCACTTGGTGCCGTTATAGCGCTTTAATGATTTTGATTATTTTTGTCATCTTTCATCTTTCACCCACTTTAACGATGAAATCAAAACCCTACTAGAATCGTACTTACTCTTTTGGCATTACAAGCAGAATCCCCCCTCTAAAAGATCGGTGAATTGAAATCGAAATGAGAGGGGTGATAGGTAGACGAATCAGTAATCCTAACAATTTCATCATCCCTAATGTAACCAATCAGACCACTTCTTCCTTCTGCTCTGGCTCGTCCGGTTCGGGCCGGGGCCGCGGCCGAGGAGTCCCCACCGGTTCGTCGCCATTCGACCGCTTCGCTCCAACGAAACCCCCAGGTCAGCCTGCAGCAGAATCAAAACCCGAGTCGTCGCCACAGCGACAGCCGCCGTCGATTGGAAGCGGTTACGGCCGTGGCCAAGGGGTCCCCACTGGTTCCTCATCGTTCGACCGCTTCACTCCGACGAAAGCCCCAGGTCAGCCCGCATCGGAATCAAAGTCCGACTCGCCGCCACAGCCACAGGCGCGTCTGAGTGGAAGCGGTCACGGCCGCGGCCAACCTTGCGCTACTCCATCTTCGTCCATCCCCTCTTTCTCGTCCTTCCTCACCTCCGTTAAGTCGGGTGCCGGTCGCGGTCGAGTTTCCTTCGCGTCAGATCCTAATGAGTCGCCTCGGCCGGACGCTCAACCTACAAAACCCCGAACATTTTCTCCGAATGAGTCAGCCACCGATTCCACTCAGCCGAGTGAGCCCAATCTCCCATCAAGTATCATCTCCGCCTTACCTGGTGCCGGGCGTGGAAAGACAGCAGTAGCACAACAACAACAGCAACAACGACAACAACCGGGGCCCGCCCTGCAGGAAGAAAACCGCCATATACGGGCCCGACCCCAACCTCAGCCCCAACCTGAAAAAGCTCCAGCGGCTGAAACTTTGCTGGCACAGCCCAAGCTGAGTAAAGAGGATGCTGTAAAAATGGCGATGAAGGTTTTATCGCGGGGTCAAGAAGGAGAAGGTGAAGGGATTAGTGCAGGTGGGCCCGGGAGGGGGATGGGGAGAGGTAGAGGGAGAGGGAGAGGGAGAGGAGAGGAGAGGAGAGGGAGAGGGCAGGGAAGAGGTAGAATGCGGAGACAGGAAATGGAGGATGATGAGAATGAAAGATTCGGTGGTTTGTATTTGGGAGACAATGCCGATGGGGAGAAACTGGCTGAAAAAGTTGGGGTTGAGAAAATGAATATGTTAGTTGAAGGTTTTGAGGAGATGAGTGGTAGAGTACTTCCTTCTCCGATGGAGGATGCTTATATCGATGCCTTGCACACTAATTGCATGGTTAGCAAATGATATTGTTTTTGTTTTCAGATTAGAACTTGTTAAACTTAACTTGCTGTGTAGATGTTTGGTCTTTAATAATGGCCTTGTTGTGCAGATTGAGTTTGAGCCAGAGTATTTGATGGAGGAGTTTGGTACAAACCCAGATATCGATGAGAAACCACCTATTCCTCTGCGGGATGCACTTGAAAAGATGAAACCGTTCTTGATGGCTTATGAGGGAATTCAAAGTCAAGAAGAGTGGGAGGTAAATTCTTTCTTCATCCTCCTTATTTTAATCATTTTAGACAAACTGAAAATAGTTGTATGCAAAATTTGGTGGAGATTATATTAGTGTTGAACTATTGGTGCATAAGTTCTGAACATCTTCTGTTTAGTTGTTGTTAAGGTTCTTGACAGTCTTCGTACTTTGACTTCTCCTTTATTTCTTATTGATTGATATACAATAATCACATGTTGGGTAGTATTCAAGTGCTTGAACAATGATTATGATCTTCAATGAGATTGTATTTTACAAGTTTGATGTTCTTCATTGCTCTCTAAGGAGGTTATTGTCCAAGCTGGATATGCAAGTAATGCTACTGTGTGAGAATCTTTATTAACTTCTCATGAAGTTGAAGTCTCTAGTTTCCTGGATTTGAGAAGCTTCATTTTTTATGACAGTCCTGTATTCCTAGGAGGCTGTAGTTTTATTGTCAAAGATTCTGAGGATAGGTTAACTGTTTTGCTTTCTTAAGCTATCAAAGTGACCTGCATCTCTTGTATTTGTTTGATGCAAATTTTGCAGCATTAGCATCATCAAATTTCACTGCATTGACCAAATCAATATTTTTCCCCTTTAGGCAGGATCCAAACTTCTATGGTTTGGAGATCAAGCAATATGTATATCCTGTAGGAGGGAATAGGGAAAATTAAATTAGTTTTTCATAAGTTTCTTGGTGAACTGTGTTTGATTACGGAGTTTTTGATCTGGTATTGCATAGTGCGAAAATATAAAAAAAAAAAACTTATGTTGAAATTTGCAACTTGAATAAGGAGAATGAGGCTTTTATTAGCATTGTTAAAACTGTTTGAACCATTGGTGGTTTTTTTTTTTGAACTGCTCTGCCAGATGTAACACTTGATTCATTAAATTATACAATTTCTTAGTTTCCTAGTATTTGAGAAAGGAGAGGGGGGGGGGGGGGAGGGAGGGGTGGGAGGGTGAGGGGGGGAGACACCAGGACATCCAACAAAAGTACGATCGTTGTATTGGCATCCTAGAAGGTCATGCACGTCTGTATGCATACCATTTGTAATTGTCTATAAGTGAAATTAATAGAGGGGTAATTTACATTGATCAAATTTCAATATAGTCTCAGTTTGCTCTTGTGATGATTGTTTGCATACCATATATGCCTATTCATGTGTTTTCTACCTTATGGAATTGTTGTCTTTTCTATTGTGAAGTCAAAATTTTCCACATGCTTGCAGGCTTTTCTAATGTTTAGTCACATCCCGAATAAGCTTCTACGACATTAATATAAAAAGAAGACTTGAATAACTGTAACAGTTATTATGGACTGGAATAAAAGTGTATATATTGATCTACAGGAAGTTGTATTTGTATATTTAAGAAATGATGATATAGTGCTTGTATCTAAAATAAATGTTTGGTTAACAGTGAGTAGTGCAATTTTTCACTTTGTTCACTGTATTTCTGATCTTTCTTTCTTCTTTTCCTGTTCTTTTTTCTTTCCCTCCCTCCGCAGGAAGCTGTTAATGAGGTAATGGAGAGAGTGCCATTGTTGAAAGAGATTGTCGATCACTATAGTGGACCTGATCGGGTGACTGCAAAGCAACAAGGACAGGAGTTGGAAAGAGTCGCAAAAACAATTCCTGAGAGTGCACCAGCTTCTATTAAGCGGTTTGCTAATCGTGCAGTGCTTTCTCTTCAGGTTAGTTTTTTACTTGGTGATTTTTATTAAGATTTGAAGTTAATTTGATGTGGGAATGTTTTGTTCATTGGTGTACTTCATTTGTCACTGAAGTTAGTCTACATAATACATTCTCACAAGGTAATGGGTTGTGAGGCAGCCATAACAATTAGAGGCTGTTTCAAAATTGTCATTCTGTAAAGGTCCAATGAGGTATTTTTTATTTGGTTTTGTAATCTGATTCACTTGCATGAGTGATAGAGAGAACATGGTTTGAATGTGTGCATGAAGGTAAATAAGCAATACCTGGTCAATCCGGTAAGTAGTAGCGTGCAAAGATAAATACAATTCTGGTGAATTGAATGTGACAAACACCATCATGGTTGATGATATCCGCTGTTCATTTACCATTAAAGTTTGAATAATGGTTATATGACGAAACTGAGTTTAAGGCAGTTTCTTTTTATCTGTTTTTTCTGTCCATCCACAGCATTGAAGCTCTTAATATGTGTTTTTGAACCCTTTGTTAGACATCTCTTATCTTTGGCATTATGCAGTTTTGAAGATTTTTATATTTTTTATAACATTTGTAGGTGAAATAAATGTCCTATCAAAATGATATGCTCCTATATTACATGCATTTAATCTGTTTAAAATGATTTTCACGATAATATTCGTGAAAGATTGCATGTAATGACTGCTAACCTTGTTATTCTTTCACACCTCTTAAGTTGAGATGCCTTGCCCAAAAGGTTATTGTATCTAACAAATTTTCATTGCAGAGCAACCCTGGTTGGGGATTTGACAAGAAATGTCAGTTCATGGACAAGCTTGCGTGGGAGGTTTCTCAGCAATATAAGTAGAACAGAACATCTATTTCATTACAATGAACAACCAATCCAACATCTTCCCCGAGGTTATATTGTGAAGCCATCTGGTATTTGAAGGTTGAGATCATCCATATTCATTGGAGAAATGATCAGAAATTTGCAATTTTTAAAATTTTTTTTTTTTAGCTTTTCAAATTTATGTGCTTAGCACCTTCAATAATCTCATTCAAGCATTATATTGCTTTGTTTACCATTTGTATATTAGATATTTAGTCTTGTTGCGAGAAATATCGGGTTGAAGTTATAACAACATTGGTGTGGCATTAAGTTCTTCATGTGCAGCAGGTCATACATGATTCCTTTTGAATGTGAGTTGCATCTTAACAGTTTTCATGGGGAAAGGAAATGCAGGCACTAGTTACATGCATGTGGTTTTTATGTCAGCAGATTTTAACAGCAGAACACTACACATTTTGCCATGTTTAATGTTGAAACTACTTTTTCTTTCTATTTTCTTTTGAAACAAACCATTGGTTTATTGTATATAATAAAGAGAAAATTAAGGGCTATGTGCATTCTGGATGAAACAATTTCCAGGAGAGAAATAATTTTAGTTGATATAGTATGAGGATCTTTTCTCTGCAACTCCTATCCCTCTGGTGTTTGATAATTCAGCAATCTTCCTGATGAAAAAGTATCTAAAATGGAGCCTCTCTTTTTCATTTCTCTTAATATTTTAGTTTTGCACTGAAAATATTAATTTTTCAAGCATGCAAAGTTATAGATTGTTCCAATGATTGTTGATGTGTGCACAAATAAACAGTAGACAGATTCAACAGGAAAGGTTGTTGCGTGATCTTCACTTTGGGTTCAGATTATCTTGGTTGTGGAAGAAAAATGATTTTCTTTTCCCCGGAAATAAATAGAATTAGGTGTTAAAGATGAATATATATATATATGGAGAACTAATTTTCTGGAAAATATTTTGGGTGTTTTCTTTTTCAAGTTCTAATTTTTAAATGAAAGTTGTTCAGTAGTCGATAAATAAATATATAATTTTTTTTAAAAAAATCATATTTATCTCTTGAATCTATTAAAATGTCATTATGCAAATAAACTGAATGATTCATGATTTTTTCGCTAGCTTGTTCACAAAGGAATTGATTTTGTTACTGAAGAGAAGAAACAGTTGTGTGCAATGCCTTATGGCGAGGGGATACATAATTTTCTAATTGAAGCTGGCTTTCAATCTTATAATTCTCGGCAACAAATTTTGGTATGACTTCTAAACAGATCTTCTTCCATGACACAATCTATACCTATCAATTTGCAATGCTTGTTTAATTGATTAAGTTGCTATATTCGTTGGCTCTAAGTATTTATCAATTTTTTTTGAATTAAATATTCATATTAAATATATTAACCCTAAAATAATTTGAGTTTGAGATATTGGATATAACTATCTAAAATAGATAATGATTTAGTCGTGTAAACTTTTTCTTCTACAACTTATATTGCCATATTTTTCACACTTGTATGACGAACCTCTCTTGAATCTTTGTCTCACACTCATTAGCGTCTCATTCATTGTTTTTTGTTATAATCCTATCATTGTGATGAGACGTTATCCTCCCTAATTGACAAGAATTACAATAATCATGCTGAGACAAGCACACATATGGAAACTCCAACAACCTAATAAAAACTTTTGATGCAAATATGGCTATATTTACTACTTCGGCAAGAGGCTTAACAGTGGTGATTTGTCTTGCCCAATTAGTGCAACAGCTAGTTTTTTACTTGAGGAAAGTCACCAAAATCAAGTCACACCATACCTTCGGGGATTTACTCTGTTTTGTGTATATAAATTTTAGTTTACCATGTAAATCATTCGTGCAAGAATAATAATCTTTCTCTGCTCCTCCATTATTTATCATTTTTCATTTCCGATAACCCTATCATTGTGACGAGGGTAGGTTAGTGGGTTAGACCTAAAAAAAATTCAGTGCCTACACCGATGTATTAACGATGATTCTCAAATATCATAGAACATGAAAAAATTCATGTTTATTTTCTTTTGATTATAAAAAATTCATAGTGAATACAAACCAATATTTTAAATTATATTTGAGTCCCATGTGACAAATGATTGATGAATTGTTATGCTCGAAAGAGTAATTTACAGTTAAGGACAATCTAATATAATTGTAAATACAATTTACTAAAATGTTTTGATAAAAGTTGAAAATTTAACTGCTCTCACCTCATCCTTTTGCTTTTGCGAGTAACATGTAAAAGCTGTGTCAATTAACTTGCCTCTACCAAGCAAACGCATTCCGCAGTCATTTTATCATGAATTTGGCATTCTAATACTTCATTATGTTGGCTAATTGTAAATATCTACAATATTATGAAACAAAGGATTATCCTATGCTTACATTGAGGTATTAATAGTGATTATTAAATTATGCAGAACGTGAGATCCGTTTATTCTATTTTGATTATAAGAAATTTATAGTAAATATAGTCAATTTTTTTTTATTATATCTAACTCCAATGCAACCTATGATTGATGCATGATTATGTTCCAACGAATAATCTACAGTCAAGAACAATCTAAAATTATGGTAAATTACTAACGTTTTGATCAAAGTTGAAAATTTAACTAAGCTGTGTCAACTAACTTTCTAGTGACAGCATCAAAGCAAACGTTGTCCATTTAAGATTGCATTCCACTGCCATTTTATCATGAATTTGGTTTTTTTTTTCTAATACCATTAAATTTTAATATACGTAAGTATACATAAAATTACAAAATAATAGCTCGAATTAGTTTAAATTGGATTCGACTGAATGCTTAATCTTATAACTTAAAAAGCATTTAATTTAAGCAGTTAATTGTAGGCAAATCAAAGTCAATGAAATATTTATTAATTGCGTGGAATGAACAGTCATTGGGTAACCTTTCTAGAATTGGAAAGAGTGATCAGTCGTGCACGCGCATTACGATCCCGGGAAATAACAAAAAATAAAAAAAAAGGCAAAAGAAAAAGCAAACGATTGTGTGAAGATCAACCAAACATGCCCTCACCGTTTTCACAATTATTATTATTATTATTTTTGGGTTATTCTAATCTTTCCCAACAACTTGCTCCATAATTAAATCCTTTACTTGTAACATTATTTGAATTTATTACTTCGGATTTTATCATTTAATGGAATGTGAATCCTCCGTGCTGCGTACTCTTTAACAGTTTGTAATCTTGTCCTAGTGATAAATTTGGTATTATAAATAAAGATTTCACATGCAAAACTTATTTAATCTAACTGAAAACAAAATCAATTACTTCCCAAATCCATTTTTTAACTCTTAATTATTTTGGAATTTATTTACTTAATTACAGAAATCATGACTCAGCACAAAGCCGAAGGCCGTGATTTCGCCATTTGGGTTAACGATGTTTGATGATCACACCATGATTTATTTCCCTATTCACAATATCATGATCATTATTTGAATCGAAAGACACAATAATGGGCACCGGAGTAGCAAATCATACAATGTACGCGACTCATTGAGACATCGATGCTTTCGATAGCATGTGATCTCACACGTCACGTGATCAAAAATGTGAAAAAAAATAATCGCATTTTTAAAATAATAATTTCTTGTTGTAACAGAAATATAAGAATTCGTGCCCGTAAGTCTGTCACTGTCAACACAACAGTTATACTTATCCCTCTAGAACGATCACATCCGTCCACGTTTCACGCAGTGAAAAATCTTTGGGAATCTACATTCACTGGGTCCCACTGTTTTGTACTCGCCCTTTAATTTACCCCTCACCGCCATTTTATCTTTGACCGCAAAATGACCTCGCTACCCCCCACCTCCTGCGCATCCAACGGTCCAAAACCAGTCATTCCGCCTTTCGTCACCCCGAACCCCACCTTTCCCCTTCCGAGCTAATAGCGTTGCGCCACGTGGATGACTTATTAAAAGTGGATTGCGTTAAGGTGTGAGTGCAATAGAGGGGAAAATTACCAAAATGTTAAGGGTAAAAATGTGAAAGAGAGAGGGAGTGTACAAAGTGTGAAGTGAACTGAAAAATTAAAAAAACATACTGAACGGGAGGGGGCAGCAGTGAGCTTACCATCTAAAGAATCAAAGAATCTTTTTTTCGCCAAGAAGAAAGACACAAACAAAACAGAAGAGAAACAAAGAAAATAAAGAAAGTGTTTTTTTTTTTGCTCAGATTTCTAGCTGTTGATTTGAGGTAATGCTTTGCTTTTTTGTTCAAACCATACCCATTTTGGAATTTCTTTTTTCTTTTTTTAAATTTTTGTAGCTGGTTTTGCTTTTGCTTTTGTTTCTGAACTTCTTTGCGCTTGAGTCTTAGGTTAATGTGATGCTAGGTGATTGATTTCATCTGGGTTTTTTGCTTTATTCTGTTTTTTTTCCCTCGACTGAAGTGGGAAATGGCTTTTTTGGTGAATTGTTAGCTTTGTAGAATAATGCTGCATTTTCTGGCTTTTGTTTTGGGCACTTTTGTGAGGGTTTATGTGGAAATGGGAGTTTTTTTTTTTTTCCTGCTTTAAAGATGGTGGGTTGGTCTCTGGCTCTTGTATCTCTATTGGGTATGTTTAATGGGTCTCTTTTTGTTATTATCATTGCCTTTTGCTTTCTTTGAATTGGATTGAAGTTTTGATTCATAAAAATGTAGATGCTTCTCAGTGGAAAATTTGTTATATTTGATTTTTTTTTTTTTTAAGAGCTGAGAAAAACTTGCTGCAAAGGGATTTAGGAGTTACTAATTTGGGGAATTAAATTTTAGGCTCCAAAGGGTATTCTACTCCACAAATAGGCTCTTTATGCAATTACAAGGGCTTCTAGTAGTGGAGTTTCCTGCTGGCAAGTTCTTGGTGTCCTGAGGGAATTTGAAAAGTGTGTGTGTGAGAGACAGTTTGTAAAGGAGGGTGTTTTCTCTGAAACATGGAACATAAGGGGTGGGAGAAGTTTATGAATGGTATAACATTGCTTATTTGGCATAATGGTGGTGTCATGAGAAAACATGGAAGTATCTGAATGTATTTTTATTTATTGTTGAGTAAAAGTGGCTGTTTTATGCATGACTCTGCATGGATATCTAGGTGTCTTAGGCCGATGAAAAAATTGGGACTGTAAAAGGCTTTAAAAGTATGCTGTCTTGGCTTGAGATCTTGGTGAGGATTTGGATTTTAAGTTTGTAAATGTGTATAATGTATCAAGTTTGAGAATAAATCCCATTTGCTCTAGATGATATTTGTGGAGAGTGTTTTTGGGTCTGGAATCTTCTATTTATGTGCTAGTGTCAGGGTGTATAATGGTGACGAGTGTGACATTAAATTTCATTTGATGTGGATGATAAGAGTTTTAGGGCCCGGAGTCTTCTAACTACAGCCAGGATCAGTTTGTTGAGATCTTTGGAATTGTGATTCTCCTCTTGCTCTCCTTTTGGCTAGTGTAGGTCTTTCTAGGATGTTTGTAGACACTTAGTCCTATAGGCATTTGTGTTTTAGAGGTTTTAATTTTCTTTTGGTGTAGCTTGGTATGCTTATAATGTGGTTAGATTTGACCACATTAAAATATATGTTTGATTTGTTTCTTATCAATCAAATGTTTGGATATATATGTGCTATAATTGATTATCTGCATAAAGAGTTCTGAAGTAGCTCTTCAATGCTTATTGTGAGAACCTGGGCATGTGCTAAGACTGTGGAAAAATTCTCTGTAGACTTTGATTTTTAGTCATGCTCCAGGTCCTAGTCTTTGAAATGGAGGCCTTTGCTTAGTTTCAGATACTGTGTTATATTGATGTGAGCGAACAGGGAGGTTTATCTCTACTGATTCTATTTGATATAAACAGACAATTGATTGTCTGGACTCAGTAATGCTGAGTGCCAGCTTTATTGCTTTTCGTTGAAATCTTTACTCTGGAAGAATTTATAATGATGTGATAGTGACTTTTTCCTTCTTTCTGATCTATTTGAAGTCCGGAAGTAGGTATTTTTGCTTCAATTCTCATTTTGTAGGGTGGCTTGTTACTTTAGATGCTTCAAGATTACAAATTAAAATAGACCCCTTTTTTTAAAAAAAAAATACACCACAGAGAAGCACATACATCTGGTTGTGCACTGCATATAAAGAATGAATGATGTTTGTTTTGCTATTTTGATTGCTAACTTTGCAAGTTTGCATATTTATGAATCAGAAAACCTGTAAGTATTGCACCACCACCATGATTCTTGCTACATTCTTGTTGCTGATCCTAAGGTATTGATTTACCTGGCCACATGTAGCTGTAGAAACTATCTGCTGGGTAGTGGGTTCGAGATAGTTGGACATGAATTTGTGGGTGAGGACATGCTTGAGCCAAGGGAAGCTGATGTGCCTGTCCTGTTTCTGGTCTTGGTTGTGCTTCCTCTGGTTGCTTATGTCTTGCTTGGAAAATGGAGTGAGGCTGCAAAGAAGAGGGAGAGAATAAGTTTGCTTTCTCAACTGGCTGCTGAAGAAGCTCTTAGAGTGGAAGCAGTTCCTTCTGTCAGTGTTTCTCCTCTCGTGCCTACATCAATAAATGAATTTCATGCTTCCACATCAAAAAATGAATTTAATGTGCCAACATTGAAAAATGAATTTCCTGTGTCTACATCAAAAAATGGATTTCATCTGTGTGCCAGATGCTTTGTTCCTGCTACAACTCGCTGCTCCAGATGCAAATCTGTCAGATATTGGTATATTTCACCTTTTTTTTCCCTTTTTTTTTGCTGTAAAATATGCTTTTATCAGTAATTTATATAATCCTTAGATTCTTGTCTAAGTTAGCATCTTATTAAGCTAGATCGAGACTGTATTATCTCAATCAATGTGCTTACACTTGGAAGAGTTGCCAAATCTTAAAATAGTTCTTACCATCATCTGTACTCTACTTTACAAATGGGTGGAATTTCCCACCTTGCATTCTTGGTTGAAAAACTTATATCATGGATTAAAAGAATTAACAATATCCCATTAACTTTCTTGATAATTCAACAAGTATATCATATACGCATGACTAACCTGTTTTTTATTATCTTGCAGACCAGATTTCTTTTTTGGTGTCCATTTCTATTACAAAATCTATTCAGCTTCTTTGTTTTTAGTCATGTAACTATTGGTATTAGTGGTGCGAGTCTCAGTTTTTAGCTTCTTGAGCGAAATTAATAATAATTTAGCATCTCCGTGGCACATATTCCACCACCACTACTGGCTTATCATTTTTATTTTATTGTTTGCTAGTCAGATTTTGATACTTGTAATTTCCTTGAGTGATATTGGCATCCATGAGGTTATTATTATTTTATGCACATAAAAAGGAAAGAAAAATGCATCTGAAATGTATTTATTGCCAACAGGCATAGAATATAACGTAGTTATTAAACATCTCTTAGCATTTCTCAATTTCAGACTGATAACCTGTGTGCAGTTCTGGAAAGTGCCAGATAATTCACTGGAGGCAAGTTCATAAGCAAGAATGCCAGCAATTGGAGAAAACCATCTCCAGCTCATCTTCTCCGGCTGGCTCAATTGATGATTCTGTTAATGAAAGCTTGAACTTGCGGTTATCTGGGTACAATAATAAGCAGGGAGGGATGGGGGAAGCACCTCCAGATGGTGTGATTCATCCTTCAATGAGCAGATGTGCCTCTTCAAGCATGGATTGTTCTACACTTGAGAACTCCCAAACCTCCATGATGGAGAGAACTGTAGACAAGCGGGTGTACCGTAAATCCAAGAAAGACTTGTTAAGAAGCGATGCTGCAACTATGTTTGATTCTCATGATGAAATCTTGAGGAGTTGTACTAGTGATCCAATTTCTTTTAATAATTTTTCATCAAAAGAAGCTCCTATAAGGCATAAGGTTCTTAGCTTTTAAGTTAATTATTTATGCATCTGTTTTTTTCTAATCGACATGCATATCCAATTTTCTAATCGACATGCATTTCCAATAATTATGTTAAGCATTTTTCTGCAGTCAAGAACTGGTCCCTCTGCTGTATCATCTGAAGAAACTTGGAGAAACCACAATTTGAACAGCTCAGATGGCTGTTCCTACGGTCAAGGTGCTACTGGAAGTAATACATATGAGAGTCATGGTTATCAGAGCCGACATTGGAACATATCCGAACCAAGAAATAGCTGTGGATCTCCAAGCTCATCAAATTCTGCAAAATATGGGACGTATACCCATGAAAATGAGCTTGACTTCACTTCTAATGGAAAAAAAATTCTTAAT
This sequence comes from Murraya paniculata, assembly GCA_030449075.1. Classification (NCBI taxonomy): domain Eukaryota; kingdom Viridiplantae; phylum Streptophyta; class Magnoliopsida; order Sapindales; family Rutaceae; genus Murraya; species Murraya paniculata. The sequence continues at coordinate 70,093 of JAEVFN010000059.1, read as the reverse complement.
GAAAGTATAGAATTGAATGGCTATTGTGAAATGAAAACAATGAATCCCATGGGGGCGAAAATTTGTAAATCAGCAAAATCATGTACAAAAGTGGTTGGTGATCAGTCGTGCTTGGAAAAAGAGAGGAATGGACTGATTGCAGATGAATCAAGTAGGTTTTCTGGAATGTTTCCCTTTTATATTCCCAGCACTTTGTGGGTTTTCTAATTTTTTTTTTTCTCACTTCTTTCGGTTTGCAGAAGCTGCAAGAGTGAGAGATGCCGTCCCTGCACAAGGAAGCAATGCGGTCTCAAAGATGGGAATTATGAAGATGATGGGATTAAGGAAGTCAACTAAACTCAGACAGGATAGCTCAGAACTCCGGCATGTTCAGCATAGGAAACTAAAGGTTGGTTCCCTCTTACTTATAGTGAGATATGAATTCAGCTGGACTCATGCAAAGATTTTGTGGAAGCTTTGATTTATATTTGTTGTTTATTGTACTAGATGTTGTTTCCATATGAAGAGTTTCTGAAGTTATTTCAATATGAAGTCATTGACCCACTATCACCCAGGGGCCTTCTCAATTGTGGGAACAGGTAATATCTGTGCCTTCTATATGTTGCAGATTAGGAATATAATCTTTATAAAAAGAAATGAAAATTTGGTCTAAATAGTCTAGAAATTAAATATGTATTAATTTCCTGATTTACACATAGAGTTCAAAAGTGAAATTTGTAATCTCGAGATTGTATTGCTTCTGGCTTTCTATAATCATATATAATAGCATGCTTGTACTATTTCATCGATGATTGTTGATTATCCCTACCTTTTATTTTTTAATGTTTCTTGATCTCGGTTCTTATTTCCATTCATGTATGAAAGGCTTAAAGGCTGATAAAATTTGATTAGAAAGTGCCTACCGGTGCACCTACATTGATGCAAATTGGTTGCACATAATGTACAGGGTCATCAATTAACTAGACCACATAATGAGTGGTATAGACTTTGTGCTTGTTAAAGAAGTTTTAGAGCCTTGTGCTACTTCTTAGCATCTCATATATTTGCTTATTGATTCTAAATTTTTATTATGCAGTTGCTATGCTAATGCTGTGCTGCAGTGTTTAACCTGCACAAAGCCTCTCGTCATCTACTTGCTCCGTAGATCACATTCAAGTGCCTGTACTTACGTTTGCTCATTTCCCCTCATTGAGAGCTTTTAGTTACTGATGGTAGTGTACTTGTCATGAACATTCACATACCTATTGCTTGAATGACAGGCTGCAGGAAAGATTGGTGTCTCATGTGTGAGCTTGAGCAACATGTAATGATGTTAAGAGAAAGTGGGGGCCCTCTGTCTCCTGGTAGAATCCTTTCACACATTCGAAGTATTAGTCGCCAGATTGGGGATGGAAGTCAGGAAGATGCACATGAATTTTTAAGGTCTTTGAGAATTGACAAGCTGGTTTTTTTTTTTTTTTAAATAGTTTTATTCTTCTAGAGATACTGTGTGCTTCTTTTTACTTCTCCTTTGATGTATTTAATAGTATCTGAATTATAATTAAATTTAAGTTCAGAAGTATGAACTTCCATACTTATATTGTAAAGTGAAATTGCAGTTTTCATTTACACAAATTCTCTTTCATATGTCAATGCTGTCTTTATCTAGGCTTCTAGTTGCTTTGATGCAATCCATATGCTTGGAGAGACATGGTGGTGAGAGCAAGGTTGATCCCGGATTGCAAGAAACAACTTTTATACAGCATACTTTTGGTGGACGACTTTGGTCAAAGGTTTTATTGCTTTTGTCACTCTTCTAAACTTATCTTATGCTCTGTTCAGACAAATCTTTAGTGTACTGCTCATACTATATTATCCTTTACTTTTACTCTTTTGTTAATCTGTGATGCTGACTGACAAGTTTAATTGAATCAGGTCAAGTGTTTGAGATGCTCTCACCAGTCAGAGCGGTATGAAAACATTATGGATCTCACGTTGGAGATATATGGGTGGGTTGAGTCACTGGAAGACGCATTAACTCAATTTACAAGCGCTGAGGATCTGGATGGGGAAAACATGTATAAGTGTGCAAGGTCTGTCAACCTTGTTGAAGCCCAATTTTTGAATTTATATTAACTGTTTAAACTTGTATAATAACTTACCGGCTCTGCAAACCGTATTGATAAAAAGGTGTGCTGCATATGTTCAAGCAAGGAAGCAGTTGAGTATACATGAGGCTCCAAACATCCTAACAATTGTCTTGAAGAGATTCCAGGTATCATGTTATTTATTGATAAGAGTAAGGCCTTTCTGTATGTTACTCTGTCATTGGTACTAATTTTATTGCTCTCTGGTTTTGCTATAACCTCCTAACCATGAGTGAGTTTCCTTGTCGCTGAAAGCTTTTAGTTTTGAAGTTTCCTTGTCGCTGAAAGCTTTTAGCTTTGAACTCTTTTTTACTTGATTATTCGGTTGGTAGATTTGTTTGAAAATTTATTCGTGTTTAAATGTATTCATGTTTATCGTGCCTGAATATTATCTTATGTTTATCATTATTTGATTTGTTGGATTATTCAGTTTTGGGTGTTGCTTTATCAGGAGGGAAGATATGGAAAAATAAATAAATGTATCACTTTCCCGGAATTGCTGGATATGATGCCATTTATGACTGGAACTGGTGACACTCCTCCACTTTACATGCTATATTCCGTTGTTGTACATCTGGATACACAGAATGCATCTTTTTCTGGACATTATGTGTCGTACATAAAAGATATGCAAGGCACTTGGTTCAGGATAGATGACACACAGGTAAATCTGCATCGCTATTTTAAAGTGTTGGGTGAATTTGTGATAATTTCTTACGGAATGCTTTGTGGATTTTAAAGTGTTTCCCTATGATGGCTCGTTCTGAATATAGCTGCTAAATGAGTTTTTTCTCTTGCACTTTATGTATTCTCTTGTAAACTTGAACTCTGTTAACCAGTGAAACTTAGTTTTTATCTAGATGAACTGTGCCCCTTCTCTTTTCTCAATAAATCTATTCTTGAGAGAATTGCATGGGAGTTACTCATATGTGGCTGGTGGGTTCCATGCTCGTATGTGAAATAATAGGATTGAATAATGTTGATTGGTTTTGCATATGATTAAATAATTATCATTATTACTTTTGGTGCTGTGGAACTCTAAGCTCCAGATCTTGTATCATTTGCAGGTTCATCCAGTGCCTATGAGTCAGGTGATGTCAGAAGGAGCATATATGTTATTTTACATGAGGTAAGCATTTGTCTGCTGTTAATCTGATCTTCAAACCAGTCCTTTTCTTTCTGTGTGAATATTTGTTATCATTTGTTATCATTTACATATCTATATGATTTTTAATCATTGCTGTATCCCGGACACAATTCTGATGTCAGTTACTGCCCCTTGTTAAGTGTTCTTACTCTTTTATTATCATTGTACTTGGTTCTATGGTTAAAACTGTTGCTTGTGTTCAAATGAGTTACATGAATGTTCTACCAGTTGTTCGTGCCTTTATGTATAACAACAGCCCCTTCTCTTCCTTTGATATCGATAACTATATGTATTTTGTACTTGTATAAATTTTCTCTTAGATCCTGCCCCCGTCCTCGGAGGACGCTCTCTGGAAAAGCTATGCAAAAGCAGGTTCCAGCCTCTGCAAGGCATTCCATGCCTAAAAGTCAGAAGCATTCAAGACAGGGACAAAGCAATCAAAGCAGCCATTTTGTTGGACCAGAGTCATTTTCTGATCTCAGACCAGATAATAATGGCTTTACTGATCACACTTCCAACGGTGTTCGAAGGTGGGGTGCAAACAAAAATATGTCACCAGTAATGGAAAGCTATGCTGAGACACCAAGCATGGAGTTCTCTGATGTTACATCAAGTGATTGGTCTATTTTTACAAGCTCAGATGAGGCTTCTTTCACTACTGAGAGTGCTAGGGACTCTTTTAGCACTGTTGATTATGCTGATGGATGCAATGGAGATCCATTCTACAACGTATATGGTCCTGAATCTGCCAGTCCCAGGACTGTTTGCTGTAGGACTTTCTCTAGTAGTAAGCCACAGACTAGATTTGTGTCAGAGAAGGGCTATGTTCTGGATTCTCACCAGTCTACTCAATCTCTAAACAGAGCACAGCGAGGAGAGAATTTAAGGGAGGCTATTGATTCATCAACTGAATTATCTTCTGATAGTAACCCTGGCATTTTTGTAAATTATGGGAGTAATGAGACGCATACTCTCGGTCGGACTTCTGGTCACTGTAATCTTAGGTCATGGGAACCCTGACTGTTTTTCAGTAGATGACTTAGCCGGGTAGAGGCGGTGCCTCAAATTTTTGTTTTCAATGGTCTGTTGATTGGGGCATGTTATTGAAAACTACCAAAGGAAAGGAACATTCTTGTTATATTTGAAATTATTGTTGAAAGTTGTAAAGTGCCAGCATTTCCCTCATCTCCAATTTGTTTGCGTTTCCTTTTTTTCCCGTTTGTTTATTTACTATTGTTATTTTATACCTGGATATTTAGACATTTCACAAGCAGCAAACGAGGACCATCTCTCTGCAGCTTAAGTACCAAAACTATGCCAACGGATGACACTTTATTCAATAACGGATCCCTCAACATTTCATATGATAATGCAAAAACATTATTACATTAACCGGATAAAGCAAAGTTCATCTACTTGATTTCTCTCCACTCCGTTCTTCATCCAAACCAGATTTGCAAAACTCAAATTGCAAACCCATCTTCTAAATCAAACAACAGCCATATCTCATTCACTCTGTTGTAAAATTCAAAGGGAGAGTTATACTGCGCAACAATGTAACTTGAAGTGGAGCCTTCTGCATGTCTTTTCTCAATGGCTACAGCCCAGACAGTGCCTGCAAGGTTGTCTTGTAATGCAGCAGCTTCTTCACCAATGTTCGAGTCTGATACAAACCCGCTGAACTGTCTTACAGCCACGTATGTCGGTTTCCACTGTTGGAGATGGAGGCCTTTTGCTGGAGGTGGGTTGGCTTGGTTCACTTTTGGGACGTAAAAGCTAACGGTGAATGAAGATTCACAAAAGGGTCCATCACTTGGAAAAACTTCAGTGATTACTGGAGCTGTCATCTCTATTGTTTGCTCATACTCGTTCTTCCCTTGAATGTAATCAAATAGCCTGGAAGAGTATATATAAAGGCCATAAGTTAACATGATGATATTTTTCCAAGATAGTTTAGCTTGTGAAGCACACTGAAAAGGAAGATAGAGAATTAGAGAATCAAATGCTGTAGGGCTCTGAAGGGATAATTGATCAATTATTTCAATGACTACATATTTGTAACAATAATTGACGATGGCAATGGGGAGTGGGGTGAGGAGGCCTACCCCATTTTCCACCCTATTAAAAATTTTGCCTCCATTCTCCATCTCATTTCTCAATAAATTTAGCGGAGTAAGAACGAATAACCTCAATGTGGGGAATGCTTTCCCAACCACACTCAATATCCTATTTAGTTATTTTATAGTAACTATAAATACATAATTTCAATAAATTAAAAATTAGTGGTTTAAATAAAATCATTATCATATTATAAAGTATTTAAATTATTTAAAAAATCTCTAAAAATTTAAAAAAAAATATCTTGAAATGTTATTAAAAATAAAAAAATTTAAAGAGGACAACACTTTCATTTCTCAATAAATTTAGTGGAGTGAGAATGGGAAATCCCAATATGGGGAATGCTTTCCCAACCGCACCCAATTTCTTATTTATTTATTTTATAATAACTATAAATACATAATTTCAGTAAATTAAAAATTAGTAGTTTAAATAAAATCATTATCATATTATAAAGTATTTAAATTATTTAAGAAATCTCTAAAAATTAAAAAAAATATTTAAATAGAGCAGCACCTTAAGAGAGAAAAGAAAGCATAATAATATTTTAAGGTGGAATAATAATTATATTATAGAGTTTTCTTTTAGTTATAACCTATTTATATTATATAAAAATAAAAAAATTATTAACTAACATTATAATTAGTAAAATAAAAAATTTTAAATAAAAATTAAAAAATATTTATATATAATTAGGATTGAGATTAGGGTGAGGTAGGAAATACAAAATCAAATCCCACCCCATTAAGAATTTAAGGATTATTTTTTTCTCATTCTCAAAAAATTATTCAAAATTCACTCTATTTAGAGTGAGGCCTTATAGGATCCCAAACCTATGGAGGATTTTACTATCCTTAATAATAACACAATAATTAGTTCCTTTAAGAAAAAGAACCAAAAAAAAAGAAGGATAATTGATTATGATTGAACCCCCATTAGATATTAGTAGATGGTAAACTACTTTTATTCTCGAGTTGAAGTCCCCTTAGGTGCTACATTTTTTTTGGAGTTCAAGTTCCTGTGTGCATTTCCTTTTTCCTCGGGAGTTCAAATTATTAGCCCAATATTGACGCTTGTAGGCTTCGATATTTGGACTTTGGCATTTAAAATAAATTTAAGGTATTAATAAAATTTTAAAATATATTATAAGTAATTTTATGTATGAAATATGTAATTAAATTTAGGGGAACTGTTAAGTTACAACCGGCGTAATTTACAGCCGCACAAATTATTTCGTGTGAACAGTAACCATCACGTGGTTACTGTTCACACGAAATAATTTGTGCGGCTGTAAGTTACGCCGACTGTAACTTACAAAAATTCTTAAATTTAATATAATTATTATTTATATAATAATTTTTTAAAAATAGATATATATATATATATATATATATATATATATATATTATAATATTATTTATTTATTATATGATTGATAGTGTGCCTAATGTATTCTAAAATTTATCACTATTATTAATTATTAAAACAGGTCTCGAAGACTTTTATTTTAATATTAAAAAAAATGGAAGATTTAAAGTCCTAATCTTGTATTATCTAGCTTTCTACCTATACAATAATCACCGGTTAGACAAAGCAACAACAACAAAAATTGAACAAACGAAATCGACAAATTAAATAAATCACTAATAATTTAGGATTTAAGAAAATTAACAATCTTACTGGAGAAAGCCAGTTCTGGTAGCTTCAACTTGAGAGATATCCTGAATAGGAGAGGTAGACATCCACATGGAGGAATTATAGCGACGAATTTCAAAGCCATTGCCAGCATGAACAGTCTCAAAGCTTGGACACTCAATTCTGTTGCATGTCGGTGGAAATATATTCAGCCCCTTCGAAGAATCGGGCCATAAACCCAAGTTCAGATTTGAGAGTAGGCTCAGAAGAACTGAAAGCTTTAACATGCTCGAGCCTGCAGCCATTTTTGCTTTCGAGTGAAGAGAATTTTGGGTCCTCGATGGTGGGGATAATGGATGAACAATGCGCAGTGCAAAAATATTTATCAGCCACGGTGTTGGTGTTTTTGAACCGGTGATTTTCTTGAGGGTCATGTGAAGACACGTGTCGTAACCTTTTCTTTTTAAATTTATGGGAGTTTATGGAACAGTGCTGCTGACGAAAAAGGCTGACTTTTACTGGTTTTTAACGTTTTTGACTAAACAAATCGATTCAGATTATAAAAGTTTCAATTTATTTTAGTATAAATTTTGAGATTAATTTGTATTAATATTATAAGCCAAACAGTGTAATATTCATATATATATATATATATATGTCGATTATGATAAACGATATATCATCACGTAACAACTTCTCACTATTTAATTTTTTTTATTTAATAACTAATTGACTTAATTTCAATCAATAAAATTATTGAGTTTTTTATTTTAAATTTAATAATAATTTTTAGTTATTAAATAATTAAATTATTAAGTTAAATTTTTTTAACTTTGTAACTTAATTTAATAAGTTTGAATGATATTATTAAAAAATATTCTTTAAAATATTCTTATATAATTAATTTATTTCATTCTTATTTAAATAAATTTAATAATTAATATTATTATCTATCTCTATAATTTATAATAATATAATAATAAATTATTGTTATTTTTTATCTTTTTACTTTTTTTAAATTAGTATTATTTGTCCCCATAATTCGGGTATGTTCATATCTGAAAAAAAAATTCCATAGCTCTCAATGAAAGACTGCTATGTAAACAGCGTTCCCACATGGTCGATCATTAGTCATTATAATAGTTAAAAGGGTTTCCAACGTCTATAGGGGCAAATTTTCAAAGACGTGTTAATTTTGAAAAGTAATACTACATTTACAAACACCGTGTATCTGTAAGTCAAATATTAAAGACTTTGAAGTTTGAAGATTGATGATACCCACAGCTGAACCCGCAAGAGTGTTCATCACTTCTCTGGGACTAACTTTTTCCAGGTTAGCTAAGAGATTTCTTTCATAGTAAATCAATTTTCACGGAATCTCTGTACTCTGTAATGACTTTGTTGAGTGCACGCGTTGCGTTCGATGAAATTCCCGAACAAAACTTTTAACATTTCTTGGACAAGTAAGACATCATTTGCTTTAGTCATTTCTTTTCTTGCTTGCACATTTGTTGAAAGGAGGACCATGAAGAAACAAGATGCATCACAGATCCTGAGCCTGTTACTGCCCGGCTCTCATTGGCTGCTGGTGGTTAAAAAAATTATGCGGCTGGATTTGATGTTTGCCTTACTCATCTGATTGTCTTCCTAATTTGGTTCTTTGTTATGTTGGTCTAATGCTGCATTCAACAGTCTACCTCCCTGCCTCTCATTAATGTTTTATACCTTTTATTTTAAAAAAGGTATTGGGGTTGATAAAGCACAAATTTATTGTTTGATACTCCTGGTTTCTGAGGTTCGCACTTGGATGACTAGTCAAATTAAAAAAAAAGAAAAAATCAATTCAACAATATTTGTATATACATCCTAACTTATTTTGATAAGCCTCAATTCAACAATATTTGTCTATCTGTTTTGCCAAAAGGAAATACAAATTCTTTTAACAGAATATGCATTTTCAAGAACTTATGCACGCTGGTTAATGTTCTTTTTGAACATTAGATTCAATCATATTTGTTTAATAGGAGAAAGAGCTCTGTTGGAGCAGTAGGAGAAAATTTTCTTGTAAGAACCAGAGATGACAATCAAAGGAAAAGGATTTAATTATATATTCGGTTTTTGTCAATAACAACACCAAAACAAGTCAGTAGAGAGCAAGCCTATATATGGTCATTAGTGGAGGCAGTCTGTCAGCATTGGATTCTTCATCAAGGGTTAGTACTTAGTAGTGAGTCAAAACCAAACTCAAGTGCTACACACATATGTATTATATTAATTAACAACGATTTTCCTTTTTCAAAAGGTTGGGGGTGGTCAATGGAATAAAGTTGTTTGGAAACTACTCAACTAAGCCCATGAGAACAACTAACAACAGTTTCTGTATATGCATTTTTACAAATTCATTCTCCTGCAACTGCAATTCTCACGCTGCGACTGAATTATATAGAAATAATACTCACACTAATCACTGTGTCCTAGCTTATTGAAGACAGACAAAGGGCAAAAATCCAGAGGTGATGTATCGATTCAATAGATAAAAATGTAGGTGTAGGCCACAAGAAACAAGGTTCTTACAAACTAGGAAGTAAAGAAAGTGACCTGCAGTAAGAATAATAATGCTTGGGGAGAACAATGGACTCTTTATTTACTGTCTATATTGTGCTGTTGGTTATTAGAGATCAAGAAACTAAATGGAAGTGGTGAATTACTCGAAAGTAGGATCAGGAGCAATGCCAATAGTACTGGCGAGTAGTAATAAGCAGGGGATGGAGATCAGTAGCGAAGAAGGTGGCTAGTGGTGGTGGATGCATGAGAAGGAGGAAGTTGGTGGGTGCCATTATTTCAAGGATAAGGAGGGTGGTGTTATGGGCTGGGGGATCTCTTCAGCTTCAGAAGAAGGTTTGTGGGGTCTTATCAATTTCATCATTAGAACTGCTATAAGGAATCTCAACTTCAACTGTGATATTTTGGCGCTACACTAAAACCTTTGATGATGGAAAGTGGCAGCAGGAGGAAGCTGATTTCTATAGTTGTCGATCTTTCTCGTATAGATTTGTTCAAGTTGAACTGCAAGGCGATCTGGAAGATCAGTAATTCTTTTCTGGGTTCGTATTGTATTATAATGATGCATGATGTGTTGGGGGCCATGTGGATCTGCACGTTGATACTTTTTTTTTTTGGGGGGGGGGGGGGGGGGGGGAGAGAAAGTGACAAAAAGAACTATAAGCCCAGCTAGATTTACTCAATTTATAATATTGTAATCCTAGGGTATATATACTATTTTTTTGGGTATTTTATCACAATTTTATATTTTTATCATTTTTGTTTGGATATGTTTGGTTCTCAGTAAGTGAATTCCTAAAATAATCTATAAGTCATGGACTCTCCCAACTAAGTAGACACATTTTAGGGTAAGTGTTAATGGTTTAAAGATGTTTGGGTCTTCCATTAAGATTAGAATTGATAATGTTATTGATGAGAATCTTGTCTTAATAATTATAGCTCAAGAGTGAGTTCGTGTGATTGAAGTTATAGTTTGGTTGTTTCAGATCGAGATAGGTGAATTCATTCATAAAATTACCATGGTATATTTTGTAAAATTGGATATATATTAGTTAAATTGACTCAATAAGTTGTTTCGCCAATGCACTACAACTACAACATTTACCAAATTTTAGAGCATTATTATTATTGAAGTATTATTATGTTACTATGAGGAGAAGGGGTATGATCATTTGGGGGAGTTATTGAATAGGAGTGAGCTCTATGCATATTATGCCCTTCTTTTTTACCTTCAGCGGTTAAGGAAATGACGACTTTTATATAAGGAGCTAATACATAAACTTCATAAATCACTGTTGATTCTGCTACGACAAGAAACAACAATTTACACACTTACAATTTAACCCCTCACCAGGAAGGACGACTTTCGCTTATTTCTTTACCTCTTATGTCTTCGTCTTGCTCTTCTAACATTCTTCTGCTGGTCTCCTTCAACAATCCTCACAAACCATTGTGGTTTTCCAGTTGAGAATACCATGAATCCAATGGACAATCCAATCACTAGTCCTGATGCATACCCCATCTTCACCATTTTCCAATCAAACCGGCTTGCAGTTTCACTTTCCTCGTGATCAGTAGAGGCCGAAGGCGGTGCTTTTGGCACCCCGTCATTGCTACATCCCACAGTCAGGGGCTCTCCACACAAATGAATGTTCCCAATATAGGAATCATTTTCAAACGTGTAAAATTGATTGCCTCGAGGAATGCGTCCCCAAAGCCGGTTATATGAAAGATTTAACAATGCAAGGGCTGTAATGCTTAATAACTGCTCTGGGATTCTTCCTTCAAGCATGTTGAAAGAGAGGTCCAATGACTCAAGTTCTGTCATATTCTCAAAGGACACCGGAATATTGCCTGTCAGGCTATTGTGTGAAAGGTTGAGCACTTTGAGTGATTTAAAGTTTCCTAGTACTTCAGGAATCTCTCCGTGGAACCAATTGCTTGAAAAATCCATTACTCTAAACATGACTAAGATCTTTTGCAGTTGAAAATCATGTCCTTTCATTGCCACCGTTATGGACTCGTCATAGAAGGCTCCACCCATGTATTCAAGTCTTGCCTGTTCGTCCACATTCTTCATTGCTTCCATACTAGGAAAAATCATTCTTGGCAGAAAACCAGTGAATTGATTATGAGAGAGATCAATGATTCGAAGGGCTTGAAAGGGAAATGTAATATTGGAGTTGCATAGTGGACCATAGAATTGATTAGATCTCAAGACTAGAATTTTTAGCTCCGGAAGAGATCCTAACCAACATGGAAATGTGTCGCTTATCATGTTGTTTCCCACATTGACAACTTCCAGCTTAATACATTTAGCCAGAGATCTTGGTAATGGCCCTTCTAACTTGTTGCTATTAAGGTCAAGACTCCGTAAATGACTTGCATTTGCAAAAGTATCATGGATGTGGCCCTCAAGGCTGTTGTTCTTCAAGTGCAGAGTAATCAGCTGAGTGCTGAAGTTTCCAAGACATGGTGGAATTGTTCCGCTCAAATTGTTGTGAGATAAGGAAAGATACTCAAGGGAATTCAAACTGCAAATAGATGGAGGGATCCGTCCGGACAAGTTGTTGTTTGAAACTAAGAAGACTTGTGTTGAAGGTGGTGGAACCAGAATTGATCCTTGGATTTTGTTGTTTCGCAGATCAAGAATTGTAATATTCTGCCATGGATGTAGCTCTATATGTGTTAGAAAGTTGTTGGAAAGATCAAGATAAACCAAACTCTTCCATCCTTGAGAATCATGTTTCGAAATTCGACCATGAATTCTACCACTGGAGAGGTCTAAGACTGTTAACTTTTCTGAGTTTCTCAAGAAACTTGGGAACTCACTGACATTGCAATTAGTTAAACGCAAAATCTCAAGGCTAGGTAAGGAATAGTCGATAACGTTATTGGCGGAAGAAGTAAATGAGAGCAGGCTGTTATTTGAAAGATCAAGAAATTGAAGCTTTTTTAACTTTGACAACTGTTCGAATCTGATTGTGCCACTCAAATTATTTGATGAAAGATTGAGTCTAGTGAGGTTCACTAATTGAAACAAGGAATTAGGAATTGTACCATGGATCTCATTTTTTTGCAAAAGAACATCTTGTAGTGAATTAGGCGACTGGAATGGATCAATCGGACCATTGAGCTTGTTCTGTGCAAGGTTTATAGAAATCAAAGAAGGCAGAGTGAACAACCAAGATGGTACTCTGCCTTGGAAATAGTTTCCAGAAAGGTCTAAAGTGGTTAAATAAGACAATCCACTTACATGATGAGGCAGTTCACCCGTAAAATGATTTGATGCGATCACAATTTTAGTAGCTCTAGTAAGGTTTCCGATTGATGTCGGAATTGACCCTGTGAAATTGCAGAATCCAATATATAAAATCTCTAAGAAAAATAGATTTCCAATTGAATGTGGTATTTCACCTAAGAAATTACTGAAAGAAAGATCCAACTCCCTAAGAGGACTACTCCAGTTAGACTTTGGGAGGTAACCCGTGAGATGAATGTTTCCGAATAAATAGAGTACTCGAAGGTTTGGAAGAAGAAAAATTCCATCTGGGAAATTTCCTTGCATCCTGGTACCATACAGATCCAGATCCGTCATTGTTGAAGACAAGTTTAACAGAGAAAAAGGATCGATCAAAGACATGTTTGTCGCTCCGAGATGGAGAAGGCTTAATTTTGTAAGGTTACGCGCAAGCAAATCAAAAGTTTTTTGTTCGATTGTCAACAAACAAAAAGAAAGATCAAGATGAGTTAGTTTGGACAGGTGGGACATTTCATAAGGGACTAGACCACCAAAATTAGAAGCCGAGAGGTTAAGATATGTCAATTCCTTTAGCCGTCCAAACTCAGGAGAGAGTTGAGAACCAAGAAAATTGCTATAAGCAAGGTTGAGAGATCGGAGATGTGCAAGATGAAAGAGGGTACTATTGTCATCGATGGAACCTTCAAGCATACTGCAATGAAGATCGAGGCCAATCACATTTCCCGTGACATTATCACACGTTACTCCGTCCCATGAGCAGCAATCGGTACCCTCCCACCAAGAGTTCGTCTTACGAGAAGAATTTTCTCCATTACAATTAGAGTAATACTCCGAACTGACATAAGTGTTATTTTTAAATTGAAGCAAAGCGAAACTTTGTTCCGGAGGGCAGAAATAATGATGAGTTGATTTAGGAGAAGAGTGATGGAAAGGTGATGAACAATCAACTTGATAATCATAACCGAACAAAAGGAAGTAGAAGAATAAGAGAGTACAGGAGACTTGGTTGCAATGCCATATGAAACTGTCCATGGTTTCTGAGAATTAATACAAAGAAACGTGACAATTACTTGTCAATGTCTTAATTGTTGACAAGTAGCCAGATAGGTGATTATATGAATACCATGGACCGTATCTTTGACTTTTATGTTTCATTTCCGGGCCGGGCGTGTTGCGAGTTGGTCAAAGATCGATTCAAATAATACATTTAATATTTTCTGAAATGCATGAAATGAAATGCAATGGAGAAAGGTAAAAAATTTCATGAAATGCACGATCCTCCAAATGGTGTGAAAGAAAGCATACCATCGAATAAATACGAGAGACGGCCGCGGCTGAGTTACACATATTATCTTTCAGCCGGCCAATATCATTTGTTTGGATTAGTTGACTGAAATCCAACGGATGAAAGGATTAATGGGAAAAATAGAAAAAGAAAAAGTTTGTGGATACCGAATAAACGGGTTAAATTCATTTTTATTTTTGTTTTATTATTATTTTTTTGTTACCAAAAAATGTTCACATTAACGGTTTTGTTATTACTTGAATGAGGAGTCTCGATTTAAAAATATATTGTATGCGGATCCAAAGAGTAGGGCAACCTACAAAAAAGATTGAGACATTTTTATATTTGACATTACATATCATACGGACAAGTATGTAACGGTCCGTTTACTTTTAAGACTGAAAATTCGAATTCAGAATTGAAATTATTAAGAGTGTTTACCAATTAAATTAGAAGGGGGAATGAGAATCAAGTATGTGGGACCTACACACTTCTGGGATTTGGGAATAAGAATTTGTAGGGGTGGCAATTTGGGTCATGATTCGTTTATTCGATTCGATTCGATGCGAATTAAATGGGTTTGGGTTTAAAAAAATTGATTCGTTTAATAAATGGGTAAATTCCATTCGATTCGCTTATTAAACGAATTAAATCCGGGTTTGAGGACATTTATTCGTTTATTCGTTTAAAATTTGTTTAATAAATGTGTCATAAACAAATTGAATACGATTCATTCGTTTAAAATTCGTTTATTATTTGTTTAATTAGATTATTTATTTATCCATAAATATGTATGAAAAAATTTTAAAGTTTGAAGGCTAATATAATAATTATAAATAATAATAAATTTATATTTTATAGGATATTAAATTTGCATTCTTTTTATATTTACTTTACTTAATTTTTGTTTATTAATTATGCTTTTGTAAACGAATTCATATTAAATTTGATTCGTTATAAATTCGTTATAGAATAAACAAATAGTAAACGAATCCAAATTCGATTCGATTTGTTTATTTATTTAACTAAACGAATTAAACAAATCTAACCGAATATTCGTTTAATAAACGAATTGAGTCCGAATCCTAAGATTTCAATTCGTTTAATAAACGAATCGAATCCGAATTAGTAAAATTTTAATCCAATTCGTTTATGGTTCGATTATTCGTTTTGCCACCCCTAGGAATTTGATTCTCAAGGGGGTTGAGAATCAAGTTCCCGTTCCCAAAGCTATCCATTTTACCCCCATTAAATTTTTATAATCCCAAAATTGCCCTCAACCAAGTTTTGCCACTTTTGCATTTTAGTTCCTATAGAATTTATAAAAACACTTAGAAATTTTATAATATTTACAAATAGATCCTTCTATATTTATTATTAGTATAATAATAATGATGATGATGATGACGACGACGACGATAGTAATAATAATAATAATATTATTAGGGTCTTGCTAAGTTACATTTAATGTAACTTATAGCCCACCTAAAATATGTAAAAATTAAATGGGTCCCACTACCATGTTAGTTATTTATGTATATTTTAGGTAGATTGAAAGTTTTATTAATTATAATCATTATTATTATTATTTATTAATGTCAATATTATTGTATTATTATTATTATTATTATTATTATTCTTCTTCTTCTTCTTCTTCTTCTTCTTCTTCTTCTTCTTCTTCTTCTTCTTGTTATTGTTATAATTATAATAGATGCAAATAATATTAAGTGCAACAATTAATAAAGGATATTTTAGTAACTTGTAATAGTTCATTTCAATTTTAAGATAAAGTAAACACATCAATGGGAATACAGTTTATTCTGATTCTGATTCTGATTCCTACAGCTTAAGTAAACAACTTATTTTGATTCTTATTACTCATTTAATTTTAGCTCATTCCGATTACCAATTGATAAATGCATCATACCAAACCTCTATTCATAGATAAAGAACCTGGGTTTTGATGGGAGATTAGATCAAAACTCACTCGTTCAATCCCAAGAAGAATTGTAACTATCCATCTTGTAACTAATTTATGTTTCATGTCCTTTGTTAGCACGTGATTTTGTTAGAGATCATGTGTTATTCTTTTAATCTTCCTTGTGAACTGTTTTCAATATTTGTTCCGACTTTATTTTATTCTCACGCGGCATTCAATGAAATCACTTGAGTGCTTCGCACTTATGCAACTGTGGAAGGCCTTGTTTATGTTATGAATCAAAGTGTTATCAGGACACTTATGGCCTCAGCTACGATGCAGGGCATAAAATCCCTTGTATCGTGCAAAAGGCGCCCTTGAGCCGTTGGATTCAACTTATTTGAATCAAATGGTTGGGGTTTCAAATTAAAAAAAAAAACGTGAATAAAAGAAAAAAAAATAAAGGCAACCAGTTCAAGTTGTAAGAGAAGGAAAGCATTTTCTCCCTCCCTCTCCTTCTCCCCCTCTAGATCATAATAAGAAAACCCTCATCTTTCTCCCTCTCGATCCCCACACTGTCTCGCTCTTGCTCTTGCTCACTCTCCCACAGCCGCTCATGCTCCTGCACCTGCTACGGCTCCCGTTCCCACTCCCGCTCACGTTCACGCTCTCGCTCTCGTTATTGCTATTGTTATTGCTCTTGCTCTTGCTCTTGCCCTTTCTTCCAACTCACACTCACGCTCTACCTTGCTCTCACTCTTGCTCCTACTCCCGGCTCTCACTTTCACTCTTCTCATCAAGGTTAGCTAGTTTTAAACTTTGCCTTATAATTGTTAAAGTTATTATATATGTAATTTGTTGTATTTGGGGAAAAAAATTTGTTAATGATATAGTATAGAAATATAATGCACAAATAATATTTGACGAAATGCCACAAAGAGCTATTTGTTTTCTTCTTTTAAGATTATAGGTTGCCCTTTTTTTTGTTCGACAAAATGTTGCGACTATGTTTTTTTATTTTTTATAATAATTTGATAATCAATAAAAATTAGACTTGGCCATTCAAGTGTGGTAGTTTTGTGTGATAAGTTGGTGTATGCATTCATTTGGTGCAATAGACATCATGTGTGCCTTTGTTTAGGTGCGTATCAATTAATGATTATGGCACCTGTGAGCTATGTTTTGGTGCGATAGGCATCTGTCGCACCAAACACAAGTGTGATAGGTAGTAATTGTTCTTAATTAACTGCTTTCTTATAGCTTTTACAAGAAGACATGGAATTTGTTGATGTTAAAATCGAAATAAAAATCAATATGGCAGGAAAAGTAAGGAGTGAATAAAAAGCATGGATATACTATTTGTAACTATAAATTATATGTATTTATGTACCCATTATGTTAAAAGGTCTAATTTTTTTTAATTAATGTAACTTTAAATATTGATCGCAGTAAGGCTGAAGTAAAATGACTAAGGCTATTAAGAGTTGAAAAGGTAGATAAAATAGTATGTAATCTAATTATGACCCGCTGAATATTTGATTTTCTCTTACCTAAAATAATATGCCACTGAACGTATATATATTATCATTGTTGCAGGTTAGAGCTGATATTACACAAAATCAATGGATGCTTAGTAATAGGAATGAGATATCTACCTCAAATATCGGTGAAAATAGTGGTGCAAGTAAAAATATTGAGGAATTTGATGAGGACAAGGCTGATTGTGGCAACCTTCTATCTCGATGACTTGTAGCCTCGTTATCAGAGGTGGTTTCATATTTTTCAAGTGATTAACAAGCAGTGGTAAAAGAAACCGGCTTTGGAAGTCTACTTAACCTAAAATATGGGTGTTTAAGACGAGTTATGTGCAGCATTAATTGAACAATGTGATGTAGTTGGGCAAAGTATAATTCTACATGGGAAAGAATACAATTTAAGCCCTACAACATTTGCAACTATAATCAGGGTTAGAGATGGAGACACACATGTGAACTTAAATGACCAAGCTGTTGATATAACTAATTTGCGTACAATGTATAATAGTGGGCCCATAGGAATTCATATAGCGAAGGTGAAAAAAAGGCGAATGAATAGTTCAAGTTCTGATGATGAATTTAAGATATTTTTTAGTCTTTTTGCGTTGGGAACCATATTATGTCCCATAAGTGCAATATACATTAATCCATTGTATCTTGTGTACTGAAATATACAAATTCTATCGGAGAAAAAAATTGGACTAATTGGTGCTTTACTTTTTTTATGGGAAGGTGTGCAAAAGTTTAAAGAAAATAAAGCGAGCTTCGTTAGTGGCTATGTTCTTTTCTTAAAGGTTCGTTTAACGAAAAAAATTTTGTTGTAACTTGTTTCTTGTATTTTGCTTATTTCAGTTTATGACCTTTGCTATTGATACATAGCTATCTTAGTCGTGTATGGAATAATAATGAGATTCGACGATTCTTGAAGTGGCAAAAAAGGCTTGGTGGCATCAAAAGCAATAAGGTATAGAATGTGTGCATACTATTTTAATGAAATCGATTTACTATATTGTGGACTAAATTATTATTATTTTATGAATTATTTTAGGTTTCAATACGTGACCTTGATCGTCTTCATAAGCCTGAACAGGCAAAACCTCCTAGGTAAAATAATGTTAATAATGATGCTTTTCAGTTACTGATAGAAAGGTTTGGGTCATTGTTCGACTAAAACAAAGAGTCGTTTCAAACCCTGGAACAGAAATTTGAAAACATAGAAAAATTATTGGGTAAATTGACGTCAAAGTATCATGGAGGATCAACCAAACAACCATATACTTTTGATACACCTTCAAATCCAAAAATTCAAAATCCTACATCTCCGAATGGAAAAACAATGTCAAAAGTTGAAGGGAAAATGATTTTGGTCAGTGATGATGACTCTGTGGATCGTAGAGTGACAGCAGGATTTTGAGCCTTTGATGTCATCTTATGTTGTACTGGGACTACTGCACAAGCTAGCGAAACTCCGCTTGATTCATTTTAATTTGATGGAGGTCATGTTCCCGATCTAACACTGCTACCCCAAGAGAAAGGAGAGATTTGTCTATGCGATCTTTAGTTGCAGTTTGATTTCAATGATAATGAATTATTTTTTAGGTTGGACTTTTATAAAATTTGGCCAAATCAATTGACACTAAGCAAGAGTTCTAGATCTCCACTAGCATGAGTGCACTGGAAACACAACCAATAAGGAATAGAAGGCCTGAACGATACCAATTTTCTCCTTATGATAATAGTGTCTCAGAGAGCGAAGGCTAAGTTTAAAGCTGGTCCTTTCTATGTAAATAACACTGTTTCTCTTGACCAACTGAAGCTCATTCAATATGCATTTGATAGAGATTGTAACAGAAGGCACTTGTGGTTTATATGGATTTGTATTTTTTATTCCCCTGTATATATGTCTTGATTACCTAACACTTTATTATATGTTTGTGTTTTTAGTAAAATCATTGTCTCTACTGATGATCAATTTATCTCTAGGCATAATTTCATAAGCCTTTTGCCTAATACAGTTCTGAACTGAGAGGTACGTGGTGTATTGCCACTAACTTTACATAATATATGTTTGGATGTCTTATTTTTGCTTAATAATAAATTGTTCATTTATTGACCACTGTTTTAGATTCTTTCCATGATAGCATATCACCTCACACTTTGTGTATGGACTAAACTCGAGGATGAACCAATAAACTGTTATTTATTGACACTATATATAGTAAGTGTCTAGTACTATTATTTCTATGTTAATTGAAGTTGTTGTTTATCTATAGTAATTTTTCAAACATTGTTACCTACAACAAGGTGTTTTCAATGAGCTATTTATTGACATATCACTTGTTTACTTATTGTTTTTTTATCGCAATCAGCACTTACCGTTGGAGCTGACATGGATGGATTTGCTCGATTTCCTCCCGCAAATTGAAACATTCGGCAGTGCTATGCCTGAAATCCTCATGGAACTCACAGTATTTTAAACTGCGCTTCATGTTGTGGTACTTCCGTATAGGTTTGGACAGGCGGAGCATGCCAGTATTTATAATCTGATAGAAAATTTATTTCGGAGATTGATTCAAAGGATGAAAAGAATCATATCGGGTAGCCTACTTGACAGGTGAGGGTACCCGGGGTATACTAGGTATGATGAAACCCTTGCCTCGTGAAGGAGCACGAGATGGGCTGAGTAACCGGGGTACCCTTACTTGGGTTGCCTCTGATTTCTTTGGTTTTTCCTTACTTTTTGTGGCTTCCGCTTTGTCTTCCTCTCGTTTCATTTGACACTTCTCATCCATCTCTATTTGTTGCAAAGCTCATGAGCGTGCTTCCCCATATGAGAGCGGGTGGTGTTTTTGGAATGACCGCCACAACTTCCCCAAACATAAGTTTTTCTCAAAATGAGTGAGAGTTTGTTGGTGGCCGAACGCGCTGGTACGCAATACCTCTTGGTGGAATCGGGTTACGTAATCAGTTAAAGACTCCGATTCTCCTTGCTTAATAAAAGCAAGCTTAGAAGTTGCCATTTCTTGGGAGAAAGCATAACAAAATTCCTAAACGAAATTTGTCAAGAGCTAGTCCAAGGTGGATATACTACCAACCTTCAATGACTGGAACCAAGATTTGGCCGGACCAGTGAGGGTATGCGGGAACATCCGGCACATAGCGTTGTCATCCACTCCTTTAATCAGTATTTGGTCACGATATAACTCGGCATGCTCTATGGGATCTGAGGTACCTAAGTACTGCGGTATTTGAGACATGGTGAATGTCTCCAGCAGAGCTGCTATTCAAATCTTCATAGTGAATGGTGAGTTATACGTTACTGGCGCTAGAGTACTGGTGACATTTTGCTTTTCAGAGAGGAGCTTTACTTGAGCCTCAAAGTTCTCTATCTTTTCTATGAATTCTCGGGGTACCCCAGGTGCACCTAAGGATGCCACTGGCATTTGGGAAGCTCTTTTGGCATTCAATTTATGCCGGAGATCTTCTTGAGCTTTTAATTTGCACTTGGTACTTTGGCTACTACGGGAGTAGTAAGAGGCGGTGGAGCGTTCCTCTCAAGAACCGCCAGTTTGGAATTTTAAATGGGTAACCGATGCTGATTAAAGGAGAGGATGGTGGATATGGTAGAAGGATGAAATATGGTCTTAGAGAGCTTGCTTGGTTGCCTTAGGCCTGCAAAACAAAGAAAAGAAGGTCAGAGGTGGACTCGGGAGTGGTCGGTGACCACACTCCGATGCTCAAGTCAGAGTTGAGTTATCTCAGGTTAGAGAGCTTGCAAGCTCCCTCTAATGGTAGCTGGAGGTGGAAGAAACCTCAGCCCCTGTTAAACGTGTGTATTGATTGTTATGATAAAAAATAAAACCTGAGTATTTTATAAGGAGTACCCCAGCTACCGTGCCACCTGGCATCATTTTACTGGTGTCCCTTACTGTCATGTCAGAGAGTTTTTCATCCTTCAAACGTGTGACTGCTGGGGTATTTCAAAATATACTTGGAGAACAAGTTTGAGACGCATGCACGTTTTAAGTGTAGAGGGGTGGTTCTGCGTACCTCTGTTAAAGTTGTTAGGGATTTGTATGTGTGGCAGGGGAGGAGAAGTGGTCTCAGTTGTCCTTGTAACAATCTTTTGGCTTGTCTGTAGGCCTGGCAGATCGCTGTCCCCTCTTTCTCAGTACAATATTCCCTAATTGATTTCTTTTTTTTTTTTAGAAAATCAGCCAATCTTTTTTAGGATAATGTCTCTTTCATCTCTTGACATCTTTTTAAATATTTTTATGACTTTTTCACCTTTGTTCGATGTACCCCAGGTACCCCTCAGAATACTTGGGGTACTTGGTATAGGCCAACATCCTTGTGATGACTCCAGTTATAGAACTTTATAACGACACGTGGCATTTTTTTCATTTACTCTTCCACTTCTTTCCCAAGTAGTGTACTCTGTTAACGGGTGGTTATGATCCTCTTCAAATACGCTGACTACATAAGTTCCCGATTTGAACTTAACCACTGCTAGTTTTGCCTTACAACCCTCTCTCACTTTACTACAATGTCGTTTTTTCTCAACTACTGCTTTAGTGGTTGCCCTTCCTTTAGAACACACATACTTCTTTCTTATAATTTCGCTTGTGTGTCTTTTCCTACTAGAATTGATTCTCACACTAAACTCACCCTTTTTAGCATATTCATTATAAAATTCATGAATGTCATCTAGTAAGATAAATTCTTATCCCAACCTGGGCTTATGATCATGCGGTATGACTACGGGTTTCTAAACTTTGTCACCCTGCTCTTGCTTGGCTTCTTCATAACTTTCCCCAATGTCTATTCCAATATCATTCATTCCCTTCATAAATCAAACAAGAAAAAATTTCATTATAATATCACGATTTGGTAATTAATATGAAAATGGATTTTAGCGATATGTAAATTAGAAAGATGCAGAAAAGAATCCAACAATACAAATAATAAAAGAAAAAGCGTCTGATTACATTCATGAGTAAAATAATAAACACATATATTTTTAAAAGAATTTAGCATACCTATTATTAATTGTGAGAACTAGGGATGACAATTTAAAGGCCTGGGCCGGGTTTTTTCAAGCCCAGGCCCAGGCCTAAGTTATTGACAGGAGGCCCAAGTCTTCCAAAAGCCCGTCCATACTTAAATGGGTCGGGCTTGGGCTTAGATAAAATTTTTAATTTGAATTTTTAATAGAGTTTAAAATAAGAAAAAATAAAGGAACACTTAAATTAAAGATGATTAATTGATTATACAATATATAATAGACTAATAATCAAATACATAAAATATATAATATCTAATATATAATATATATATAATTTAAAATATAAAGCCCAAAATATATAAAATAAAAAAATTTATTTATAAAATATAAAGCCCGAGCTCTTTTCCCATGAGCCCATATCCAGACATATCCACCATGGACTTTTAAATTTTCACCCTATAACTAGGCCCATTTACTACGGGCTGGGACTAAAGCCGCGGGCCTGGACAAGCTTTTTTGCCATCTCTATTGAGGACACGCCAACTGTAGTGATCAAAGTTAAAACTTAAAAGTTGATGATAATTAGTGTTTTGGCTTGACAAGACTTCACATGGGGATGAGTTATTTAAATAGGTTTATAGTTCACATGATCATAGAGAGACAATTTAATAGGCAGACAACTAGTAATAACTATGGCTCTTTTACCATAGTAAAATAATGTTAATTTTGTTGCATTTTAATAGTTTAATGCGCGAAAGTTTTAAAAGTGTTGGATTGACTCAATTGGATCCAACCATTTACATTGAAAATTTGAGAAAGCTATTAAGCCGTGCGCTTTAATAGTATAGCTATTAAGCCTCGTGATTTAATAATATAATTGCATAATACTATTAAATTATACAACTTAATAGCTTTCTCAAACTTTAATAAAGTTCAGAATCTAGACCAGATTGAGAGTAATAAAGTAAGGGACCCTCTAATACACTATATATATATGAGTAATGTTCTAATGAGAGATTCCATATTTATATATATGAGTAAGACAATAAAAAGATATACTCTAATACACTGTAAGATAAAATACACTACAATAAATATATTTTTCTTATCTTTCAATTTATTCTTTTCTTTAATAAAGTAAGAGAACTTTATTATATGTCCATATATATATATATATATATATATATATATATATATATATATATATATAAGGTGCAGGTGTCATCATTTTTTTAATGAGGACAAGCTCTTAAGCCATGAGGTTTAATAGGTTTATTTTTTAATGAACTGTAAAAGCCGTACGGTTTAATAGTATTAAAAACTAACTCTCTTAAACCGTACGGCTTGAAAGCGTGTTTGAATAAAAAAAATGAGGGCACTCGCACTAGAGAATGACTCATATATATTAAGCCGTATGGATTAATAGCATGTCCGCATGAAAAAAAAAATATAAGTGCACGCACATGAGAATTATATATATATATATATATATATATAGTCCCGATCTAGTACAGAATCTTGGATTTTATTAAAGTCTAGGAAAGCTATTAAGCCATGGGGTTTAATAGCATTATGCAATTATACTATTAAAATGCATAGCTTAATAGCTTTCACAGACATAACACTATTAAACTGCATGGTTTAACAGTTTTCTCAGACTTTAATAAATCCAGATCTTCGACTAGAATAATTCTATATATTTAGAGTAACGTTCCAATGAGGGATTTTTGAAGTAATTAAGGGAGAAGATAAAAGACAAGAAAAACATACAATCCAGTATACTCTATGACAAAATACAGTGCATTAGAGTGTATGTTTTACTTATTTTTTAGTTTATCCCTTAACTTAGTAACTTAAAAGATCTCTTATTAGATATATATATATATATATATATATATATATATATATATATATATATATATATATGTGTGTGTGTGTGTGTGTGTGTGTGTGTGTGTGTGTGTGTGTGTGTGTGCATGAAATCTTCACTGTACATACAAACGATTCTAGTATGGTTCAGAGATTTGTTGAGCATCAAGCTTGAATATCTGCTACCACTAATTTAAGAATAGAAATCTACCTTTTTGAAAGGGAATGGACCTCATAAGACACGAGCTCATGCCCTCAACAGAGGTTACATTAAAATTTTTCAAGTTGTTTTGCATATTAAAATTAAACTGGTGTCATCATTCTATCTAAGTATAACAAGGATTATGCTAATAGTTTGTAGACTATTTTGCACATTAGAATGGGTAAATGCTCGATTGGCACTTAAATTTTGGGTAAAATATCTATTTAGTTCTATATTTTGAAAACTATCTGAAAACAACCCTATTGTTAATTACACGAGTCTTACTTTTTCTTTGTCTTACAATAATGCACTTGCAACAATCGTTGAAATATTAACGGAAAGGAAAGAAAAATAAAATAGTAACAGAAAAAATAAAAAAAATATATTTTACTTTTAATTGGGGGTTATTTTACTTAGCCTTTGTGCTGTTATAAAAAATTGGGGAAAAAAGTGAACACCCCAATACTGTTTGACAAAATTAATCAAAACCCCCATGTTATTTGGATTAGATTGATCGATTTGATTGGATTGCTTAGGATCTTGAACACCCTACCTATTATAGAAGCTCTCTTGAATCTTATCTTGGTAGATTTTCCTTCATGATGATTTTTATTATAACCTGCATGAGATCAATAATTATGACCACCACTGACCAGGTCTATAACCACGACCATGACCACAACCATGATTGTAATTCTAATTGTATCTTTATTTATCACCTTGACTATATAAAGCAACATTTGATTCAGAAGTAATATTCGATTCAAGAAATGATATTGTATCAGTTAGATAAGCTTGAAGATTTTTCATTAGCACCTCATTGTTTTTCTTAGCAACAAGTAAGGATGGCAAAATCTGATTGGGGTTTGGCCTTCCTGGTTTTAGACCCGGATATAATTTTCTTATACCGGACTAGAATTTTTTTTTTTTTTTGTACAGGTCCGGTTTGGGTTCAATTTGAAAAAAAATTTAAGTTCTGGATTCTAGGTTTTAAACCCGGATTACTGAATCAAGTTAAACAAAAACACTAAAAAACTCAAAATACAAATATATATCTACGTTCTAAAAAATTCAAAAACAGATACAGATTAAATTTCAATGTTTCTAAGCAATAAAACATCCATAAATACAACAATCATCAATAAGAATAATATTCCTTTGCAAGAAAAATATTAATGATTAAAAAGCAGAGGAGACAAATTAAGGCAAGTGAGAAATTGTAAGAACTATCATGCATTTGCAGCTCTTTCTCTGCTTCTCTGCTTTCTCTGCTGCCATATCAAAAAAAAAAAAAAGAGATAAAAAATGCTGAAAAGGTAAAGCAAATCCCATGCCCTGATGATGATAAAGGTGGCGTCTACAACTGATGCCACTGTTTTCAGCCGGATATCTTGTCATTTTGGCACTGTTTTCAACTGGATATCTCGTCGCTTCGGTGCTGTTTTCAACCGATGCCACTGATGATGATGAAGGTGGCGTTTTCAACCGCATCGCAGCTGGACAAACGAAGGCTAATGATGATGATGATGAATAAAGCCGCAAAGGTGGCGATTGGTGAAGCACCATGATTTCATTTGATGAGGAGACAAGCTGAAGAGGAAGGAAATAATTGAGATTGGTTTTTGGAGGCTATAGCTGTGATTTGCGAAAGTAGGGCACTTGGAATTTTTTTTTTTCGTTTTTCTATTTATATTAAAAATAATTAAAAAATAATATTAAAATAAGATATCTAGGTCCAGGTTCCGGATCTATAGGTTCACCCAAACCTGAAACCAAACTTGGATACATCCAAGTCAACAAAATTGTATCTGGATAACAAAATTATTTTAATTAAATATGGGTTGAACTCAGCCCGAATTATTCGGGTTTGTCCGGTTCTAGGATGGGTCCGGATAAATTACCATTCCTAACAACAAGAAGGACATGAAATCAGGTCAGAATATTTCTTGTATTTACGGCCTCGATATTGTTGCTGTGGAATCATGTTTGAAACATAAAATGTTAAGTTTAATTCTCTAACATATCTTTCTCGGTGATATTTTCTCCATATAGCTTCAACTATGATGTAATTATGTAAAATGCAGTGTTGTAATCATAAACTAACTTTGAATCTTGTGGTCGGAGCTGATTCCATTTGCTTTGAGCATATGGAAGTATAACTTACTTTAAGTAGCCATACCCCTTACGTAAATTTTTCCAAAGCATATGTGGGTCCTTCACAGTGAAATATTCTGTTTGATGATTGATGACGAAGAAAGATCATAACCCGGACACGATCTTGAGTAGACGTGTTATTGCCAGGCTTGATTGTGTTGTTAGGCCCATGGCATCAAGGTGAATGTCTACATCAAGAATCCATGACAAGTAATTTTTACTGAATATACTGAGGGCTTCAAACTCTAGTTTTCCTAGATTTGTCATCTTTAAGGGCTTTGAAATCTTCAAATTTATGGCTTCAAAAATATTTAGGCATTGGTTTTTATCCCGCAAGGCTTCAATCTGGATTTTATATGCTTCAACCTTAATTTACGCCTCAATCTATACGCTTCGGTCTTGATTTATACTTCAATGGTACGCTTCAGTCTCGTATGCTTTGGTCTTTGTTTGTAACAATCAGATAAATAAAGGGGGAAAGGATACGAATTCCAGAGCGATCTCGTGTTGATAATATATTACAACTGTGGAGAATATGGGCAGGAAGTATTTGATAATTGATGTAAATAATAAAGATTAGATTAAGTATAAGAAGCTAAATGATTATATGATTACTAATCTCATTGAAAGTGAGTACAAATGAAGCTAACCCATGAATTATAATGACGGGTAGCCAATTAATGTTGCCACCATTTGTCACATATGTATGGCTGTTCTTTCATGTAAATCTTGTCCAAATTACTTGCTATCTACTTGGCTAACCAAGCGGTTTTAACAAGCCTGATACTGAGATAAGCATGGAGCATGTGATGTAAACCACAAGCACCACAAGAAATGGTTTGATTTCAGCAGATAGTCATGCCGATATTTACACAACCGGAAGAAGGATTTTTATTTAAAGAGCTAATGCATAATTTCACATACAATCATCACACATGACTAATGATTCTGCTACTAAAAAAACAAAACAACTATTATCAAACAGCAAAAACATTTAAAGCTTAATCTTAGCCTATAGCTTCATTTCAGTAATTTGTATTTTCTTCTACATTCTATGTCTTGGTCTTCGTCTCCGATCCCTTTCAACCATCCTCACTAACCATCGTGGTCTTCCTATTGACAATACCATGTATCCAATTGACAATCCAATCACCACTCCAGATGCATACCCCAGCTTCGCCATTTTCCAGTCAAACCAGCTCGCAGTTTCATTTTCTTCATGATCAGTAGAAGCCGAAGGAGGTGCTGTTGGCACCCCGTCTTTTCTACATGTTACTGTCAACGGCTCTCCACACAATTGAATATTCCCAATGTAGGAATCATTATCAAATGTATTAAACTGATTGCCTCGAGGAATGCGTCCCCGAAGCCGGTTATATGAAAGATTTAATGATGCAAGGGCTGTAACACCTAATAACTGCTCTGGAATTCTTCCATGAAGCTTGTTGAAGGAGAGGTCCAATGATTCAAGAGCTGTCATATTCCCCAATGACACCGGAATATTACCTGTCAGGCTATTGTGTGAAAGGTTGAGCACTTTGAGTGATTTAAAGTTTCCAAGTACTTCAGGAATCTCTCCATTGAACCTATTGATTGAAAAATCCATAGCTCTAAATATGATCAAGATCTTGCGCAGTAGAACATCCTGTCCTTTCATTGCAACAGTTAGAGAATCTTCATAGTAGAAACCACCAATATAATGAGGTCCAAAAACCATTTTCTCCACATTCTTCATTGCTTCCATACTTACAAAGATCGTTCTTGGCAGAGAACCAGTGAATTCATTATGAGAGAGATCAAGGATCCGAAGTTCTTGAAAGGGAAACGTAATATTGGAGTTGCATAGTGGACCATAGAATCGATTAGATCTCAAGACCAGAACTTTTAGCACCGGAAGAGATCCCAACCAACACGGAAATGTGTCACTTATCATGTTGTTTCCCACATTGACAACTTCCAGCATGCTACAATTCGCCAAAGATCTTGGTAATGACCCCTCCAGCTTGTTGCTATTAAGGTCAAGTCTCCTGAAGTAACTTGCTTTTGCAAAAGTATCACCGATGTGACCCTCAAGGCCGTTGTTCTTCAAGTCCAGCATAATCAGCTGAGTGCTAAAGTTTCCAAGACATGAAGGAATTGTTCCGCTCAAATTGTTGTGAGATAAGGAAAGATATTGAAGGGAACTCAAACTGCAAATCCACGGAGGGATCCGTCCGGACAATTTGTTGTTCGAAGCTAAGAAGACTTGTGTTGACGGTGGTGGAACTAGAATTGATCCTTGGATTTTGTTGTTTCGCAGATAAAGAACTGTAATATTCTGCCATGGATGCAAGTCTATATGTGTCAGAAAGTTGTTGGAAAGATCAAGGTAAATCAAACTCTTCCATCCTTGAGAATCATGTTTCGAAATTCGACCATGAATTCGACCGTTGGAGAGGTCTAAGCTTGTTAACTTTTCTAAGCTTCTCAGGAAACTTGGGAACTGGTTGACATTGCAATTAGATAAATTCAATTCCTGTAGACTAGGTAAGGAATATTTGGTATCCATATTGCTAGAGGAAGCAAATGAGAGTTGGCTATTGTTTGAAAGATAAAGATATTGAAGGCTTTTCAACTTTGAGAACATGTCGAACGTGACAGTACCACTCAAGTTGTTTGATGAAAGATCGAGATAAGTGACGTTCACTAGTTGAAAGATGGAATTAGGAATTGTGCCACGTATCTCATTTTTTTGCAAACGAACTTCATGTAGTGAATTAGGCGACTGGAATAGATCAATAGGACCATTGAGCATGTTATTTGAAAGATCTATAGAAGCCAAAGAAGGCAGAGTGAACAACCAGGATGGTACTCTGCCTTGTAGAGAGTTTCCTGAAAGGTCTAAAATGGTTAAATATGACAGTCCACTTACATAACGGGGCAGGTGGCCAGAAAGATGATTTGATGTGAACACAATCTCGGTAGCTCTAGTGAGGTTTCCAATTGATGTTGGAATTGACCCGGTGAAACTGCAGCCTTCGATATGTACAATCTCCAAGAACAACAGACTTCCAATTGAATCGGGTATTTTACCTGCGAAATTAGTGGAAGAAAGATACAACTTCCTTAGAGGACTACTCCAGTTAGAATTTGGGAGACAACCAGTGAGTTGATCGTTTCCATGTAAATAGAGTACTTGAAGGTTTGGAAGACGAAAAATTCCATATGGGAAATTTCCTTGCATCCTAGTACCACTCAGATCCAGATCCGTCATTGTTGAAGACAAGTTTAGCAGAGAAAAAGGTTTGATCAAAGACATGTTTGTTGCTCCGAGATTGAGAAGGCTTAACTTTGTTAGGTTACTCACAAGCACGTCAAAAGTTTTTCGTTCGATTGTCAAGTAATTTTTGGAAAGTTCAAGATGAGTTAGTTTGGACAAATGAGATATTTCGTATGGGACTAGACCACCTAAATAAGAAGAAGAGAGGTTAAGATATGTCAATTCCTTTAGCCGTCCAATCTGAGGAGAGATTTGAGAACCCCCAAAATCGTTAAAAGCAAGGTTGAGAGATTGGAGGTGGGAAAGATGAAAGAGGCTGCTATTGTCATCGATGCTACCTTCAAGCCTACTGCAGCTGCTGTCGAGGCCAATCACGTTTCCAGTCACATTATCACACGTTACTCCATCCCATGAGCAGCAGTCGGTGCCCTCTGTCCAAGAATTCGTCTTAGGATAAAAAACTTGTTCATTACAATAAGAGTAATACCCAGAACTGAAAAATGTTTTATTTTTAAATTGAAGCAAAGCTAAACTTTGTTCCGGAGGGCAGAAATGAGTTGTTTTGGGAGGTGAGTAATGGAAAGATGATGAACAATCAACTTGAAAATAACCAAACAAACACAAGAAGCAGAAGAAGAAGAGGGTACAGGAGGCTTGATTATAATGCCGTACGAACCTCTCCGTCATCATTTCTAAGAATCGATACTCAGAAACTTGACAAGTAATTTCTAATTGTTGAGTGGCAGATGACAAATTTTTACACACAGGAGTTTTTATATGCATTCCGGGGACGGTATCTTTGGACTTTTGTATTTCATTTACAGGCATGTCCCAGGTTGGTCAAAGATTAATGTATCTGGAATGCGTCAAATTATGAAATGCAATTAATGGACCGAAAAAAGAAAACAAGAAAAAAAACTCCATGAAATGCATGATCGTCCAAATGGTGTGATTTGAGCAGGCATGCAATGGACAAAAAAGAAAAAAAAATCAATAAACGGTACCCATCAATTAATGTTAAAGTAAATATATACTTTCAAATACGAGAACGTGGAATTTTTAGCTAATAAATTTAAGTACATATATGAGAAATAATGGCCGCGGATGAGTTACACATTTTCTGTATCCTTTCAGCCGGCCTATATCATTTTTCTGGATTTGTTGACTGAAATCCAACGGATGGGAGTTACTGAAACCAAAAACAAAATAATAATTAGTAGTGGGGAACCAGCCAAAAGGATTAAATTATTATTCAGTCTCCTTATTGATTTCTCCATCTTACGCCCTGCTTCTGTATCTCATTTGGAAGTTTAAGCCACCCTTTTATAGGTTTTTATTTGGGGGCCAATTAAATTTTACCTGATTGGTTGTTATATATTAAAATTTTGTAAATTGTTTTACACATTAAAAGTGAAATTAAAGGGATGTCGGGCAATCTTAGGGCATATGTGCAAGGAACGCAATGCTTGTAGTTTGGAGACTGTTTGCACATTACAATTGTGCAGGTGCAACAAGTACAACAAGAAACAGCACAACTATTTTAAAGCTGCAAACACGCCCACAATTAACTTAACCTTAGGCTACTAGTAACTTTCACCTATTTCATCAACCTCCTACGTCTCAGTCTTGCTCTTCTAACCTTCTTCTGCTGATCATCTCCCTCAACTATCCGCAGTAACCAATGTGGTTTTCCAATGGACAACCCAATCACCAGTCCAGATGCATTCCCCATCATCACGATTTCCAATCAAACCCGCTTGCACTTTCATCTTTCTCCTTATATAGTAATAGCTTAAGGAGGTGTAGTTCATAAGTGTGCTACGAATCTCCCCATGGAAATGATTGCTGGAAAATTTCATAGGTCTAAACATGATCAAGATCTGGTACATTAGAACATCCTCTCCTTTCATTGCCTCCGTCACAGAATCGTCATTTTTTTTTTCGGTAGCTCAATTGTACTTTATAATATTGCATATACGCACTATTCACAGGGTGCAATGCAATTATATATACCACACAATTCAACTTTAATTTTTTGAATTTTTTTTTTGGGGTAAATAAAAGATCTCGAAAGTAAAGAAGTTGTATATTTACGTGAAAAATGTTGTGTTGACAGTGCAAAAAAATTTAATAATGAAAAGACTTTTGAAAGTGGGGAAATAAAGTATTTAGGGAAGACAAATGTGACAAATAATATGACAAAAAAAAGAAGTAATTTTTGAGACCATAAGTCTGTTGGGAAATAGATTCACACAAGCAGCTACAAATTAAGTGGAAATAAAATTTTTTCCACCTTTGTGTGATTAAAATAGGATGTGTGCTATAAATAATTGGCAGAAAAATAAACCAGCACAATCTAAAGTAATAAATCAACCACAAGGGACACGGATTTTTACGTAAAAAACCCAAAGCAGGAAAAACCACGAGACTGTAGTTCAATATAATCTTCTACTATATTAATGGGATTACAACATAAATTTTTCTTTAGATAATACTATAGGCTAACAATATCAAAAATCTCAATATTATTGGCTTACAGTGACAGCTTAATATCTATCTCTAGAATAAGTAAGTATATCAAACAATAGTCACAGAGAAGATAAAATAAAAATCAAGAACAGTAGGATTGTAGAGGGTGATTTCAAGAATTTACCCTCAAAATTTGGGAGAAAAATGAGTTAATTTCACCTTCGAATTGTCCAATCAAATATTAAAATCACTGTTCCCAAATTAAAAATCTCTACTGTCTTCTCTCTCTCTCTCCCTTCTTCTTCACGCACAAAACTACTAGGGCAGCGGTTTTCACTTGCTTTTATAGGTAAATTTTATCCAAGTCTAAAACTTAATATTAATTACATACCAAATAAATTTTTTTAGACTTTTGGTTTTTGGGCCCCAAATGATATGGACCCAACAAATCTCTCCTTCCAGATCATATGGGGGGCACCACCAGACCCGCTTTCTGCATACAGCTTTTCAACTTCTCCTTGGACAATGAGCTTGTCATCATATCTGACCCATTCTCCGTTGTGTGAATCTTCTCAAGCTGCAACTGTTTTTTTCCAAACTCGTCTCTTATCCAATGATACCTCACATCAATATGCTTGGATTTCGAATGGTAAGTCGAATTCTTTGCCAAATGAATGGCACTTTGACTGTCATAATATACAATATAGTTATCTTGCTTCACACCCAACTCTTGTAAGAAATTCTTCATCCGCAATGTTTCTTTGCAACCTTAAGTAATTGCAATATATTCTGCTTCTGTGGTAGACAGAGCAACACACCGTTGAAATTTGAACTGTCATGAGACTGCTCTTCCCGCAAAGGTGAGCAGATATTCTGATATAGATTTTCTAGAATCAATATCCCCTACCTTATCTGCATCTGTGTACACTTGTAACACATATTTATCACCACCAAAACATAAATATGCATTGGAAGTGCCTTTAAGATATCTGAGAATCCATTTCACTACTGCCCAGTGCTCTTTGCCTGGATTAGAGAGAAACTGACTGACTACACCAATTGCATGAGCAATATCTAGCCTCTTACAAATCATGGCATACATTAAACTACCAATTACTGAATCATAAGCAACTCCTCTCATCTTTTGCTTCTCTTTCTCACTTGTAGGATAATGCTCAGAACTAAACTTGAAATGGCCTGCAAGTGGAGAACAAATATATTTTGCTTTACTCATGTTAAATCTTTCAAGAACCCTTTTGACATATGCTTTTTGAGATAACCATAATTTCTCATATTTTCTATCGCGGGAAATCTTCATGCCAAAAATCTGTTTCACCTGTTCCAAGTCTTTCATTGCAAAAGACTTGCTAAGCTCTCTCTTCAAATTGTCAATCTTAACATAAAGTAGAGGAATGATGAAATCATTATCACTAAACTTCTTCACAAAAGCACAATGGTCAGACGTAATCTTGCTGAAACCATGAATCTCCATAAAGGAATCAAACTTCTTGTACCACTGTCTTGGCACTTGTTTTAGCCCATACAAACTTTTATTCAACTTGCATATAAATTTTTCTTTGCCTTTGACACTAATTCAGGTTGTTCCATGTATATTTCTTCCTCTGGGTCACCGTGCAAGAAAGCTATGTTTACATCGAGCTATTCAATCTCTAAATTCAAGCTAGCTACCAATCCCATAACTACTCAGATAGACATCTTCATCATAGGAGAAAATATTTCTTCAAAATCAACATCTTTCTTCTGATCGAAACCCTTTACAACTAGTCTAGCCTTGTACCGCTGTTGTGAGTTATTTTCAGTCTTAACCTGTAAACTCACTTCTTCTTCAATGCCCTCTTTCCCTTAGGAAGTTTTACTAAATCATAAGAGTGGTTCTCATTCAAGGATTTCATCTCCTATTGCATGGCTTTAACCCACTCATTTTTATATTGATGAGATATAACTTCTTCAAAACATTCTGGCTCCCTTCCATTTGTAAGCATCACTTACTCATGTAGAAGATATCTAGTGGAAGGTCGCTATTCTCTAATAGATCTTCTCAATTCTGGCTCAACTAGTGGTGCATGTGGTTTTGGAGGTGCTTGGTCAACTAGTTCTATTGAATCATCATTATTATCCTTTACAGCTCCCCATGATTATCATAAACTACAGGTGGAAAAAGTGAAGTTAAAATAACAGGAATCTCTAGAGATGACTGAGACTCATCCCTTTGCTCTACATCACAAACTATCTAATCTTCAAAAAACACAATATTTCTACTTCTGATAAGTTTTTTTGCTACTGAATCCCATAATATGTACCCAAATTCTTCATGCCCATAGCCTAAGAAAATTCATTCCTTGCCTTTATCATCAAGCTATGATCTTTCATCATTAGGAATGTGAACATACCCTGCAACCAAACACTCTCAAGTGTTTATATGAAACATCTTTCCCTATCCAAACTCTCTCAGGCACATCACCATCTAATGGAGATGAAGGAAAAAGTTTAATCAAGTCAACCGTAGTACGCATAACCTCAGCCCATAAAGATTTTGGAAGCTTGGCATCAAAAGCATACACCTAACTCTCCCCTTAGTTGTTTTATTCATCCTTTCTACAATACCATTCTGCTGAGGGATTTTTGGTATAATCTTCTCAAGTCTTATTCCATGGGATCTACAATATTGTTCTAATGGTCCTTTGTACTCGCTGTCATTGTCTGCCCTAACACATTTTAGTTTTCTTTATGTCCCTATCTCAACATAAGCATGAAAGAACTTAAACCTACAAGCACCAGGGCTTTTGATTTCAAAGCAAAAGCCCACACTTTTCTATAAAAATCATCAATAAAAGTTACAAAATAAAGTGCACCTTCTATTGATCTACTTTGCATCATGCAAACATCAGTGTGAATCAAATCGAGTATTTGTGATTTTCTAGATGGAGAAAAGTTTTTAAAAGCTATTATATGTGCCTTTCTAGCTAAGCAATGAACACAAGTCTCGAGGGACATACCTGCAAAGTTGGGTAAAAATCTTTTTCTAACAAGAGTTTCTAACCCTTTCTTACCAATGTGACTAACATTTTTATGTCATGTCTCAATGTTAGAATCTTTTACAGCCACATTCACATCTTCTTTCTTGATCTTAGCTTCTATCATATAGAGAGTGTTTACTTTCTTTCCCTTAGCTAACACTAGGGAGCCTTTGGTGAGCTCCCATTTTCCTTCACCAGATTGGTTAATATAACCATCATCATCAAGCTTTCCTGTAGAGATTAAATTAAGGCAAATATCTGGTACATGTCTGACATCTTTGAGCAACAACTTATAGCCAATGCTGGTTTCCAAGCAAATATCTCCTATGCCCGCAATCTTGGATGCCCCCTCATTTCCCATCCAAACATGGCCATAATCATCATTAACATAGGATGTGAAGTAATCACGATGTGCAGTAACATGAAATGAAGCACTGAATCAATCACTCAATTACTAGTATGACAAGTGAGATTTAGACAGCCCTCATTATAAATAATACCATATCACCATCAATTGTGGCTGCAGTTTCCTCTTTGTCATTTTCTGAGCATTACCCTTTTCTTTACTTGTTCTCTTTTCCACAATTAGCTCTCCCTTTTAACGTGACCCATTTTCTAACAATGAAAGCACTTGATTTTCTTCTTTGGGACTTAGATCTTCCTCTGGGGTTATCATTGTTCTGCTGGTGGTAATTTCTGCTTTGGCTTCTTCCCAGTCTTTTTACTTTTCTGAAACAACTGCATCTAACTTAGAGGGAACTGCTTCAATGCTTTTTCTTCTAGATTCTTCACTCTGCAGCCTGTCTATAACCATATCCACGGTTAATTTCTCATTTAGTGCTAAACTGTCACTAACACCACTAGTGTCTCCTAACTGTCTGGTAAAGAATTAAGTAGCAACAATGCTTATAACTCATCATCTAGAATAATCTTTATAGTAGTTAGTTGATCGACCAAGCCCTGCAACTCACTAATGTCTTCATTTATACTGCGACCCTCCTTGTATTTCAAGTTAACAAGTCTTTTCATCAAATTGGCTTTGTTTTGTGCTGTTAGCTGCTCATAAATTGTTTTTAATTTTCTCCAAAGAACATCAGCCCTTGATTCCTTCACTATATAGTAGTACACACTTTGATCAATCTATGGATTTTATATGCTTCAACCTTAATTTACGCCTCAATCTATATGAAACGACCCGTCCTGAAGTTCAGGGTGAGTCTATCTAAATTTATCAAAACTAGACTGATAATAATCTAATTAATAAGGATTTTGTCAAAAATTCGGCGGAATCTCCCCTATAAGTATAAGACTTCTAACCAGCAAATATGTAAAACAAGCACTCCAAATAATTTAATAAACAACCAACCCCAATGCTCAACATTCTCAAAAATAATATTGAATTTTATCCAAGATATCTCCAAAGTACGAAAAGATTATATTATAGCTAATATTGACATATATTGATTTATTCTTAGTCACAAAAGAATAATACAACAAAATTATACAATCCAAAAAAAAATGAGGTCATCAAAATGCCCCAACAAAATCATTTATATCTTCTAGCACTATCACGTGGGAAAAATTTAAAATATCTACAGTTGCTGGATCGATTGGTGTACCTACAACCTCCTGTGGGGGAAAAATATAATAAAAACAGAGTGAGTATAAAACTCAGTGAGCTCAATGAGTAAATAATAGTTTTTGAAAATAAACTTACTGTAAAATAATTATATCATTTCTATTTACAATTTTATCAAACTATATGTAAGAAACATGAATAAATTATTCAATCTTTAAATCGAGTAGCTGACATTAAAATTAATACATAAAGAAGTATGTAATAATCATAAAAATCGTACTATAATATAAAATACATGAATCTAAAACTATCACTAAATAAGTACCTAGGGGAATAATCTCGTCATACTCAGATCTCAAATGGATGTGCAATGACGTAATATCAGGATACCATCATGCCCCGAAGCTACAACGAGTAGACCAATGAAATGCCATTTCATATATATCTTATATATATAATCATATCTCATGCATAAATTAGTCCCCAAAGGATAAAAGCGCCGAAGTACACAGCCTAAAAGCCTCTGTGTGCACTCAAACGGGTCCCAAAGGCTTGTATCTCATCTGTATCTCAGTAATTATATCTCTATTATCATCATACTGCATACATAAGCCTCCCAAAAGGCAAAAGCACCCAAATACATGGCCCAAAGTCTCTATGTGTGTTTAGACAGGCCGCAAAAGTCTTTCATCTTATCTATATCACTGTATTTGGAGGAGAAGGATACTGTCCAATGATTTATCAAACAACGTTTTATACACGTATACATAAAGATATAATCACACTTTAAATCTCATTTCCTTTCCATTTAACATACTTTAAATGCATTTCCTTTTCTTTAAAATGCTATCATGCATTACTCAAAACTGATAGGAAAACCAAAATCATACACTTTTTAATAATAAATCAATACGTAAACAAACTCATTTATAGGAAAACATTAAATTGGAGCAATAAACATTTTATTTCACAAATATTCTTTACTGTATCTTAAAATCATAATAAATTATAAAATAGGTTTTACATATTCCACTTACAGTGACAACGCTCAGGCTCGATTATCATCCATGTCCGCGAATTGGCTCTCACTCGCGGTTCCTCTTAAGTAAAGGAAACGATATAATTATTTTTCGTAAACTTAAAATAGGACTAAATTTATGCAATAAAGCTTGAAACTAACGTCTATCCATAATATATAACTCCTGTGTCAATAAAATTACTAAAATACCCAAGCGTCCGTAAACCCCAAAATCATAAGTTACCGAATTACCCTTGTATTCGTAATTACCAACCTATCCTCAATTTCAAAAATTATGAAAATATCCACAAGGTCCGAAATTATAAAATTGCCCTCAAAACATGAAATTATTAAAATGCCCTTACAGTCAACGGTGACCGAAATTCAAGCGACGATGACCAAGAAGCTCGGGTCAGATACTTCAGAGCAAGCTAAGTCTAATGGTACCAGCGGTGAGCTCCCATGTGTGGCGACGGTGCTGGAATCTAGCTCGGGAGCCATGAACCTCCAAGTGGTCGATCGACGGCAAATCGGTTCTCCCAATGGTTGTGGATGGTCAAAAATGGAAAGTGCTGATGTGGGGAACAAAACTCAGGTGACGGTTTGGCCTAACTCCGGTGAAAACGAAGTTAGTTATGCCAGCTTAATCGCACGAAATTACGGATCCTTCATCGATTTTCTGGCTGTTTTCTATCGATGGGCATGATGCAGGGACGACTAGCGTTGCCTAAGAATTCAATTGGTATCTTCTACGGCCAATGATATGGCCCTAAATCAGAGATATGACTGGGTCAGCTTTGTGGGTTTGGGTCGGTTGCAATGGTCTTTCTCTTGACCTCTTTTGACTTCTCTTTCACATGTGCATGTGCTTCCTTTATTTTAAAACAATTTTTAGCTTCTTTTATTTTCTCTTTAACCGCCCTTCATTTTCTTTTTTTTTTTCCTTCTTCTTCTTTTTTTAAATCACTCAATTTAATCAGAAAAAATTCATATGTTCCATTATACGCTTCGGTCTTGATTTATACTTCAATTGTACACTTTAGTCTTGTTGAAAAGACCTGCCCTGAACTCTTAGACCAACTTATCTAAACTCATCAAAATTGAACTGATAATAATCTAATTAACAAGGATTCTATCAAAAATTCGACGGAATCTCCCCTATAAGAGTAACATTTCCAACCTGCAAATATGTAAAATAAGCACTTTCCAAATAATCCAATAAACAACCAACTCCAATGCTCAATATTCTTAGCCATAAAACTGAATTTTATCCAAGATATATCCAATGTACAAAAGGATTATATTATAGTTGATATTAACATATATTGATTTGTTCTTAGTCTCAAAAAAATAAATACAACAAAATTATAGAATCCCAAAATAATGAGATGACCTAAATACTCCAACACAAATTATCTATATCTTTTAGCACGATAACGTGGCCAGAATTCAAAATATCTACAGTCGTTAGGTCGATTTAGTGTACCTGCAACCTCCTATGGAGGGTGAAATATAATAAAATAAGATGAATATAAAACTCAGTGAGCTCAGTGAGTAGATAATAGTTTTTTTTTTTAAAAATAAACTTAATGTAAAAATAATTTAATCTTTCTCTAAATAATTTCATCAAAACATCATAAGAATTTAAGTAAACTTATTTAATTTAAATCATACACTGATATAACAGTAAGACATAATACTAAGTAAAATTAGGGAAATCATAACACCTATAATAGCAATTACTAAATACTGAAACTATCACTAAAGAAGTAACCAGGGGAATAATCTTGTCATATACAGGCCTCCACGAACGGGCAATGACGCAATATCCAAGTGTCATCATGCCCCGGAGTTACACGGATAGACAGGGAAGTGCCATCTCATATCTCATCATATCTGTGCAAACATAATTTAGTTCCCAAAGGACAAAGGCGCCCAAGCATACGACCTAAAGCCTCTGTGTGTACATAGACAAGCCCCAAAGGCCCGTACCTCATTTGTATCTCAATAACTGTATTTTTGTAATCATCATACTACATGCATATGCCCCCAAAAGGTAAAAGCGTCCAAACACTCAGCTCAAAAGCCTCTACGTGTATTCAGACGGGCCTCAAAGCCTCTCATCTCATCTATATCACTGTAACTGGGGAAAGGGAAGGGTACTGTCCAATAATTTTAGAAATAATCTTTAAATCATACTTTTTTTTCTATTAGCATATTTAAATCAACTTTTCTTGTCTTAAAACTACTATAAGATTTTAGTGAAAGTTGATACGGAAAACCATGAACCATACATCTTTTAATAACATATCAATATGTGAATAAAATTTCATTTTGAGAAAATCATAATCCGATTATTTAAAATACTTATTTCACAAACATGTTTTATTATTAGAATAAACTATAAAAATAGGTGTTATATATTCCAGTCACAATGATGATGTTCATGCTCAATTATCGTCTACGGCCGCAGCTTTGCTCGCGGTTCCTCCTAAATTAAGAAAACGATATAATTACTTTCTATAAAATATGAAATATGACTAAATTCAAGTAATAAAGCTCGAAACAAATATCTATCCATAATATACAACTTATGAGTCAATAAAATTTGTAAAATACCCTCATGTCCCTAAATTCCAAAATCGTGAGTTACTGAATTACCCTCAAAATCATAATTACCAATCTATCCTCAATTCCAAGAATTACAAAAAAATATCGATGAGATCTAAAATTATAAAATTGCTGCAAAACATAAAATTACCAAAATACCCTTGCTAGTCAACGGTGATTGGAATTCAAGCAACGGTGGACTAAGAAGCTCGGGTCAGCTATTTTAGACCTAGCTAAGTCTAATGGTACTAGTAGTGAGCTCCCTTGTCCCGCGACGGCGCTAAAATCTAGCTCGATAGTCGTGAGCCTCCAAATGGCCGGTCGACGGCAAATCGGTTGTCCCAGTGGCATTGGATGGTCAGCAATTGAAGATGGTGGTGTGGAGAAAAAAACTCAGGTGGTGCTGCTGCCGGAAACCGGCTAAATCATGGCAAATCGAGGCGGTGATTTCCTGGTTCCTCACGGCTTCAATTTGAACTTTCTAGTTATTTTTCGGTGGTAACGATGATGGAGAATTAACCTGCGGCTCAAGGGCTTTCGATCGGTACCTTCCTTGACTGGTAGGATGGTCAGAAATCAGAGATATGGGCAAGTTTGGTTCAGGGGTTCGGGTCGGGTTCGTGGGTCGGTTGCAAAAGTCTTTCTCTCTCTCAACCTCTCTCTCACGTCTGTATGTGCTTCCTTTTTCAATTTAGCTTCTTTTTTTTTTAACCGCCTCTTCTTTTTATTTTTTTTAACAAAAGTATATGTTACAATCTTTCTCACTTATAAAAATTCCGCCCTCCAAATTTACATAGTTGATGAGGAAAATGTGGGGATATTGAGCTCGCATTAAGTGCTCTCATTCCCAAGTAGCCTATTCCTTTGTATGATTCTTCTATAGCACTTTTACTAGATGAATGGTCTAAGAGCACAAAACTTGGTGTTTTCCTTCCAATATCTCCACTAGTTCCTCTTCATAAGTCATGTCTTCCTTTAACTGAATTGATTGCTTCGATAAAACATGGCTCGAGTCATATATGTACTTCTGGAGCATTGAGACATGAAACACATCATGGATTCTGGATAATTTGGGTGGTAGAGCTAGTCAACAAGCTAAAGGACTGATGAACTCTATGATCTCATATGGCCCAATGTAGCGTGGGCTTAGCTTCCCGCGTTTCCCAAATTGAAGTACTCCTTTCTAAGGAGATATTCGTATGAAAACTCTACCACCAACTTTGAATTTAAGTTCCCACCTATGCTTGTCTGCATAGCTTTTCTATTTATGTTGGGCCACCTTTAATCTATCCCTAATCATTTGTATCTTTTTGTTAGTATCCTGAACTAATCCTGGACCAAATAACCTCTGCTCATTAACCTCATCCCAACATACTGAAGTTATGTATTTCCTACCATATAAAGCCTCATATGGTGCCATCTCGATACTAGCTTGATAGCTATTGTTATACGCAAACTCCATTAGAGGTAAATAATTGTCCCAATTACTTACAAACTCCATAACACAAGCTCGTAACATATGCTCCAGCGTTTGAATAGTACGTTCTAACTAACCATTAGTTTTTGGATGAAAAGTTGTACTAAAGTTCAACTTAGTGCTTAAGGCACTTAGCAAATCAGTCCAGAACTTAGAAGTAAACCGAAAATCTTTATCTGAGACAATGGACACAGGCACTCCATGAAGTCGAACAATTTCTGCCACATAAATACTTTTCAACTTATCCATTTAACAAGTGGTTTCGAATGGTAAAAAGTGAGCCAATTTTGTAAGACAATCATCAACCACCCAAACACTATCATGTCTCTTCTGAGTACGTGGAAGTCATACTCCCACTTTTACTCTGGAATAAGAAGCAGCTGAGAATACCCTGCAGGCCTTTGATGTTCAGCCTTAATCTATTGACAGACTAAACACCAAGAAATAAATTCTGCTATCTCTCTCTTCATGCCCTGCCACCAGTAATGATCCCTCAAGATGCAGTACACCGTCATACTACCAGGATGCATCGGATAAG
Organism: Murraya paniculata; assembly: GCA_030449075.1. Lineage (NCBI taxonomy): Eukaryota > Viridiplantae > Streptophyta > Magnoliopsida > Sapindales > Rutaceae > Murraya > Murraya paniculata. Next base: position 27,287 of record JAEVFN010000059.1, on the reverse strand, counting down.
CTGGACAATGAGCTTCCTCTATGATCTCTTCTTTTAAATCCTTAATATCAGGTACATATCAGGTACATAGATTTTATTACCCATGACTAAGTCTCCGTCATCTCTCACCATAAAATCAGTTCGTAACCCTTTTTGCACATCCTCTCTCAATTTCATTAACTCAAAAATTAGCTATCAAAGCTCTACAATTGTCGTCCAACTCGATTCCCAAAGATATCAACTCGATCAACAAAGGCACATATATCACTCGCAAGTAGGCTATAGAGCTAGAAGACTTTCTACTTAGTACATCAGCTACCACATTTGCTTTGCCTAAGTGATAATCAATAGTGCACTCGTAGTCCTTTATTAGCTCAATCCATCTCTTCTATCTCAAGTTTAGTTTTTTTTTAGTAAACAAATACTTGAGACTCTTATGATTGGTGAAAATCTGACACGTTGCCTTACATAAATAGTGCCTCCATGTCTTGAGTGCAAATACCACTGCTGCTAGCTATAAGTCATGTGTTGGGTAATTTTGCCCATGCTTCTTAAGTTGTCTAGAAGCATAAGCCACCACTTTCCCATGCTGCATTAGCACACAACCCAATCCCTACCTAGAGGCATCATTTTATACCACAAACCCTTCATACCAAATAGAAGTGTAAGAACTAGTGCTGAGGTCAAATGTGTCTTAAGCTCTTGGAAGCTCATTTCACAATCATCATCCCACTGGAACTTAGAGTTCTGGTTAACTGTGTCAGAGGAGTAGCAATCTTGGAGAATCCATTTTCAGATCTACAATAGTAGCCAGCCAACCCTAGGAAACTTCTAAACTCTATGACATTTGTAGGTCATTCCTATTTCAAAACTACTTCAATCTTTTGAAGATCAACATAAATGTCTTCAGTTGATATCACATGGCCTAGAAATACTACTTTGTCCAACCAAAACTCGTACTTGTTAAATTTAACATACAACTGCTTTTGTCTTAAAGTTTACAAAACAGTTCATAAATGCTCTGTATGCTCCTCCTTGCTTCGGGAATACACCAAGATATCATCAATGAATACAATCACAAACCGATCTAGGTATGAGCGAAATACTTTATTCATGAGATCCATAAAAGCTACTAGAGCATTTGTCAACCTGAATGGTATAACTAAAAACTCATAGTGTCCATAGCGGGTTCTAAATGTTGTTTTAGGAACATCAGCCTCTTTAATTCTCAACTGATGATACCCCGAGTGCAAATCATTCTTAGAAAATACTTTCCCCCTTAGAGTTGATCAAATAGGTCATCAATATGTGGAAGTGGATACTTATTGCGTACCGTAACTTTGTTTAATTGTCTGTAGTAAATGCAGAGTCTAAAAGTCCCATCCTTTTCTTAACAAACAAGACCAGAGCTCCCCATGGGGATAAACTAGGTCTAATGAACCCTTCATTCACCAATTCTTACAGTTGAACCTTCAATTCTTTCAATTCTGCCACAGTCATCTTGTAGGGTGCCATAGATATAGGAGATGTTTCAGGAACTAAATGAATAGAAAACTCAACCTCTCTATTAGGAAGCATCCCAGAAGTTCATCTGGAAATACATTTGGAAACTTCTTGACTACTACAATATCCTTCAATCTCAACTCTCGAGCTTCTGTGTCTATCACATGAGCTAAATAAGCAAAACACCCTTTTCTTAGAACGATCTTCATGATGTCCGTCACTATTTCGATCATACTATCCCTAGTTCCTGACATTACTCCCTATTGATGGCTGTACTAAGCTATATTTGACAGCTTGTCTTGGGTTTCCTTTGAAGCCTGTACCCTGACTCCTTTGTGTGACATCAGAGTAATTTGTAGGATTACCCCCTCTCCCAGGTGGCCTACTACTAGAGCCATCCTCTGCCCAACTTTGGCTATGCTTCTGCTTCAGTGCTTGAACTCTGCGTCTCTCTGCAATACTGTGCTCTACTCTTCTGTTGCCTCGACTACCTCTCCAAACTCAGTATATCATGATGATGATGCAATCACGGTGGTACGAATCTCAATTCGAAGATCATCCTCAAACCATCTACATCTCTCTCTCATCATCGACTACGGATGTAGCAAATAGAGAGGTCTATAAACTTCTTCTCATACTCCCCAACCATTAGGGATCCCTGAACCAACCGAGCGAATTTACTATGCTTAATATCTTGATACACAGCTGGAAAATAATGCTCGTAGAATTCCTTACGAAAAATGGCCTAAGTAATCGCAGCGTGCCTATGGTATGGCCTCTTTACTGTTTGCCACCAATTGTAAGCTTTATCCTCAGGCAAGAAAGTGGCAAAGGGTAGTCTATCATCCTCCAAACATTTCATCATGTCAAAAATGGACTCGAGCTTAATAAATCAAGAGTCAGTCTCAGGTGGTTCTCCAGAACTATGAAAGCTCCTCAGCTCTTAAACTTCTCACACACTCACTAATGTTTGTGTTACCGCCATGCCCGGGTTTGATTCTGCACAACAGTAGTCATGATCTGAGCCAGCTATGAATGACTGCTCAATATGCGGGACATTCCCTGGTGTCTGTCATGCAATCTCATGCGTCGAAGATTCAACCACTCCCTCATTCTCAGGTTCACTTCCCCCTGCAGGTACATTACTAGGAGTCAACCCAGCTACTAGCCTAGTACAACCACGTGCACAACCACGACCACATTTACTGCTACTACGAAGCATAATGGCACCTACAAAATATTAATTTCCACTTTAATAATAATAAAACTTACTTGTACTAAAGCAGTAAAGTCTATAGAACCTAAAACCACACTCTGATATCAACTGAAAAGACCCGCCCTGAACTCCTGAACGAGTCTATCTAGATTCATAAAAAATGAACTAATAATAATTTAATCAACAAGGGTTCCATAAAAATTTCGGCAGAATCTCCTCTATAAGTATAACACTTCCGACCTGCAAATGTGTAAAACAAGCACTTCTAAATAATCCAATAAACAACTAGCTCTAATGCTCAACATTCTCAACCATAGTACTGAATTTTATCCAAGATATCTCAAAAGTACCAAAGGATTATATTATAGCTGATATTAACATACATTGATTTGTTCTCAGTCTCAAAAAATAATACAATGAAATCATACAATCCCAAAATAATGAGATGACCAAAATACTCTAACACAAATCATCTATATCTTTTAGCACTATAACGAGGCCAAAATTCAAAACATCTACAGTCGCTGAGTCGATTTAGTATACCTGTAACCTCCTTTGGGGGGTAAAATATCATAAAATGGGGTGAATATAAAACTTAGTGAGCTCAGTGAGTGGATAATAGTTTTCTTTGGAAAATAAACTTACTGTAAAAATAATTTAATCTTTCTCTAAATAATTTCATCAAAATATCATAAGAACTTAAGTAAACTTATTTAATTTAACAATAATACATAATACTGCATACAATCAGGGAAATCGTAACACTTGTAATAACAATTACTGAATACCAAAACTAATACTAAAGAAGTACGCAGGGAAATAATCTCGTCATACATGCGCCTCCACAAACAGGCAATGACGTACTATCTAGGTACTGTCATGCCCCAAAGCTATACGGATAGACGAGGACGTGTCATCTCATATCTCATCATATCTGTACATGCATAATTTAGTCCTCAAAGGACAAAGACGCCCAAGCACAAGACCTAAAGCCTCTATGTGTACTCAGACAGGCCCCAATGACCAATATCTTATCTATATCTCAGTATCTATACCTTTGTAATTATCATACTGCATGCATATGCCCTTAAAAGACAAAAAAGCGTCCATATACATGGCCCAAAACCTCTATGTGTTTTCAGACGGACCCCAAAGGCCTCTCATCTCATCTGTATCACTATAACTAAGAAAGGGGAAGGGTTCTGTCCAATAATTTTAAAAACAATCTTTAAATTATACTTTTCTTTCCATTAACATATTTAAATCGACTTTTCTTATCTTAAAAATACTATCAAGTTTTATTCAAAATCAATATGGAAAACCATTAACCATACACCTTTTAATAACATATCAATATGTGAATAAAATTCTATTTCGAGAAAATCATTTAATCTGATCATTTAAAATACTTATTTCACAAACATACTTTATTATCATAATAAACTATTCAAATATGTTTTATATATTCCACTCATAGTGACAATGTTCAGGCTCGGTTATCGTCCACGCCCGCAGACTGACCATCGCTCGCGGTTTCTCCTAAATCAAAGAAACGACATAATTACTTTCCGAAAATCTAAAATATGGCTAAATTTACACAATAAAGCTCGAAAAGAACATCTATCCATAATATACAACTTCTATGTCAATAAAATTACTAAAATACCATCGCGTCCGTAAACTCCAAAATCGTGAGTTACCGAATTATCCTTAGAATCATAATTACCAATCTATCTTCAATTCCAAGAATTACAAAAATATCCACTAGGTTTGAAATTACAAATTGCCCTTAAAATGTGAAATGATCGAAATGCGCTTGTCGGTCAACAGTGACCGAAATTCAAGCGACGGTAACCAGAAAGCTCAAGTCAGCTACTTCAGACCTAGCTGAGTCTAATGATACCGACGATGAGCTCCCACGAGCGGCGACAGCGTCAGAATCTAGCTCGACAACCATGAACCTTCAAATGCCTGGTCGACGGCAAATCGATTCTCCCAGTGGCTGTGGATGGTTGGAAATTGAAAATGGTGGTGTGAGGAACAAAACTCAGGTGGTGGCGCAGGCGGAAACTGGCTAAATCGCTGCGAATTAAGGCGGCGATTTCATGGTTCCTCACGGCTTCAATCGGCGACTTTCTGATGGTACTCACGATGGAGACTAGTAGCTCAAGGGCTTTTAATCGACACCTTCCTTGGCCAGTGTGGCAGTCAGAAGTCAATGTTATAGTTGGGTTAGGTTCGCAAGTTCGGGTCAGGTTCGTGGGTCGGTTGCAAAAATCTTTCTCTCTCTCAACCTATTTCTCACGCGTGCATGTGCTTCCTTTTTCAATTTAGATTCTTTTTTTAACCGCCTCTTTTTTTTTTTTTTTTTTTTTTTTTTATAACAAAAGCATATGTTACACTTCGATGTTTTGGTCTTTGTTTGTAACAAGCAGATAAATAAGAGAAGGAAAGGATGCGAGTACTAGAGCGATCGTGTGTTGATAATATATTACAACTGTGGAGAACATGGGCAGGAAGTATTTGATAATCGTGTACATAACAAGGATTAGATTAAGTATAAGAAACTAAATGATATAAGCTAGAAGATGTTATTACTAATCTTATTGAAAGTGAGTACAAATGAAGCTAAACCATGAATTATAATGATGGGTAGCCAATTAAATGTTGCCACCATCTAAGTCAAGTATGTATGGCTGTTCTTTCATGTAATTCTTGTCCAAATTACTTGCCATCTACTTGAATAACCAAGCTGTTTTAACAAGCCTGATAGCGAGTTAAGCACGGAGCATGTGATGTAAACCACAAGCATCACCAAAAATGGTTTGATTTCAGTAGATAGCCAAACCCTTATTTACACAACCGAAAGAAGGATTTTTATTGAAAGAGCTAATACATAATTTCACATACAATCATCACACACGACTAATGATTCCGCTACTAAAAAGACAAAACAACTACTATTAAACAGCAAAAACACTTAATCTTAGCCTATAGCTTAATTTCAGTTATTTGTATTTTCTTCTACATTCTATGTCTTGGTCTTCGTCTTCTTACCTTCTTCTGCTGATCTCTTTCAATCATCTTCACTAACCATCGTGGTCTTCCTATTGACAATACCATGTATCCAATTGACAATCCAATCACCACTCCAGATGCATACCCCAGCTTCGCCATTTTCCAGTCAAACCAGCTTGCAGTTTCATCTTCCTCATGATCAGTAGAAGCCGAAGGAGGTGCTTTTGGCACCCCGTCGTTGCTACATGTTACTGTCAACGGCTCTCCACACAATTGAATGTTCCCAATGTAGGAATCATTATCAAATGTATTAAATTGATTGCCTCGAGGAATGCGTCCCCGAAGCCGGTTATATGAAAGATTTAATGATGCAAGGGCTGTAACACCTAATAACTGCTCTGGAATTCTTCCATGAAGCTTGTTGAAAGCGAGGTCCAATGATTCCAGTGCTGTCATATTCCCCAATGACACCGGAATATTACCTGTCAGGCTATTGTGTGAAAGGTTGAGCACTTTGAGTGATTTAAAGTTTCCAAGTACTTCAGGAATCTCTCCACTGAACAGATTGATTGAAAAATCCATAGCTCTAAATATGATCAAGATCTTGCGCAGTAGAACAATCTGTCCTTTCATTACAACAGTTACAGAATCTTCATAGTAGAAACCACCAATATATTGAAGTCCAAATTCCGTTTCGTCCACATTCTTCATTGCTTCCATACTTACAAAGATCGTTCTTGGCAGAAAACCAGTGAATTCATTATGAGAGAGATCAATGATCCGAAGGGCTTGAAAGGGAAACGTAATATTGGACTTGCATAGTGGACCATAGAATCGATTAGATCTCAAAACCAGAATTTTTAGCACTGGAAGAGATCCCAACCAACACGGAAACGTGTCACTTATCATGTTGTTCCCCACATTGACGACTTCCAGCAGGCTACAATTCGCCAAAGATCTTGGTAATGACCCTTCAAACTTGTTGCTATTAAGGTCAAGACTCCTTAAATTACATGCATTTCCAAAAGTATCATGGATGTGACCCTCAAGGCTGTTATTCTTCAAATCCAGAATAATCAGCTGAGTGCTAAAGTTTCCAAGACATGAAGGAATTGAGCCGCTCAAATTGTTGTGAGATAAGGAAAGATATTGAAGGGAACTCAAACTGCAAATCGACAGAGGGATCTGTCCGGACAATTTATTGTTCGAAACTAAGAAGACTTGTACTGTAGGTGGCGGAACCAGAATTGATCCTTGGATTTTGTTGTTTCGCAGATCAAGAATTGTAATATTCTGCCATGGATGTAGCTCTATATGAGTCAGAAAGTTGTTGGAAAGATCAAGATAAATCAAACTCTTCCATCCTTCAGAATCATGTTTCGAAATTCGACCATGAATTCTACCACTGGCAAGGTCTAAGCTTGTTAACTTTTCTGAGTTTCTCAAGAAACTTGGTAACTGGTTGACATTGCAATTAGATAAATTCAATTCCTGTAGACTAGGTAAGGAATATTTGGTATCCATATTGCTAGAGGAAGTAAATGAGAGTTGGCTGTTGTTTGAAAGATAAAGATATTGAAGGCTTTTCAACTTTGAGAACATGTCGAACTTGACAGTGCCACTCAAGTTGTTTGATGAAAGATCGAGATAAGTGAGGTTCACTAGTTGAAAAATGGAATTAGGAATTGTGCCACGTATCTCATTTTTTCGCAAACGAACTTCTTGTAGTGAATTAGGCGACTGGAATGGATCAATAGGACCATTAAGCATGTTATTTGAAAGATCTATAGAAGCCAAAGAAGACAGAGTGAACAACCAAGATGGTACTCTGCCTTGTAGAGAGTTTTCTGAAAGGTCTAAAGTGGTTAAATATGACAGTCCACTTACATGGTGGGGCAGGTGGCCAGAAAGATGATTTGATGCGAACACAATCTCAGTAGCTCTAGTGAGGTTTCCAATTGATGTTGGAATTGACCCGGTGAAACTGCAGCCTTCGATATGTACAATCTCCAGGAACAACAGACTTCCAATTGAATCGGGTATTTTACCTGCAAAATTAGTGAAAGAAAGATACAACTTCCTGAGAGGACTACTCCAATTAGAATTTGGGAGATAACCAGTGAGTTGATCGTTTCCATATAAATAGAGTACTTGAAGGTTTGGAAGACGAAAAATTCCATCTGGGAAATTTCCTTGCATCCTAGTACCACTCAGATCCAGATCCGTCATTGTTGAAGACAAGTTTAGCAGAGAAAAAGGTTTGATCAAAGACATGTTTGTTGCTCCGAGATTGAGAAGGCTTAACTTTGTTAGGTTACTCACAAGCACGTCAAAAGTTTTTCGTTCGATTGTCAAGTAATTTTTGGAAAGTTCAAGATGAGTTAGTTTGGACAAATGAGATATTTCATATGGTACTAGACCACCGAAATAAGAAGAAGAGAGGTTAAGATATGTCAATTCCTTTAGCCGTCCAATCTGAGGAGAGATTTGAGAACCCCCAAAATCGTTAAAAGCAAGGTTGAGGGATTGGAGGTGGGAAAGATGAAAGAGGCTGCTATTGTCATCGATGCTACCTTCAAGCCTACTGCAGCTGCTGTCGAGGCCAATGACGTTTCCAGTCACATTATCACACGTTACTCCATCCCATGAGCAGCAGTCGGTGCCCTCTGTCCAAGAATTCGTCTTAGGATAAAAAACTTGTTCATTACAATAAGAGTAATACCCAGAACTGAAAAAAGTTTTATTTTTAAATTGATGCAAAGCCAAACTTTGTTCCGGAGGGCAGAAATGAGTTGTTTTGGGAGGTGAGTAATGGAAAGATGATGAACAATCAACTTGAAAATAACCAAACAAACACAAGAAGTAGTAGAAGAAGAAGAGGGTACAGGAGACTTGATTGTAATGCCGTACGAACCTCTCCGTCATCATTTCTAAAAATCAATACCCAGAAACTTGACAATCACTTATCATATGTCTAACTGTTGAGAGGTAGATGAGAAATTTATATACAGAGAGCGGAGTCTTCATATGCATTCTACGGATCGTATCTTTGGACTTTTGTGCTTCATTTCCAGGCATGTTCCAAGTGGTCAAAGACTGATTCAAACTAAACATTTGATATTTCTGAAATGCAAGAAATTATGAAATGCAATCAATGGACCCAAAAAAAAAGGAAAAATAAAATTCCATGAAATGCATGATCCTCCAAATGATGTGAATTAAGCAAGCACGCAATGGAGAAAATTTGAAAAAAAAAATCAGTAAACGGTACCCATCAATTAATGTTAAAGTTAATATATTCTTAAATCCTAGAATGTGGAATTTTTAGGTAATAAATTTAATTTTGAAATAGTATAATCAGTGAATATATATGAGAAATAATGGCCGGCGGGGATGAGTTACATTTTCTGTATCCTTTCAGCCGGCCAATATCATATTTTTTGGATTTGTGACTGAAATCCAACGGATGGAAATTGCTGAAACCAAAAAAAAATAATAGTAAGTTGTGGGGAACCGGATGGAAGGATTAAATTATTATCAATTAAAAGTATACAGTTGCATTTTGAAATTTAGATTCAATGCGGAGCTGACCATTTTGCTAACCTTATTAAAAGATACAATCGGTAGTTATTGGATAAAAATATATAACTAATTAAATCTTAGTCTTATATTGCTGCTATTCATGCATGTGTGTCAGAAAATTATAAATAATTGAGCACATATAAGCTCAGGATCTAAACCACATTTTAACTGTTTTTTTCTTATTTCTTATGACTATTTGTCATTTCATCACCATGAATGAAATGAATTTTAAAAATTATCTAGGACTAAAGTGGTAAAAACATGTTTAACAAGGTCTAAAGTATTACTCTAAAAGAGATCAATGTAAAAAAATCTTGAAGCGAGAAAAATTATTTGAATTTACCGATTATTTTTCGAATATAACATTCTCATTAAATCAGGAGAATTTACGAACTGAATATTTATTCGTGAAAATACTCACCCATTAATTACACAGCAAAAATGTCATAAAGCAACTTATACAAAAAATAATCGTTCAATAAATCTGTGCTCCAAGAAATTCTCAAATCAATCTCCTAATTGAATTCTCTTTCTTACGCCTCTGCTTTTCTATCTCATCTGGATGTCTGAGCCACACTTTTATAGGTTTTGGTTTGGGGCCGATTAAATATTACCTGATGGGTTGTTATGTTAAAATTCTGTAAATTGTTTTACACACTAAAATTAAAATTGAAGGGATGTCATTCAATCTTAGTCCGTGGAAATGATTGCTGGAAAAATCCATAGCTCTAAATATGATCAAGATCTTGTACGTTAGAGCATCCTCTCCTTTCATTACCACTGTCACAGAATCGTCATATTAGTATCCACGGATATATTGAACTCCTGATTCCTTTTCCTCCACACTCTCCATTGGTTGAATTCCATGCCAACAAATATCCTTCTTGGCAGAAAACCAGTGAACTCGGAATAGTTTTTCGTCATATATCAATGGTTCCAAGGTCTTGAAAGCTTATCACAAAGGGGAAAAAAAAAGGGTCTTGAAAGGGAAATATGACTTTGGAATTGCACATGGACAGTAGAATCTATTTGATCTCAAGGCCAGAATTTTCAGCTTAGGAAGAGATACCAACCAGCAGGGAAATGTGTCACTTATCATGTTGTTCCCCCATTGACAACTGTCAGCTCACTACAATTAGCCAAAGATTTTGGTAATTGCCCTTCCTACTTATTGCTATTGAGATCAAGACTCGTTAAAGAACTTCTATTTACAAAAGTATCAGGGATGTGATTCTGAGCGTTATTGTTCTTCAAGTGCAGAATAATCATCCGAGTGCTAAGGTCTCTAGGACAAGGTGGAATGGTAACTGCCCACCTCTCATCAGCTCCTGGTGGTTAAAAAATATGCCGCTGGATTTGATGTTTGCCTCACTCTCATGATTGTCCGCCTAATTACCGTGATTCTATTTTATGGTAATGGGAATGGAAATCGCCTTTAGGCGGTCACTCGAGTTCTGAAGAGATAGGGAACTAAAAATTTGATTTAAACTTTGTGGACTCGCTACCTTTTTTAAAAAAGGAAAAAAAAATAGGACAGTGAATTGAAATCCACAGGCACCTTGATTTCTAACGTTCTTTGTTGGGTTGGTCTAATTATATATTATGCATTCTTGAAAAATACTTATATATTGTGCAAACATTATGTTCTTTTGAAACATCAGATTCAATCATATTGTTTACTACATTTGTATAGTATGCAAACAGATAGGAGAAGGAACCCTATTTGAGCAGTAAGAGACCACTGGACTCTTTGTATTTACAAAATTTCTTCATATTGTTAACGGGCTTAACTATGGTCCATCCCATCGGACCATACATCCCACCACATGAGAATCATATCAACTATTTTGTTTTCATTTACTTTCTACGGAAGGTTTTATCCGGATTTTTCTTATCTCGCCCGAATTTTCTTAGTTTGCATCCCTATGAATTCCATGTTATGAAAGCTTATATCAGACCTTCGGTTACAACGTTACTGTTCCCACAATGACGGGTAAAGTCCCAAGTTTTATAAGAATAACATCAATCCCGCTGCAGTTAACGTACAAACCCCAATATCAACGAGAACAATACCAAACCCGGGAGTAAACGTGCAAAGCCCAAAAACAACGATGCTGTTCCCAAAAACAACGATGCTGTTCCCACAATCGATCTGAGACTCCAGTTTCAATGTACAAATCTCTAAGTCTTACAAGAAAAAATCCGAAAGTACACAAATCCGAATATATACGAGAAAAACACCAAAGTTAACAAAGAAATCCCAAGTTTCAATGTGCAAATCTCCAAGTTTTATAAGAAAAAACTCGGAGTACACAAACCCCCAATATGCAAAAAAAAGGAAAAATGGAATTAATGAAACCCTAAGTTTCAATGTATAAATCTCTCAGTTTTACAAGAAATAACCCGGAGTATTATACAAACCCTAAATATGTATGAGAAAAACCCTGGAGTTAACGAAGAAATCGCAAGATACTTATATTTTGAGAGAGTGAGAGAGAGAGAGAAAACAAATATAAGTGAGAGGATATGTGAATTTTACGGAGAGAGTATGCGTCTTCAAAGAGAATATGAGAATGAATGTCAACCTTTAGATTGTAAACATTAAAAATTTAATGGATACTTTTTAATTACCAATGACAAAAGTCAAATTAATCAAAATCGTTCACAAAATCTAACGATGGAGACATAGGGATGTACAGTCCATGCGAACGGACGCACGGACTATAACTTAGGCCATTATGACATGGTAATGCTGAAGAATAAAACTGTTAAAAAAAGTAAGAAAAAGGTCTTCCACATCTCTAAGGTTTGTTTAAATAGTTATATAGACTCATTTAGTTTCAGAAATGGTCATACAACTCCTTTTTTACTATTATACACTTTGATTGTAATCAAACATTTTATAATAGATACAAATAAAATATTAAAATAAATATAATTAATGAAATAACATACATATAATAAAAATCATTTCAAATTAAACTATTATCAATCTGACATATTTTATTAATACTTAAATACATGATTCCAAAAATTAACTTTAAAATTTATGCTAATGTAGACATAATTTAAAAAATATATTTAAATATTGTAAATATAAAATATAAATTTAGATTTTTAATGTTATTTTGAATTTCAAAATCCAATTATTTTAATATTTTTAATCTTAAAATAGGTTAATAAAATATTAAAGCATATTTGATAGATTATTAAATTAACAAAATTTTAATATTCAAATATTTTTAAAATTTATATTATTTTATATGTTAGATTATATATTTTAATATTATATATGTGCTTATTATAGAATGTTATTTAAAGCCATTTTTTGGGTTGTTATAATCAAAGAGTATAACTAAAAGATCTTTGTGACTATTTAAGCAAACTTTGAAGGTAACTTTTTTTTTTCTCCAATACTACTACATACATACAAACATACATTAAACCCTACATATATATATATATATATAAGTCCTTTCACTAATCTTGCTATAAAATAAATTTTTACATTGCATTGATCAACTCAAGATGAGTATCAGTATAAATAAAGTTTGTCAATAAACTCCCACAGAAAAGGGGAGATAAAACTCTGACAAATATTCTTGTAAGAACCGAATGAAAGAGAAAGGATTTAATTATCTACTCTGTTTTTCACAATGAAAACACCAAAACAAACCAGTAGAGAACAATATATATATTGTCATTATTGGAAGTAGCCTGTCAGACTTGGAATCTTCATCAAGGGTTAGTACTTGGTAGTGAGGTCAAAAGCAAACTCAACTGCTACACACGTATGTATTATATTAATCAACAACATTCTTTTGTTTCCCTCAAAGAGATGGGCAAAATTCAAATTATTATTTTTAATTTCGTACTTCTTTAAACTGATTTGAACTTAGAACTAGTCAAATAAAATTATTTGAAAGTGATTTAGCCAAGTCCTTATCAACAATTAACAACAATTTCTATATAGGCATTTTGATAATATTCATTCTCATGCAACTGCAATTCTCACGCTGCAATTTAATTAAATAAATATTAACACTCACACTAATCACTATGTCCTCATTAATTAAAGACAGATAAAGGACGAAGAAACCAAAGGTTATGGATTAATTATATATAAAAAAGGGTTTGATTCATGTAACATACTGCTTTTTTCTAGAAACTAGGAAGAAAGTGACCTATACTAAGAGCAAGTTGCTTCTTGAGCATCAAAGACTCTTCATATACTATTTACTGTGGTGTTGGTTATTATAGAAATGAATCAATGTAATCAATATAATAGCAAATAAAAAATTGCATTTGTCTTCTTAGGATTTGACTTTATCCCTGTATGGCTTACTATGAACCCTAAAAACTTAGAACTCCAAACACACTTCTCAAGATTAAGTTTCATGGTACTTTCTAAGTAGGTGGAGGTCTCCTCTAAATCCTGAACTCGCTCATTGAGATCCGTAGATTTGGTGAGCACAATTAAGGGAATAAAGATCTTATTCACTAGCATTTGGTATGTGGCCCCAGCATTTTTCAACCCGAAAAGCATCACCTTATAGCAATACAACCCCTAATTGGTGATGAAAAAAGTCTCCTTTTCATCTGGTTCGAATAATGGGATATTATCTAGTTCAATAGCTAAAACGATGATCCTGCACTAGATAAATCGATTGCTACGATAGTCGTTTCAAGGAGGGTTCTATAGTAACCCTGAAAAAGCATCCACAAAACTAAGGAGTCCATGTCCTACTGTTGAATTAACCAGTTGATCAATCTTTGGCAATGGAAAGCTGACTTTAGGACATGCCTTGTTGAGATCTATAAAATCTATACACATTATACACATTATCCACTTGCCATTCGCCTTCTTTACAAAGACCATATTAAAAATTCAATTTGGGTAATCCACCTTCTTGATGAGACTAGCTTATAGAAGCTTGTCTACCTTCACATTGATGGCGTCATACTTCTCTTAATTAAAGCATCTTCTTTCTGCTTTACTGGCCTAGCATCTTTGCTCGCGGATAACCTATGGAAATCCACCTCAGGTCGATACCTGGCATGTCTTCATATGACCAGGCAAATACATCAAAATTTCTTGCAAGAATTCCTTCAACCTTATCCTTAAGTCATCCCCCAAATTAAACCCAACTAAAACAATATTTTGAGGCTCATCTAGCTTTATTTGTGATATTTGGAGGGTTTGAGTAGCTTCGGTTCTGCCCTTCTTAAAATCTTCTCGAGCATCAAGGGATATTATCTATATTGTTTTTTTAACTGCCACCATAGAGTAGCTCCTTGCAATTCTGTAGTTTCCTTTTACAACTCCCACCATTCAATTTATTCAGTATTTAAGTGCTAGATAATGAATGGACATAACAGATTCGCTGATCCCCAAAAAAGGTCATCCAAATATTAGCTGATAAGGACTATCCTCCTCTACTCTAACAAAATCTAATATCATGGTTATTTTGAAGGATTTTAGACCAATGATTACTGGTAGTTTTACCACCCCTAGCAGCATTAACCTTCCTCCCCCAAATCTGTCCAACGAATTGCTTATGGCTCTATTTTTGGGTCCGTGATCCCCATCATGTCCAAGGTGGCTTTGAAAAGGATGTCAACTGAACTGCCAGAGTCTGAAAATCTTGCTATATTTTTTGCTTCCGGCTTTGGCTTTTATTACTAGCACATCTTTGTACGGGTACACTACTCCCTCCTCATTGTTTTCTATCGATATGATTGGGAATTATCTGGTCTTTGTACCTTTTTTCCAATGTTATATTGAAAAGAACGTCATGGCTGCTCATAGCATATCTTTCATAGTCTTTTTGAGTTCTATTTGAGTCCCATACTAATGTTAGCCTCTTACAATAACTCCAGCCATTAGTTCCTTCCGTGCTCATCTGCCAATGGAAATAAACCATATATATACTCATTTAAATAACGATTGCTTACTAGATCTTTGACCTTATTTTTCAGATCACGATAGTGGGTCGTGGTGTGGCAATAGTTGTCATGAAATTCACAAAATATGCTCCTATTATGTTTGTTAGCTCCTCCTTTAAGAGATGTTGGAAGGTATAGTAGCATCGATCTTTGATGGAGTGGTATAGTTCTTCTAACGAGACCTTTAAAGGTGGACATTGTCTATAGACGGTAATCTGCACATGCATGGTTCTATCTCTCAAGAAGCTTTCTCTCTAGCGAGCAGAAATTAGTAGTGGTCGAAGGTTTACACCTGATCTGCTTGACCTTATTCTTGATTACCTGTTCTGTTGGTCACTTAGTTGTCCTGATTGGGCGCGATATTTTGTTGCTTATGACTTTTTAATAGGTTTTTATTAAAGAACTTTTGAGGTTGCTTTTATTGAGTATGATGGATTGGGTCTAGACAAGAAATAATGCCGTGAGTAGGGTGCTATCCTTACACCATTCAATCTTTTCGAGGACGACCTGTCCTAGTATACATGTAATGGGTCCACTCCCTCTTTGTGCCTTTCTCTTTCTTCTCCTCAATTCCTCCAGTTGCTCATATCCGATTCTTTTTACTCTCTCCTCTTCAATCTCTATGTCTATCTTCGCTGGGGTATAAACTATCAAGCAGAAGTTAATTGCTAACGTCCTCAAATTATACTGCTGGCCTAATTTTACCCCTTCTTTTGTGCCCTCTTAAAGCTTGGGGATGATTGAAAGCTCCATGCTCAAGAATTGCTTTATGATATCTTTTAATAAAGTCTTCAAGGGTTTCCTTCTCTCCCTGTTTAAGGCTCGTGAGTTCTCATCTTCTGGGGTTGTCGCCTCTTTAGATTGCTCAAAATCTCCATATAATTGATCAAAAGTTCTAATGCTTCCTCACGATAATTTTCTGCACCAATTGCGTGCTTACCCCATTAGCATTAACAGAACGCTCTACTCCTTTGCAATGGTGTTAAGCCCTCAACTCTAGTCATCTCATTAAATTGTTCTATGCGGATCAGTAGGTCACTTTTTTCCTGAATACTGAAGGTTTGAAAAATGAAAATCCCTGAGAATTGTTGTTCTCGTGATCTCTGCTAAGAGTGGGGATTCATTGTTCGACAATATCCTCCAAGCATGGGTCCTTCCTCTGCCTTACATCTGTTCAATGATTTGTGCCAACTTTCACACTTCATTTTTTCATTCCCCTGCATAGATTTTGCCCTGCCGCTTGCTCGCGTTCACATTCTACATTTTAACAGGCACTGCCTTAACTCTCTCTTCAATATTCTCTCATCTCCTTATCTCTGTTGTTGAGTTTCGGTCACTATGAGGTGGTGTTGAGTGCTAGGAAAGTGTATATTTATAAAGGATAAAATCGTTATTTTACACTTCAAGTCTCACTAAAATATCTATCTTCATGTATTTAGGTCCTTTAAACTTAGATTTTGTGTGTGTTGTTTATAATTTTAGTATTTTATGTGTTTTAAGAGTATTTTGGTCATGTTATAATTAACGAAAAAATAGGACAGTATAACAAATGATATTTTTGAGCTCATAATGGCTAAAAATCTTAGGAAGGATATAAAAGGCAAAATTATAATTTTACTCATGTTTCGAGTCTCAAATGGTGGCATCAACGTCATGACAGATTCAAAAGTCCTAAAAACCTAAGGAACAATAGAAACCAAGGTTAAAACAGACTCCGACTGCATAAAACAAGATTTATAGAGATCTAAAACTAGTGTGATAGGATGTATACTAATTTGATAGAGCCTAGCTGACTTTTCATTGATCATTGATGTGGCAACATCCTATTTGACTATCTTATGCACTTACTATAAACCGACACACACTGGAACAATGCCTGCTGATTTTGTGTTGACTGATGACATAACAGCATATTAATAGACCGAAGAACGTGTGTACGATGCAAGCATATACACAGAGTTATAGCCCTATACATGTGTTCCCACTAATCTAAGGGTGCCATGTGGTGCAATCTTATGCATCCAAATTTTTTTCATCCAATGGCTATGATTTACCCATTGTATTTATAAATGGAGGGCTCTCCTCTCTAATTTGACAGCTCTAAATCTAAATTTCACCTCTATTTTTTATAATTCTCACTCTATCTTATATTTCTATGTATTTTCATATAAGATTCCATTTTACCCTTAGTTCAATTATCGGTGGCTAATTTAATTTCAAGCTTAAGTTGAAGGTATAGCTTCAACATGATTCATAAGCTTAATTTGGTAAGTTTATTTATTCTTTCTCTTATTTGTGCAGGTTGTTTTGACTTTTCACCGACAGACAATGTATCTTATCTATATTTTGTACGGTATACCAACTCCTTAGTGAAATATTATTACTGTTTGGCACAATAAGCACTTTACATCATATTTATTTGAAATAGACTCATCTTTAGTACTTGTGGGTTGTCTTGACTCAATGTTTACAGAAAGTGCATTTAAGTTATTTAGTGGACTTGCCATGTTCTCGACAGAAAAATTATTATCGTATGATACAATGTGTACTTGGCACCACATTTAGTAGAAAATCATTATCTTCTAACTCAATGAGTGCTTAATACCATATTATTATAATGAGGTTCTTTTTAATTGGCATTAAAAAGAAATGTTAAACCCATAGTGCAGTGTTTAGTGTGAATCTAGAAACTCAAGTGCTTCATTAACATTGTTCACTCTCGCTAAATCTTAATACTGCTGAGAAATCACCTTCAAATAATTCACATGTTAAATAGGAAAATTAACCCTACGCATAATTAAATCTACTTCCTCATTTGATCGACACTCGTCACTATTAATCTATATTATAATGTATTCGTGTGCTTACAATTTAATAAATTTTGCACAACAAGTGATCCTCTACTCTTGATGGTATTGGAACAATATTCTCTGGCCTTTCTAGTGCCCGTCCTCTATTACTAATTTAGGTATGTCTACATTTCCTCCCAGAATTTCTTTTGTTAATTCTCTTTTGCCCTTCTTTTAGTTTGTATAACGACATTGCTAGGCCCTCTATCTATTTCTCCATTCACTCCACTCTTTTGTTGACTCTAGTCTCTAGCTTCATGGTCTATATCTCGTAAAGTAGTAGTTTCATTTACCCCTTGGTCGAGCCCTCTCTACTTCATCATCTCTAGTACTTATTGTTAGCTCCCTTCTTTTGTAATTGCCCTTCTTCCTAATTTTTACACAAAATGTAGCTATTGCGGTAGAATGGCTTTTTGTACTGTTGCACAAATGGCGGCAAAATGTACTGTTATGTGAGCCAGCAACTAGAAGTAAACGCCAACATGTCAATTTATATGTTGAAAAAGGGTTTTGGTAATGTCTTTAAACCTCAGTAGAAAATTGAGACTATGAGCAAATTCTCAGTGAAACACTTCATATCACAGAAAAGCAATAACAAAATGCCAAAAGAACCCTTAGATGCTGAAGTCAATCTTATGGGTTTGTTCAAAAAATAAATACAGTGTTTGGTTTCTTTCTTTTTTTTTTTCGAAGATGAACAATGAAATGAAAAAAAAGTCTTATAGAGTAAGGAAAAAGATAACATTAAAAAAAGTAACTGAGAGAGAGAAATATGAAACTTACCTTTATTTGATTTTTTTTTAGGTTTAGTAGAGGTCAGAATCTTCCTCCCTTAGAATCTGGAAAGGCCATCAAAGGATAAAACTTGATCCCTTATTTTTCAGAGGAAATTAGTGGGATGGTTTTGATTGAGTCTTTTTTCTGTTCACTCAATTTAAATGTCTCCTCGAGGAAATCTGCTTATAGGTTACCTCCTAACAAACCATCTGCTCATAAATTCTTTTTGTCTTGACCAGTTACTTGTTGAGGCCTAGCAGGAAACCTATTAGGGTTATCTGTTGGTGAATTCTTTATGTCTTTATTTCACAATGAAGAGAGCACGATTAGGTTTGAAGAAACAGTTAATTGTGTTCCGCGGTTTTATTCCCCAAACAAGGGTGGTGTTATGGGGTTGGGGATCTCTTCATCTTTAAAAGAAGGTTCATGGGATCTCATCAATATTATCATCAGATATTGCTAAAAGGAATCACAACTTCAACTATGAAATTTTGGTGCACACTAGCAACTTTGATCATGGAAAGTGGCGGCAAGAGAAAGTTGGTTTCTATAGTTACGATCTTTCTCTTATAGATTTGTTCAACTGCAACTAAACCTGTAAGGTGATTTCGAAGATCTATAATTCTTTTGTGGTATTTTGTATTTCAATATATAATATAGTACAATCAATCATATATGAACTCGATGATGATGCATGTTGTTGTTGGGGACCATTTGGACATGGAAAAAAAATTAGACAAAATACTAGTAAAAACAACTGTAATGGTGTGTTTACCAACTAGTAATCAAAATGAGTTAGAATCGAAATAAGTAGGAATCATAATGGACTAGAATAAAAATTAAAATAAGCTGCTTACCTGAGCTATAGAAATCGGAATCAGAATGGGTTATATTCCCATGAATTTTTTTACTTTGTTTAAGAATTGGAATGGATTTTTGAGTTATTAAAATGCCTTAGTTAATTATTTCCGTTTTTTAATTATTTTCATTATATTATTATATTATTATTATTATTATTATTATTATTATTATTATTATTATTATTATTATTATTATTATTATGTATAATAATTTTTCAATATTATTATTTTAAAAAATATTGTTATTAATAATGACAATAATAATAATCAATAAAGTTGACAATGAAAATACTAATAATAATATGATGATGATGATTATTTATTATTATTATTATTTGTATTTTATTATTGTTATCATTATTGTTGTTGTTGATTGTTGTTGTTGTTTTCATTATTGTTATATTATAATTATTATTAATATTATTTTAATTATAGCAATTATTATTATTATTTACAACAATGACAAGAATAAGAATAATAACAGTAAAAATAATATTAATTAGGATAAAAGTGAAATTATGAAATTTGGGTAGAGTAAAATGGTGAGTTAAAAGAAGGGGAACTTAAATCCAACCTCTCATAGGAATCAAGTTTTCATTCCTTAATCCTAAAAATTTTTTGGCCTCATATGTTTCATTCTCAATCCTCTTTAATTCCTATTTTAACAAGTAACAATATCAATAATTCCTATTCTAATTCAGATTTTCCAATCACACAAGTAAGCACACCATAATCTGACCAAATTTATATTCTTATTTGCAACTGTAATCCTGGCAGGGTGTTCTTATTGTATCTCTATCGTTTTTTTTTTTTTTTCTATTTATATTGATATATTTGGTCCTCATGATGAGTAACGTGAGATTTATTACAGAGTTGGTCTATACACATCCCCTCCATAATCTATTCAAACCGATTTCTCCATTTACCACATTTAAATATTTGATTTTTCTATGATAATGTATGATTTTTTACGGTATTAATAAGGGGAATTGTTCTAGAGTATTGGATTTGAATATTTTAATCTCTACCATTATTTTAATTAAATGGATAAATAATTAGTTAATGATTAAGCAATAGGTAGTTTTAAAATTAAGTTGATGAATTCAAATTAAATCGAGATACTTATGAATTCAACACAAAAAGAGAGAGGTGTGATCCATTATAACTCTTTTTTTCTTCTTTTAATCTATAAATAATCTTTTTAACTAGTTTGTTAACTAGTACAATATTTGTAAATAATTTATATCTTTTTATTTATACAATATTTTACACTATTGATCAAAATCTGAAGGTGTACATTTATTAAATTATTGATATCGTAGAAAAAATAATAGCATTGTAGAGAGACCCACTTAACACCTCTCTTAATAATAGTGTATGGTCGATTTAGTTAGCTTATTATAATTAAAGAGTATAATAATAATAATAATAAAATGATTTGTGCGTTCATTTATGAAACTAATGTGAAATACTGGATATGAACATTTAAAAAAAAAGTCTCATAGCACTTTATATGAAAAATAATTGTATTGATTATTTTCTTCCTGACGCAACATTTTTTTTATTCTTGTCCTGAAGTACTACATTTTAGTGCATCTTGTGCATATCTGTGCCTTATAAATTGCCATGAAATGATATTGCATTCTTACGAATTGAGATATTACTTAACATAAATTTGAGAACATGATGATAATAGAGCTCCGTCAAGAAGAGATATGTCAAGAGTACAATATAACAAGAGATTTATGCTGATACCTCGTCAAATCAATCCAGACCAAGTTGAGTTGTAACGTAAATTTTATATTCACTCAGGCGATCGATAGAAGAGAGTAGATTGCCACTTCATCAAAACATTCCAAGATCACCGACGTTTGGCTAAAGTACATGGTCCGGACATAATAAAAGATTGTTTTTAGAAGTGGTCACCAATTGCTAACGTTCAACAAAATTATTCTAACTAGTATCAAGAAGTTTATATAAACGATGTCAATTTTGTTCTTTAGTATTGAGGCGTTGAAATTTTAGAAAAAAAAAAGATTATTATTATGAAATAAAAATTAATAGTATATAGTAAATTTAATTTTTAAATTATAATTTTGACAAAATTAGTAAAAATATAACATATTTTTAATCATACAAATGTAAAATCAAATCAACTTAACTTTTATTTTTAAAATACAACAACTAGTATTTATTAAATAGTTTAATGTTATAGTTTTTAAACTACAATTATTCAACCTCAATTCCAAACAGAATCTTAATATATTGTATCACCAAAGCACTACAGCTACAACAATTAACAAGCTTTAGTATTATTGATTATTGAAGCATTTATGTTACTACGAGGAACATAGGTGTGATTGAATGTGAGCAAGCTATATGCATATTATGCATTTTTTTTCCTTCACTAGGTAAAGAAAGGACGATTTTTATTTAAAGCGCACATATATATAACTTCACATACATGGCTGTTGATTCTGCAACAAGTACAGTAAGAAACAGCACAACTACTGATCTAAGGCAGCAACAAACTTACAAATTAACCTTAGGCTGCAGGTGATTTTCACTTCCTTATTTTATCTCCTATTTCTTCGTCTTGCTCTCCTAACCTTCTTCTGTTGTCTCCTTCAACCATCATCACTAACCATTGTGGTTTTCCTGTTGAGAATACCATGTATCCAATAGACAATCCAATCACCAGTCCAGATGCATACCCCATCTTTCGCCAGTATCCAATCAAACCAGCTTGTAGTTTCATCTTCCTCATGATCAGTAGAAGCCGGAGAGGTGCTTTTGGCACCACATCATTGCTGCATGTTCCTGTCAATGGCTCTCCACACAAGTGAATGTTCCCAATATAGGACTCATTTTCAAATGTATTAAATTGGATTGCCGCGAGGAATGCGTCCCCAAAGCCGGTTATTGAAAGATTTAACGATGGACGGGCTGTAACGCTTAACAACTGCTCTGGAATCCTTCCATGAAGATTGTTAAAAGACAGGTCCAACGATTCAAGCGCTGTCATATTCGCAAAGGAACCGGAATAGTACCTGTTAGGCCATTGTGAGAAGGTTGAGCACAATCAGTCATTTGAAGTCTCCAAGTAACTTGAGGAATTTCTCCCTGAAACTGATTGCTCGATAGATCAACGTATATAAAAATGGTCATGATTCTTTTTAGTACCACATCGCGCCCTGTCACTGTCACTGTTACAGTATCTTGATAATAACCTCCCTCTCCCTGGATATATAGTCCATCTGATGCCTTTACGATCCATATTCTTCATTGCTTCCAAACTTACACAGATCCATGTTGGCAGAAACCAGTGAATTCATTATGAGAGAGATCAATGATTCTAAGGGTTTGAAAGGGAAATATAATATTGGACTCGCGTAGTGGACCGTGGAATCGATTAGATCTTAGGACGAGATTTTTAGATTTCGAAGAAATCCCAACCAACTCGGAAATGTGTCAACTATCATTATTGTTCCCCACATCGACGACCTTCAGCACAATACAATCAGCCAGATATCTTGGGAGCGGCCCTTACAACTTGTTGCTATGAAGGTCAAGACTCCTTAAATAACAACTTCATTTGCGAAAGCATCAGGGATTCCGACCCTGACGGTTGTTATTTTTCAGGTGAAGAATAGTCAACTGATTGCTTAAGTTCCCAAGACATGGCGATTGTTCCGCTCAAATTGTTGTGAGACAAGGTAAGATATTCAGGGAACTCAAACTGCAAATAGATTGGAGGGATCTGTCCAAACAATTTGTTGTTAGAAAATAAGAAGACGTGTGTGAAGGTGGTGGGACTAGAATTGATCCTTGGATTGTGTTGTTTCGAAGATTAAGCTTTGTAATCTTCTTCCATGGATGTTGCTCTATTTGTGTCAGAAAATTGGTTCGAAATATAAGATAAGTCAAACTCTTCCATCTTTGGAATCAGATTTCGAAATCCGACCATGAATTCTGTTGTTGGAAAGGTCTAAGAATTTCAACTTCTCTGAGTTTCTCAAGAAACCTGGGAACTCAGTGATATTGCAATAAGAGAAACGCAATACCATAAGACTAGTTAAGGAATATATTTTACTGATATTGCCAGAGGAAATAAATGAGAGTTGGCTATTGTTTTGAAAGGTCAAGATATCTAAGATTTTTCAACTCTGATAAGAGGTCGTACCTAACAGTGCCACTCAAGTTATTTGATGAAAGATCGAGATTAGTGAGGTCCGCAAGATCAAAGATGGAATTAGGAATTGTACCATTTATCTGGTTGTCTTCTAAATGAGCTACTTCTAGTGAATTAGGCGACTGGAATTGATCAATAGGACCGGTGAGCTGTTCTGGGAAAGATCCATAGAATCCAAGGAAGGAAGAGTGAACAACCAGATGGTACCCTGCCTTGGAGAGAGTTTTCAGAAAGGTCTAAAGTGGCTAAATACGATAAACCACTTACATGATAGGGCAGTTTGCCGGTAAATTGATTGGATCGAAACACAATTTCAGTAGCATGCAGCATCAAAAAACCCTAGCCTAACAACCGCCATTCCTTGCCACCGGAATGGCTTCCCCGGCCGCCGTGGGTGGTCTCCAGCCACCACGGCGTACCCCCCCACTGCCGACCAACCCCCCCAGCTGAGCAGTCCCTCCACCAGCCCCCCTGCACGACGTCTGTCCTCACGTAACGGATCCCTTCCAAACGAATTGGCTTCCGGCCTCCATAACCACTCATGGTGCTGCTCCCCCGCCTCTGCCGAAATCTTCTGGCCATGTTGATGACCGCCATGCATGTAGAAACGCAGATCGGAGTTTGTCAAATGATCAAGCTGCCACGCACTCTTTCTTCTCCGCCTCCAACCGCCGTCGCGGCCAGCAGCGGCATGCCAGACCTTCCCTCTCGGCCGCCCTTGCCCCACCTTGACGCCGACCAGCCTGCCCGAGTCGAACAGCCACGGGTTGAAGCAGCAACCAACCCTAGATCTCTCTCGATCCACCGCAGCCGCGCGTCCAGCCGCTGGTGACGGCCCACTCTCCTCGTTCCATCAACCTCTGCCTTCCCCGTCGAAGCTCAGCCCTCCCGTCACCACAGCAGCACTCGTTGGGCCAAGCGGAAATTGCCACCCAAAATCTTATGCCACCACATGCATCAACCCCACGCATTGTTGGCTGCCGTGTGCGGTATCATGCAACCCGCCGACTCCAACCAGGCCAGCCACGTCGCAGTCGTCTCCGAGCCCACCATTGGCTCCCTTACCACAGGTCCATACAGTCGTCACAGCCCCATGCTCCCTCCCGTCACGAGTTTGCTCAGCTTGGGGTGATTCCCCTCCAACCAGCCTCCATCGAGTTCAATTTTCATGACCTACAATGCCGTACAGTACCCACTCCTAATGTTGTTACGGCTAGTGCTTCTCAATCCCACCGTCCAGCCCATGTCAACCACGCAACCCGTAACCAACCTCCCCCTTCTAAGCCATCATTTGCCTCTGTTTTGAACCCAATATCCATTCTCAACCCAACAGCCCCCTCTAGGCCTCATAAGTCATTCGTTGATGCAGTTACGGGTTCTACGGAACCCGCAGTTCCGGTTAAGCCGACTTCCCTATACCGCGGCGAGCCCGCCATCCATTTTACTGCAGCGGAAATATAAGCCATGGCTAAACCATTTCAATTGGCTCTCGTCGGTAAGTTCTCCTTTGGCCAGCCTTCTATGGACATTATTCGGAGATTTTTTGTTACCCTGGGATTGAAAGGAAATTGTCAAGTCTCCTTGCTGGACAACCGGCATGTGTTGATCAAACTCTCTTTGGAAGAAGATTACTCGCGTGTTTGGGTGCGCCAGACTTGGTATGTTAAGGGTCGAGGCATGCGCATCTTTAAGTGGAGCATTGATTTCCGCTGTTCGGAGGAGTCCCCTATTGTTCCGGTATGGGTATCCCTTCCGTACTTTCTGTTCATTTTATCCATTGTAAATCTGCTTTGTTTTCTATTGCGACTGCCATTGGTAAGCCATTACGTGTTGATCATGCCACGGCCTCAGTTAATCGGCAGTCGGTGGCTCGAGTTCTGGTGGAGTATGATGTTTCGAAGCCGCTGTTGCCTCGTATATGGATTGGAGAGGGGGATTCCGGATTTTGGTAGGACGTTATCTTTGAGCGGGTCCCAGCATTTTGTTCATCATGTAGGCATCTTGGTCACTCTGCGGATTCCTGCTACGTTGCTAATCCCAGGCTTCGCAAGCCCACGCAGCTGTTGGTAAAGCCCAGACCCATGATCAGGGTCATGCTTCCTTTACTGATCACCAGCCTCCTGCTCCCGTTGCGACTGCTGATCCAGGGATGAGTGTTTCTGTGGGTGAGCCTATTCGGCCTTCTTCGGGAAGGTCCGCCCAGTCACCCAAGGCCCTCCGATGTTGTTGATGCTCGCTCGAGTGAGCACGAACGTTCCCGAGTTTGATGATGCTGGGGTGCAGAGGGCTTCCCCCGGCTCTACTTCTCCAGCCGCTGCCATTCGCCCCCTGGCTATGGGTATTCACTCTCCTCCTCCAAACCTCCCATCTCAATCAGACGAGGAGTTTAGCTCCGCGGACAATCCTATAGCTGATGAGTACTTAGCTTCTGAGCCTGAGGGTACCAGGGGCATCATCGTGACTTCATTTTTGCTGGCCCGCACTCCTCCCGTTCTAGGAAAGGTCGTAAGCACCGCAAGCGACGTTCTGGGCGTTGCATTGATGATTTCACATTTATTGTTCCGTTACACTTTATTTGGTTGTTCTTTGTTCTCTTTCTTCTGCTTGGAGGTTTTGGTTTATGTCCCCCTCCATATGTATTTTCGTTTTATTTTAATAATCTACAGGTAAGGGGGTCCCGCCTAACCCCCCACCCTTGGGTGGTTTTTAAATTAAAAAAAAAAAAACACAATTTCAGTAGCTTTAGTGAGGTTTCCAATTGATGCTGGAATTATTCCGGTGAAATTACAGCCTCCAATATCTAGTCTCCAAGAACAAAAGATTTCCAATTGAATCTGGTATTTCACCTGCAAAATTACTTAAAGAAAGATCCAACTCCCTAAGAGCAGTACTCCAATTAGACTTTGGAAGATAACCTGTGAGATATTTGTTAGAATGTAGATGGAGTTCCTGGAGGTTTGGAAGATGAAAAATTTCACGTGGGAAATTTCCTCGTATACCAGTACCACTCTGAAGAGAACAGTGATTGTTGAAGATAAGTTCAACAGAGAAAAGGTTGAATCAAAGACATGTCTGCCCATCCGAGATTGAGAACACTTAATTTTGTAAGGTTAGTCGCAAGCAAATCAAAAGATTTTTGTTCGATTTTCATGTCACGTCCGGAAAGATCAAGATAAGTTAGTTTGGACATGTGAGATATTTCATATGGGAGTAGACCACTAAATCTAGAATAAGCGAGGCTAAGATATGTCAGTTCCTTTAGCCGAAGAAACTCGGGGGAGATTTCAGAACTATTGAAATTGTTGAAAGCAAGGTTGAGAGATTGGAGATGTAAAAGATGAAAGAGGGTGCTATTGTCATATATG